>CM028136.1:943645000-944175000 GCA_016271365.2 Neoceratodus forsteri | reverse complement strand
TCATGCCTGAAAATTGTCCCTGGGACCAGTGTACCTACATGGTGAACAAATGAATAGATAAATGGATTTCATCACTTCTTAGGTGCATGAGGCATTTGGCCTGAGGCTACATGCCTCACAGTGCTCCCTAGCTATGATGATATCCATGGACATGTCACACCCGGTCATGAATTATTACTTAATTAGATTTGTATGAACATTACTTTAGAGCCACAGAGTTACTGTTTTTTTTTTTTGCTATAACCATGTCATGTCACTGTGTTCCCAAAAGAGGTGGCAGGGAAGGTTAAGGAGAAAAGGATAGCATTCAAGAAATATAAGGAAACAGAGAAGGAGCAGGACAGAGAACTTTATCTGTTAAAGCAGAAAGAGTCAGGCAAGGTAGTCAGAATAGCAAAGGCCCAAACTGAGGAAAGAATAGCCAACTCTGTTAAGAAGGGGGATAAGACCTTTTATAAGCACATTAGGGAGCGAAGAAAGACCAAGGGGAGGGAATGTGGGCAGAGGGTGACAATGAAAAAGCAGGGATACTGAATGAATATTTCTGCTCAGTATTCACAAAGGAAGAGGAGGGGGAGGTACCTAAACCAAACAAGAGAAACACTCTGGAGACGGGGGTCGATACCAGTCCATTTACAGAAAGAAGGGTTCTGAAAGAACTAGTAAAATTGAAGGTGGACAAAGCAATGGGGCCTGATGGGATTCACCCAAGAATTCTAAAAGAACTAAGGGTAGAACTAGTGACACCACTGACTGCTCTCTTTAACAAATCATGAAAGGACGGGGTGGTACCTGAGGACTGGAGGAAGGCGGATGTGATTCCTCTTCACAAAAGTGGGAGCAGAGCAGAAGTAGGAAACTATAGACCAGTTATTTTTACCTCAGTGGTAGGGAAAATGATGGAATCACTTCTGAAGGAAAGAATTGTTGAGTACTTAGAGGACAGTGGGGCACAAGACCCAAGACAGCATGGATTCACAGTAGGAAGGTAGTGTCAGACGAATCTAATAGATTTCTTTGATTGGGTGACCAAAGTTGTAGACCAGGGAGGGGCTGTGGACATGGGCTACCTTGATTTTAGCAAGGCATTTGATACAGTCCCACACAAAAGATTAATACACAACTTAGACAGCCTTGGAGAGGGTCCCAAGGTGGTACCCTGGATAAAAAATTGGCTGGACAACAGGACGCAAAGGGTAGTAGTAAACAGAGTCCACAGTGAAGAAAGGAGGGTTACTAGTGAGATACTGCAGGGTTCAGTACTGGGACCAGTCCTTTTTAATGTCTTTATAAGTGACACTGCAGAGGAACTGGAAGGAAAAGTATGTCTCTTTGCAGACGACACAAAGATCTGCAATAGGGTTGATACACAAGATGGAGTGGAAAGGATGAGAAGGGACTTGGCAAGGTTGGAGGAATGGTCAGATGTATGGCAGCTTAGATTCAATGCAAAGAAGTGCAAGGTAATGCACCTGGGAAACAAAAAACCAGGGGAAGAGTAAACAATGGGGAGTGAGATACTGACAACAGTAAAAATGGAAAGGGACCGGGGGGTAATTATATCAGATGATCTAAAGGCGGTCAAGCAATGTGAGAAGGCAGTAAGGAAAGCTGGGGGGATACTGGGATGCCTAGAGAGAGGCATCAACAGTAGAAAACAGGAAGCTGTTATCTCTCTGTACAGACAGTTGGTGAGACCCCATCTGGAGTACTGTGTGCAGTTCTGGAGACCCCATCTCTGCAAAGACATAGACAGAGTGGAGGCTGTCCAGAGGAGGGCAACCAAAATGGTGCAGGGTCTGCACCAGAAAGCATACAAAGAAAGACTAAAGGAGCTTAATATGTATACTCTTGAGGAAAGAAGGGAGAGGGGGGACATGATAGAAACTTTCAAGTACCTCAAGGGAATCAACAAAGTCCAAAAGGGTAGTATCTTTCAGAAAAAGAGATGTGCAAGAACAAGGGGGCAAAATTTGAAGATAGAGAGGGGACGGCTCAGAGGTAACGTGAGGAAGTACTTTTTCCATGGAGAGGGTTGTGGATGCATGGAACAGCCTTCCTGAGGAGGTTGCAGAGTCAAGAACAGTGGGGGAATTCAAGAATGCATGGGACAGACATAAGGCAGTCCTAGTGGGGGTAGGAGGAAGTAGGCTGTTGGTTAACTAGGATCTGCAACTTATCCGTTAGGTAGGAAAATGGGCATACTAGGTGGGCCAAGCTGTCCTTATCTGCCGTCAAATTCTGTTTCTATGTTTTTGTTACATTGTTGTATTTAGCTAATTGTTATGATTTCTTTTAGATGTGAAACCTTTAAAAAGAAATGAGTCTTTTGCCACCCTGGTGGCACTGAGGGTTGAGGCGCTGGATGCCACACCTCGTGCCATGCTGGCGACCCGTGTTTGAAAACAAGCATAGGTCACCATGGGTCAACAGGGAAGAGATGGACTGAGCATCTGATGGACTGCTCTCCATCTCTGTGGAGAGGGGAGACCTGTGGCTGGTGCATGTCTGACACCTAGTGGAGGCTGGGGCTCAACAGGCACAAAGCCATGAGAACTTGGGGTGGGGATGCGGCAGACACTTGACGTGGGTGAACCCCATCACAGTCATCATTGTTCCCCTCCTCCCTCCCCAGGAGTGGATTGTCTCACTTCTGTGATGCAGAAGGACCCAAGTGGGCCCCAGTACAGGACTGCGGGGCAGGCACATGAACCCCCATCCCATATGTGGCCCTCAATGCTTTTTTAAAGCTTCACCTTTCTGCCAGCAGGCACATGTTTATTATAAAATTGCTTACATGATTTCACTCAATCAGCACAGAGAACTGCAGGCCCTCTTATCCAGCACAGACTTGACATCTTGTGTGACAATATTAAGGTGGAGCCTCCGCAGGCTACCAAAAGGCCCATAGAACTATGTCAGACTTCTGTGCCAATAACCCAGGTTTGAGAGCAAGCCTGAGGAGCTGGATCAGAGCGGTCTTGAGCAGGGGAGTGCGGCCAAGCATGAACCAGCCTGTGGAGGAAGAAGCCCAACACCTAGCATGGCAATGGACCCCCATACTGAACTAGGGAGCTTGCTTTGCAATGAGAGGGCAGTGCATGCCCAGTGGGCACTGTGACTTGTGAGGCTACATAAGCATGAGGGGGTAGGAGGGCAGCCCATGTGTCTCTCTCCAACTGGCCCTGCCCCATTCATGGAATTATGCTGCTGCACATTGGGCCGGCTGCAGTTCATGAATCCTGTCCTAGTATGCATGGCACAGACTGGGTACAGGGCACATCATTGCACAGCTCGGTACATGCCGTTTCAAGCACATACCAAGCTCTGTCATGCATAGAGTTCAGTAACCATGAACTAATAACACAACAGGTTTTGCATTACAGTCTGCATCCAGGTTTGTCTTTGTGAAGAAGGCTGGTTATCCAAGTTGCTTATTGGTGGACTGGTTTCAATATTTGTTTCTTCAACAGAGGGCAACTAAAAGATGAGACAGGTTACCAGAGGTTGAAATAAAACACTGCTTGCCTGGTTTCAGTATCAGAGACATCATGAGAAGTCTCAGTTTCTATACACTTAGGGTTATTGGCAAACTGCACATTGAGCTCTGTTACAAAATAATAATGAGGGGGAGCCCTTTACTGGTGGGGACCTGTCAAATGGCACTGGCCACACGGTAATGTAGTTTGAAACAGCAACTTACGTTGCACTTTTGAAAGGCTGGATCAAATTTCTGAGGACAAGAGATGGAGTAAGACAATAGCAGAGTTTGTCCTCCGCACTGGAAGAACCTGAGATGGCGTGAATGGTAGATTTATCATAACAAGTGTAAGTTTCATGACCAGCCTTGAGTACAGCTATGCTACTCAGCACAAAGACAGATTTAATATAGGGTTAGATGGCAAGGAAGTAAGAGTAGACATCAGCGTGCAGTAATTGCAGCCTGCTCCCAGTTTCTGCTCCGCAAATGATTAGTGTCTGATTGAACATAGACTGATACCTTTTTGTACTGCAAATGCAACCAAAATACAGGCTGATTTGTCACTGAATGAATAGCTATAAATAGGATGAACAGGGTGAACAATGGAAACAAGGAAAGGATTTGCTAACTTTGTTCAAGATTTGGCAGCAGTAAAGGTAGTAAAATGTAATGTGCCTTTTGTACTGTAGCTCTGCCCTTTTGCTGTCACTTATGCAGAAAACCTTATATGAGGGCCAGGTACGCCCTGTGTTTATGGGTATGTGGTGGTATGTCTCATTCAGAGGAGCACTCACGTTATGCCATGGAACACTGTACCGCTGCCTTTTACCTGCTACCCCAGTTCTGGGTAATAGGCACCAGGGCAACAATGCACCTTTAGGGGGTACCTCTAACATGAAACCTCTGACTGAACTGAGGTGTATACCTTGTGTAAGGAACTGCATCTTATATACACCTCAACTACACCTTACAGACTTGTACTTTAACTGATGGCACTTTACAACCTTTTCGGCAGTGTGTACCTCAAGTACACCTTAAAATGTAATATTTAGCAGGGTACGCCTCAGCTGCACATCACAACTTAACCTTCAGCTGCATACACTTCAACTGCCCCTCGATGTCTGCCTTGTGTTACTGAGTAGATCTTTTTGGCCCTGCAGGGTCACCATTGTCAGTTTGATTTCTGAACTCCCTTGCAGTACGTCTTTGTTACTATCAGTTTGATTTCACGCAGCAACTGGAGCTTTGTGTTTAGCTGGGCAGTGCATACAAAATAACCCTTCTTTTGTCAGAGTAGGACAATTTCTTGTTTATGATAATTTAGTTTCTAAAGTAGTTAGTTCATGTGACAGAAAGTGGCAAGATCTTGCTAGGGGTGTGCAATTGTTTTATATGTATATCACTTTTGTTTATTTAATGGGGGTGAGGATAGGGACCTTTAACTACGTACTGTAGTACTTTACCTGTGCTTTCTGAAAGGTTCACGTTTTCCATTGATAAATATATGAAAGAAATAGCTTTTAGATGCTATTCCTGCAGACAACGCTCCATCTATTTAATGCAGAAATTACTAGGTGTTTTATATATTTTTGTAATGAGTTTAATGCAGGAATTAATAGGCATTTTGTCTTGTCCTGTCATGAGTATGGGGGTGGTAAATAGGTAGGGAACGTCCCCTTTGTTAAACACTTTTTTAAAGTTCAGCTTAAAATTCATTAAGCAAATCGTAGTTACTTTTTTTTTTTAGATAAAATCTCTGCCCTATATTTAGAGGTTATTTTTTATAGCTAGACTGGTCAGATTGATGTGCGACCTCAACTGCACCTCTTGACTACACCTCTGGTGGAGACTTAGACCTCACTGAGGCATATCTAATTAGCATTTATTTTTTACTTTTTGGTCCCCGTTGCCTCCTCCTGCAAACTGGCGATGGGGACACATATGTATTTTAGTTTTCTCCCTAATCCCCCCCCCAAGGACCCCAGCACATAATCGTGTGAGTGTGTGGAGGCACGCTTCACACCCCATGACACCAGCTCAGCCCCTTCCACCTCCCGATACTTTGCAGCTCCCTCTCCACCTAGAATACCCACTGTTCCTCCACTCAGTGGGAGCGGAACTACGGGGGGGGGACCAGCTCACCCTCACCACCCTCAGAAGAGGAGAGCTGCCCACTGGCATGCTCAATCTTGCTCCGCCCTCCCCCCCCATGCCAGCACTCCAATGATCCAAGGTCGTTCCTGAACCCGGCTCGCCAGTGTAGCGTGAGGTAAGGCGCCCAGCACCTCAACCCTCTGTGTCACTAGGCTGTCCCCTAATTAGCATTTTTTAGAGATACATCAACTACACCTCTTGACTGCACACCTCAGGTCGAGGTTTATACCTCATTGAGGTGTACCTAATTAACATTTTAGGCACACATTAACTACACCTTATGCAAAAGTGTACACCTGACTGAGGGGCACCTAATTAGCATTTTGTCAATATAGCTTTTTGTTCCTCAGGTTTCTGACCACTCCAGCTATCACCTCCCCTGAGCCTACCTCTGTGCAGATTCCCCCCCCCCCGACACTTCCAGTCTGCGTCAAGGTGTTCAGCTGGTGGAGTGGGTTTGGAGAGGTGTGCAGTGCACCAGATAACCCTCGGGTCCCGTTTTTCATTTTCTGCCCCTGTGCAAGCCGAGGCAACATGGGCGATGCATGCACATGGAAGTGCACATGTGACCCGGCACCTGTGGCTGTCCCCCACCTCTCTGGTGCAGATACATCTGCTGCTTGGGAAATCAGCACTGCCACCAGACCTTCACTGATAGCAACCAAGAGGAGAGTTGGCAAATCTCCCAGATCTGGGAGAGAAAAGCTTTCTTACTGTTGCAACATCCACTCCCAGCCTACACCCCCTCCCCCCACCAACCCCTGGCAAGCCAAGTTCATTTTCCAGAGTGGAGCTAGGTTAGGTGCTCATCAATACCTCAGCCCTCAAAGCCACTGGGCTGACATAATTAGCATTTTCTATACGCACATCAACTACACCTAAATTACACTGCCAGTGCACTGCTGTTGAACCTCCTGTATGCCTCTCAGGCAGTAGGCCTCATTTAAATCTTACCTATACATCAAATGCACATAAGTGAGGTTAGAGACCATTCACAAACAAATGTCCATGCTGGGAACTGGATGCATATTTATTTAGCTGTACTAGTTTTTAAGTGTGTATTTATTAATGTATGTATGTATGCATGTAAAGAAAACACAGATTGCACATATCCCAATAATGCAAAGCATCATGGGAAACATATGCAAATGCCCATGAATTAATTTGGACTGGCTCAGCTTTAAGCAGAACTGCATGGTGCCAGAAGGCCTCACAATACAATTAGCAAAGGCTAAGAACAGCAGATACAGACACGTGTTTTGTCCTCATTTGGACTCATCAGTATGCCATATCTGTGCCTCAGTCCAGAGAGAGATGGCCAGCCAACCTATAGGGGGGAGAGAGAGAGAGAGAGAGACAGAGAGAGAGAGAGACAGACAGAGACAGAGAGAGACAGAGAGACACAGAGAGAGAGAGAGAGACAGAGAGACAGAGAGAGAGACACAACAAAAGAGCCCCAGAACAAATGCACTGGGGAAAGGTTTATGCTGGAGGATACTGGCCATATAGCCAAAATATAAAGAAAACACACATTGCGCATACCCCAATAATGCAAAGCATCATGGGAAGCATATGCAAATGTACATGGATTCATTTGGACTGGCTCGACTTTAAACAGAATTGCATGGTGCCAGAAGGCCTCACAATATAATCAGCAAAGGCTGAGAACAGCAAACGCTGGATGTTCTCAGCTTTTGCTGATTATATTGTGAGGCCTTCTGGCATCATGCAATTCTGCTTAAAGTTGAGCCAGTCAAAATTAATTCATGGGCATTTGCATATGCTTCCCATGATGCTTTGCATTATTGGGGTATGTGCAATTTGTGTTTTCTTAAAAATTTGGCTGTATGGCCAATATCCTCCTGGATAACCCTTTCCCCAGTGCATTTGCTCTGAGGTTCTTTTGTTGTATGTATGTATATATGTATGTATTTAAAAGTTGGTAGCTGGGAAAGGCACACTGAGCCGAGGCTCATTTCCAGGTGTGACCCCGGGGGATTTACACAGCTTCAAAGGGCATTACCCTCCCCTAACTCAGTTCATCAATTTGCCTTACTTCGTTGTTGCTGGCATGTTCAATTATCATTACTGTTAAGCACAGTCTTACTGCACTGCTGCAGCTCCCCTTTACTGTGGTTGGACATATGTTCTCTAAAACTCCCCAGCTCTCATTTTTGGGTCTCTTGGGCTGTTGCACCCATAAGACACTGTCCCAAGCAGAGCAGACACTACATTGAGGGCAGCTGTGCCAGTGCACGGTTTCTGTGCCAGTTAGTGGCATCAACTAGAATTCAACAAATCACCCCAAGATCTACTCCTTAGAAATGAATAGTTGGTCTGGCTGTGTGTGCCTCCCTTTCAGCTCCCCAATGATGCCCTAGTGGCCCAAGAAATGGAGTCCTATGCCTAGCCCCTATCATGGAGACGTACTAACCCCAGCTCTTGCCAGGCACCCATCCTGACATCCACTATCAGCTACCATATACACCATTCCTATATCCTGGGGGTTACTCATTATTTATCTGCCTAGCTCTTTTCTCCTATAGAACAACTTAATGGACTTACACATCTGCTCTCTCTGTTGCATACTGGTGATGGGAGTGGATCCACAAGCATCCCAGTGACTTCCTTTGAGGGGTGGCCAACTACTACTCCCTGGTTGTCCATCAGGTCATGATCTTCCCTTTTTGCTCAAGGCAGGACTCCTGGTCAGGTCCCCCATCTCCTCCTGGCTGGCATTCTTGAGGGTGCTTCTTGTTCCAGGACCCCGGCTGGGTCCTGAGCCTCCAGAGACCTCACTAGAGGGGACAAGTGCTAACCAGGTCCAGAGACCCTGCCACGATCCCCGAGGATCCCTTAGCTCAGTTGCAGCTGAAGGGTCTGGTCTCTCTCTCTCTCTCTCTCTCTCTCTGCTGCTGGAACACCCTAGGCTCTCAGACTGCATTCCCCTCCTATATAGTGTCAAGGGAGATGGGCAGGCCATCAGTATTCATGCCCAAGTCTCCTGCTTCTGGCTAAGTCAGGAAACTCAGAGTACGACTCCAGACACCTGGGCTCCCAGCCAACATCCACTAAAGAGCATCTCTGAGTCATGCTTCAAGAAGTACAACAGTTAAAATTTACAAAAACATGTTATACAGAGTATTTTGATTTGTTTGTGTAGCCCTAGTGTATCCTTCCCTTTGTTTGCTATGAGTATTTGTCTTTCTAGATTTGTCTGCTAGTTTTATGGCCTCTGGAGATCTCCATGTTAGCTAACATGGAAATCGCCAGAGGTAATAAAATTAGTAGGCAAATTTATAAAAATCTCTAACAGCAAACAAAGGAACAACACCAGGGCCCAATCTAAAGGCGTATGGCGCAACCTGTGGGCATGGCATCACGAGTTGTACCATCACGGTGCTCCAGCGGCACCCTCCGTCGAATGCTTGACCCCCCATCCCGATCGCGGGCAGGCGTAGGAAATGAAATAGTCCTATCGCATAATCTCCCTATCTCCCTGGTGGTCCAGTGGACCGCTCGCAGCCCGATCGTGGGCAGAAGTTGTAGAAATGATTAGATCCCATCCCTGGTGGTCAGCAGTACCCCCTCCCCACCCTCCCACTGGAGCCCCACCACCACTCCCCCGGTCAGCGGAGAATGGAAAGCTCCCACCCGCAAGTTGCCTGGCCACCCGCCGACTGATTCGCTTCAGTACAGCTGTCGCCCATTGGTCCTGGCGTGGGCCAATGGGTGTGCATGAAACATGCACATACTACTCCGGATAGATATGTGAATAAATCCATTCCATATCTGGACTGTGTAGTCAATATAGTCTATGCCGCCTCGTTGGCCCGCGCTGTGACCAATGGGCTGACTCTATATAGGCAGCCAGTTAGCGGGCAGCCAGGCGGCTTGCAGGTGGGGAACTGCCGCCCGCCACTGACTGGGGGCGGGGGCTCAGTGGGAGCGTGGGGAGGGGTACCGCTGGACCACTAGGGATAGATCTAATCTTTTCTGACTGCCCCTAGCAGTCAAGCTGCGAGCTGTCCACTGGACCACCAGGGATATAGGAGTATATTAGTCTCATACTTACACCCGCGATCAGGCTGGGAGCAGTCCACTGGACCACCATGGATATAGGACTATTTCATTTCCTACTTCTGCCCGTGATCGGGCATGGGAAGCCGCTACCCGACGGAGGGTGCCGCTGGAGCACGGGTGGCCACTCACAGCTGGCAGCTGCCGTGTTGCACCCTGCAATATGTCAGCTAACCTGTGGGTGGCCGGCTGTTGCTCCTTTATTTTTTGGAACAATTGTATGCAGCGTATGTAGGGGTTGCGCCTCCATGGGATCCGCACTTCCCGGGCTGAATATTGGGATGTGCGGGGGTATGCATGAGCACGCCCCCCCCCCCACTTGTGCCGCATATATTAATGATGCACCCCGGCACACCGGGATTTGTGCCATGACTTTCCCCTTTTGAATATTGGCGCTGCGCATCAGTGGCTGCACATGGCGCAACTGTGTTGTGCCATGTGCAACCCTTCTGAATATCCCACCCTGAGTGTTCAATGGGATCAGTGCACAGTGAATATAAACCAGCGGGTTCTTGTCTCCTCCACTGCCTGCAAAGATCTTTAGTGGTGGATGGATCCCTCCAACCTTTTGTAAGGGGTTACCTTCCTTATTCCTTCCCCTCACCAGGTCCTCACCACGAATGCCTCAGGTCTCAGTTGGGGGGACACATGGGTCTCTTTCAGACCCAAGAGACCTGGTCCAGGATGGAGGCCAACCTTCATATAAACATTCTAGAACAGAGGGCAGTTCTATATGCCTTGTAAGTCTTCCAGAACCATCTGTCCCTAGATCCTCTGCTAGTGCAGTCAGACAACCTCAGTGTGGTTTATTACATCAACAAGCAAGTGGGGATTCACTCTTACGCCCTGGGTCAGGAGGCAATGGTGGTCTAGTCCTGGGCTGTAGAAAATGATCTACAGTTGTTGGCAGTACATGTTCCAGGTGACCAAAATGTTCTGGCAGACAGTCTCAGCTGGTGACAGTCCAGAAAGCACAAGTGGGAACTACTGACCTCAATTGTCAAAGACCTGTTCAACATGTGAGGGTGGCCCGAGTTTAACCTTTTTGCTTCTCCACTCAATGCAAAACTGCCCCTTATTTGCTCACTAGATCCAGGGCCTGGAGTTTTCTGGCAAGACGCATTGCCCTTCTCTTGGAAGGGGAGGTTCCTTGACACCTTCCCTCTAATCCAGTGGGTGCTAATCAAGCTCCAGATGGAGGGTGCCTCCTTAATTCTGGTAGCACCATTCTGGCCTCATCAGATATAGCTTTCATTACTGCAGCAGTTAGCTGTAGAACCTCCAGTCCTCCAGCTCCTCTGTTGGGACCTGTTGAAAGAGGAACAGAGGACCCTGGTCCATTCGTACCTCAAGTCCCTCCATCTGCATGTATGGCTCCTGAGGTCATAGCCATTGCTTGGTTTGGGGTATCTCAGAAAGTGGCTGATGTTCTGTTGGCTGCCAGAAAGCACTCCAACAGGGCCACTTACTCAATGAAGTGGAAATGTTTTTGCCATATGGACCATTTTCCATTAACGGGACCCTTTCACTTGTCCAGTGAACCATGTTCTAGAGTACCTCTTGTCCTTGTCTGAGGCAGGGCTCCAATATTCCTCTATCAAGGTGTACCTGTCTGCTATATCAGCCTTTCATGTGCCCACTGATGGCCATACAGTGGCCCAGCTGGATGTGGCCTGCACTTTTTTGAGAGGCATTTTACACCTGAAGCCTCCTATCCGCAATCCAGTCCTGGCTTGGGACCTGAATTTTGTTCTTGAAAAAACTGACCTTGCCTCCTTTGAGCCAGCTGTGTCTTGCAAGCTATGCTTTCTGTCATGGAAAGGATTATTTTTAGTTGCTTCAGCTCAAAGGATTTCCGAGCAACAGGCAGCTCTCATGAGTGAGCAGACTTATTTGATTTTCCGCAAAGACAGGGTGTCCTTGCTTATGAACCCTAAGTTTCTTCCTAAGGTGGTGCCTGAGTTTACTTTCAATCAATGTATCCACCTGCCTATGTACTACCTGGAGGCTGGAGCATACCAGTCCAGGGGAAGTATTACTCCATACTTTAGATGTTCATAGAATTTTGAGTTACTATACACACCATACCAAGGACTGTCGGAAACTCCTCTCAGTTTTTTGTCTCTTTCACCCCTGGGAAAGAGGGCATTCCAGTTTCTAAACAGTGTTTGTCCAAATGGTTGGCCAACTGTATTACTTTCTGTTACACGAAGTACGGTAAGGAACTTCCCGGTGCTGTGCATTGCCATTCCGGCAGAGGCATGGTCGCTTCTGTTACGTGTTTCAGGAATGTTTCAGCTTCTGAAATCTGTTCTGCTGCCACTTGCAGTATGGTCTACACTTTCACAAAGAACTACGGTCTAGACATTGCCTCTAGAAGGAGGGCATGCTTTGGCCTTGCTGTGCTTCAAGGTCTTCTTTCATAGGCCTCTGGCCTCCTGCCACACAGACTGGATCCCTTTCAGTACTGCCTAGGACTCTTTCCATAGGTGTGACCTGATGAAAGAGATATTCCCAAAGGAGATAGAACAGCTATGAAAGAACTTACCGTAACAGTAGATCTTTGAGGGAATCTTTTTCATCAGGTCATGCCATTCCTCCCTCCATCCCCCTTGTGTCTCTGTTTCCTTAATGTTTCTCATGCTACACCAACCTTTTATATATTTCTGGGCTTCTCTTCTCTCTCTCTCTCTCCTCAGTCCCTTAGTGGAGGCTTAACTCATCTGATCCCTGACAGGGAAAAATAATTGAAGAGTGAGAGGGGCTGTCCATGCATATATAGAGTAAGTGACGTTGGTGCATGACATCTGCATGGACAGCCCCTAGGAGACTGCTTCAGAAAAGCTTCAGTTGGATCCTAGCGCCTGATGGCTATGTTCCATAAGTGTGACCTGATGAAAGAGATTTCCTTGAAGATCTACTGTTACAGTAAGTTCTTATAGAACTGATCTTTTTAATGTAGCCTTCACTGACCTAATCTCCTTTATCCCATCTGCTCTGCAGCCCTGCAACAGCTGTGGTGTAGATTCATAACAGCTGAGGAACCAGGTCCTCGCCACCCTAAAGTTTACTTCAGGCCAGCCACTGTAAGGGATACCCTAAAATATATTAAAAAGACGCTAGGCAAAACTGTGTGTGTGTGGGGGCGCACTTGGCATGAAGCTTTTGACTATGGCTCTGGATGAACTATTCGCCCCATAGCAAAAATTTTAAATTTTTCCTTGTGGCACTCCCAGTTCCCAGTGAAATGGAAATCCACACTTGTCACACTGGTATTCAAGAGTGGTGACTGCTCTAACCTAGCAAACTACAGATCGATTTCAATCATCTTTCCTCTGTCTAAATCCCTGAAAAGAATTGTATCATTCTGAAGGGCTGTGTGAGTGCACTTTTCTGTGTCCTTTTGACTTTTATGGTGTGTAATAAAATATATTTTTCAAGCATTTATTGTGGTCATAGTGCGATTTTCGCACTTTGTGTGCGAGTCTTCTTTCTGGGTTTTATTTTTTTAATTTTTGGTATATTCATAAACAACTTTTGAGTATACACTATTTTACAAGAGTTCTACATCAGGATGTAAAATAGCAGCGACATAACAAAAACTTGACAGTTAACACAAAACATAAGATTGCTATGTAATACAGAAAATAGATAAATAATATATTTGAGTAACCTAGACAACTGAAATTAAACAGCAGGAGGAGATTCCCAATTAGCAATGTATGGCATAGGTGCCCGGAGGGGCCTGTCAAGGTAGAGTATCGAAAAGAGTAGGAGAAAGAAAGGGGGAGAGTGCGAATGAGGTTTCCCAATTAGCAACGCATGGCATAGCTGCCCCAGGGGGGCCTTTCAAGGTAGAGTATTGGAAAGGGTAGGAGAAAGAAAGGGGAGAGTGCCAGCGAGGGCAGATTAGAGAGAGAGAGCGAGAGAGAGAGAGAAAGAGAAAGGGATTGGAAGAAGGAGAATATTTGGGGGGAGAGTGGAAAGGGAGGTGTTGGGGAGTATGGATAGGAGAGAGTTGGAAGGAGATAGAAGAGGGGGTGCTAAGAGATGGCAGGTTGGGGTCCAGAGTAAGTAAAACAGGAGGAAACCTCAGACAGACGAGGGGAGTATCCGGGTTGAGACTATGGACTCAGGTAAGGGAGTCAGAGGTGTTTAAGAGGGGGTATCCAGGTTGAAGATATGGATTCAGGTAAGGCAGCTGCAGGCATTTGAGTTCAGCAGGTATTGCTTCAGTTCTCTTTTAAAGGACCGAACATTTTTTGTATCAAGAGTTGCAGCAGGAATCTCATTTAGCCATAGTGGAGCTCGGTTCATGAAGGATCTTTGTCCTAGAGAAGTTCTATGAAATGGGATTTCAAGCTGTGTTGTATTTGGAGCTTGCTTCTTTTACCAGGTCTGCAATGCAGGTAGGGGTTAGGGAGAGCATGGCTTTTTTCCCTAACAGGCAAGTTTGGTATCTGATTCTGAATTGAAGCGGTAGTATGTGGGCCAGACCAAACAGGGTACAAGTGTGTGTGAAGTGGTTAGCATTTAGCAATAGTCTACAAGCCTTGTTAAGGACAGTGGCAACTCTTTTGAGGGCCGTATTAGTGGCAGCACTGTAAACCACCAGCCCGTAGTCGATCAGGGAGAGGACAGAGCTGCAAATCAAATCAAATCTGCTTTATTTTTATAGCACCTAAACCAAGGCTCTGTACATAAAATCAGATACAAAAAGATAAAATAGTCAAGAACATTAAAACAGATCATCCATGACTAGGGAAAGCTAAGCTAAGTAAATAGTTTTTTAACTCAGTTTTAAATCTATCGACAGTTGGGCATTCTCTCAGCTGATGAGGTAGAGAATTCCATAGGGTTGGTGCCACAAAAGCAAAGGTACAAGAACCAGATATCTTTAATTGTACCCTGGGAATCTCCAGCAATCCCTCGTCGGTGGAATGGAGAGGATGGAGGGGGCAGTAGGATACCAAGAGATCTTGCAGGTAACTGGGTCCCTGACCATGTAGTGCTTTAAAGGTTAGCAAGCCAACCTTAAAGGTGATCCACCACCAAACAGGCAGCCAGTGCAGCTCACGGAGCACAGGCGTAATATGACTAGTTCTAGAAGTCCCAGTCAAAAACCTGACCGCCGCATTCTGTACCAGCTGCAGGTGGTGGATATCAACCCCTGGTAGCCCTAGGTAGAGGGAATTGCAGTAATCAAGACGGGTAGTGACAAAGGCATGGACCAGTGTTGGAAGATCATCCGGGGGAACTAGGTGTTTCACCCGGGCGGTATTCCTCAGATGGTAAAAAGAAGATTTGATGACAGCTGACACCTGAGATTTTAGGATCAAATCATCATCAAAAATAATGCCCAGGTTACGCACCCAATCTGAGGTAGTGAGTGACATACCACCAAGTAATAAGCCTGATGGTTGTCTAGCCCCCAAACCCACCCCCAGACGACCTGGATCCACTACCAGCACTTCAGTCTTATCTGGATTCAGTCTCAGCCAGCTGGAACTCATCCAAGATCTGATCTCAGTAAGGCAATTATTTAGCATGGAGAGTGCATCATCCTGTCTGGGCAGAAAGAACATATACAGCTGAGCATCGTCTGCATAGCAGTGAAAACTCAGACTGTATCACCTGATGATATCTCCCAATGGCAGTATGTACACTGCAAACCACATAGGGGTGAAAATGGAACCCTGCGATACCCAACAAGGCAGGGAGTGAGCACCAGAGAAATAAATTCCAGTGGCAACTCTCTGAAACCTGCCCATGAGGTAAGAATGTAACAATTGAAGGACTGTACCAGACAGCCCACAAAAAAACTGCAGGTGCTCCAGCAGCACACCATGGTCTACAGTGTCAAATGCAGCAGAGAGAAGGACCAGAATGGTATGCGCCTTTCGATCTCTAGCCATTAGGAGGTCATTCAATACCCGGACAAGAGCAGTCTCCGTGCTATGCTTCTTCCTTAAACCAGACTGGAGAGTATCATAGACATTGTGAGTTGTAAGATGATCATCCAATTGCAACGCAACTGCCTTTTTAATAACCTTACCAACAAATGGCAGGTTAGAGACAGGCCGGTAGTTAGCTAGACAGTCTGGATCCAAGGAGGGTTTTTTAAGGAGTGGTCGAATGACTGCCTCCTTGAGGGGGTCAGGAAAGACCCCCCTCTCCAGGGACTTCCAGACAATGTCAGCAAGGATCGGGCAGATAACATCTACACATCCCACTAGAAGGGGTGTAGGGCCCGGATCCAAACTACAACTGGTTGGGTGCAATGTTTGGATGATCTTCACAATGTCAGTGAACTCCAGCTGGTGGAAACCTGACCAGACAGACCGAGTGCATGCCATATCCTGTCGACCTCTGCAATCTCTCATAGGAGAGGTCGGACTAATGCTAGACCTGATGCTGGCAACCTTATCCACAAAGAATCGAGTGAACTCCTCACATCTTAGCTGAGTAAAAGCTTCTCTGGGAGGGAGACAGATTGGATTGCACAGTCTATCAACAGTCTGGAAAAGCTGAGCCGGTCGATTCTGTGCAGCATAAATCTCCCTGGACAGGAATTCTGCCTTCTTACGGGTGATTTCTTTTTTTTTTTTTAATTAAACCATCTTTATTATTTTTATAAACATACCCAAGCTAGAGGACAGACAATGAAAAAGTAAACAGAGAGCACAAGATATTGGCATAAACTCGCCATAACTAGATGCAAGTTACTTTCAGTTAATACCCAGACGAGAAAAGAAGCCCAAAGTCTATCCTCATCCCCCCTCATCCCCCCACTTCCCACCCCACAGGTTATGAGCAACAGGAGCAAAACAAATACATAAAACTTAAGATAATTGGATCTAGGGTTTCCAGGCCATAAGAATACATCTAAAGGGCCCAGAGATATGCATAGCACTCTTGCTTGCCCGCATATATGCAATGTGCTTCTCAAGCTGTAAAGCTAAAGTACATTCCTGATACCATTCTAATAAAGACGGTGATTTATCAGACGACCAGTGTCTTAGAATTAACAATTTCATTACAGCTGAAACAAGTGAAACATAGGCTTTCCAAGTCTTGGAGGTGCCTATGGAAAAGAAACAATAAGCAAATCTCCGGGTGAACCTATCGTGGAGCCAAGGACAGGGTCCAAAAGATTGGAAATGGCATTCCAGGCGGATCGTGATAACCGGACAAGTCCATAGCATATGGTACAAAGTTCCTCCTCTTCTTGCATTTCCAACACAAAGATGTGGAGATGCCCATGCCTAAATAAATGAGAAGGAGTTAAATATAGATGATGCATAATATTAAAATGTACCATCCTTAACCTGTCTTGTTTAATAAATTTATACATAGTGACCCAAAGTTTTTCAAAGATCGGGGTAGCCTGGATATTTAAGACCCTGCCCAGTAGCAACAAACACCTGAGGAGAGCCTGTAGTCCCATTCCTGAAGTAACTTGTAAACTTTGGAAACTGGATGTGGTTGGGCGCAGCAGTTAATAAAGCATCCAAGCTAACCGTGTACAACCAGCAGGGGCACTGAATGAAAACCCGAGCTATAGCTTTACTAAGCTGTAACCACTTGAAAAATAATGGTCAGGAATCCCATGGAGTCTCTTCAGCTGGTCGAAAGGACGAACGACCCTGTTCCCAAAAATCCGAACGAAAAATGACTTATCTGGTCAAAAGCAGTGGGTACTGTGGTACCCCCTACTTTGATTTGAGGGTTCTCAAAAATAGGCTGGTTGTCCAATAGCCACCATTTGACTCCAAGATGAGTTTGCAACTGAATGTATGCCTTCAAGGACCAGCCCATGGGGTTGTTCATGGGAATTTTAGAAATAATGGACTGGGGAACAAATAAGAGGGCGTGTAAAGAACTCTTCATTCTTTTCGCCAGGTCACACTCGATATCTAACCATAGGGGGGAATAACCAAGAGCCTATGTCCATCGGCCCACAAAGTTAACTTACAGATGTGTTGCACTGCATAATATAAAAACAGAGAGTGGGCCATCAATCCTCCCTTGAATTTTGAGGCTGTCAACTTGATATAAGACCTACGTATTCTCTTCCCTTGCCACAAAAAGGAATTAAATATTTTCTGTAAACTAATAAACTATTTTTTGGGAAGATAAGTGCCGAGCATCCCCAAAGAATATAGTATTCTAGGGAGAATATTCATCTTAAGGAGATTCAGCCTTCCCCACATAGACAGAGAGATCGAGCACCATCTGTTCAGATCTCCCGAGATAATTTGAACCAGATTACCGAGGTTATCTTTAATCATCGAGGGTAAACTTGTGCTAATACTAATGCCCAAATATGTAAGGGATTTGGCCTCCCAACCGAGGCCAAACATCTGTAGGTCTGCTTTTATGACAGTATGATTTAAGGGGAGGATTTTGGTCTTAGCCCAATTCAATTTATAATAAGATACTTTGGAGAAGCCATCTATCTCCTCCAAAAGAGCCGGTACAGAGATCCCCGGATTCTCAATGTGCAGCAACACATCGTCCACGTAAGCTGAAAATGCATACCTAGATTCCCCCACCTGTATACCCTTAATGAGTGGATTCTGCGCTAATCTACTCAAAAAAGGCTCCAGATACAAATTAAATAGTAATGGGGACAAGGGGCAGCCTTGTCTTGTACCATGCTCTAACTTAAAAGGTGGCGATAACACCCCATTACATTTCACTCGTGCAGAGGGAGAGGAATACAATATTTTAACCCATTTTAAGAAAACTTCAGGTAGCCCAAATGCCGAAAGGGTAGTGAAAAGGAAATCCCAGGACACCCGGTCGAAGGCCTTTTCGACGTCCAGAGAAAGAAGTATTGCTGGTGTTTTAGATTCCCTGGCCTCCGCAATGAGATGTAACAATTTACACAGGTGGTCCTGGGACAATCTCCCCCTCATAAAGCCCACTTGCTCCCTGTTGACTAACCTATCCATGACTTTAGATAATCTATTAGCCAAAACCTTAGCCAGTATTTTAATATCTGGGTTTAGGAGAGATATCGGACGGTAACTGTCCATGTTGTAAGGGTCCTTCCCCGGCTTCAGAATTAACGAGATAGTGGCCTCTTGGAAATTTAGGTCGGAAATACCATGCTCGAACCAGTAATGAAAAACAGTTAACAAAATTGGGGATATGACAGGGCAAAATACCTTGTAAAAATTGCTAGGAAACCCATCAGGCCCAGGGGACTTGTCAGAGGGCATCTGCTGAATGGCTTGGTAAATCTCCAAAATTGATATTGGGGCACCTATCTCGGCCGCCTCATCTGGCGGTAATTTTGGGAGAGAGATTGAGTTCAGATATGAGGTAATTTCCAGCATTGAGGGCTTGGATTCGGAATCTTCCGCGTATAATCTATGATAATATGCCCCAAACGCACTGGAGATTTCCTGCGGGTCCGTGCAAACCAGCCCCCCCGAACGTGTGAACACCGGAATGTGGTGATCCGAGTCCAGATGTTGAATCGCATAGCGAGAAGTTTTCACTTTCTGCGCCTATATCGAAATGAAGTCTCGCTACTTGAGTGCTAACTCAGCTTGCTGCATCACTAAGCCCGAGTGCTGCGCCCGGAGCTGATGCAGTCTAGCCCAGTCTGATTCAGAAGAAGACCGAGATAAAACAGTCTCTATCCGTCTAATCGATGTTAGCAAGGTGTCGAGCTTATCCCTCTGAACACGTTTGTTTCTGGAGGCAATCTTAATTAACTCGCCCCTTAAGGAGCATTTCATGGCAGCCCAAACCAGATCTCTCTGGTCTACTGAGTCCTGATTGTCCTCTAGGAAAAGCTTAATAAAATCTTTGAGAATCACCAAAGAGACTCGCCTTTTAAAATTTGGCAATTTAGTCTCCATTGAGGTGAGCAAGCACTCCCCCTAAGGTTTGCCTGTATATCACACTGACTGGAGCATGGTCTGATATAACCCTTGCAGAAATCTCCGCCTGTATCACATCAGGTATCACTGATGAACTTACTAAAATATAATCAATTCGTGAATGGGAGTTATGTACCGGTGAGTAAAAGGAATATTGCCGCGTCACAGGGTTGAGTGTGCGCCAGATATCCACCAGGGCTGCATTATTAATGAAGTCCCTGAGGGCTCTTTGTGCAGGCGATAACCCCCGCCTTACAAAACCTGACCTATCTAAGTCATTCTGGAACACCAAATTCCAATCTCCCCTATAAGCGTAGGTTTGTATATATCGGATACCACTAAGCGTCGTAGGTTCATAAAAGAGGGGAATCTTTGTTAGGGCCATATATAGAGCCTAATATAATCGGTTGCGAAGCCAACTGCGCATGTACAATTACATAACGGCCTTTGGGGTCCCAACACTCATTTACCAATTTAAAAGGGATGTTCCTAGCAATAAGAATAGCCATGCTGCCCTTCTTCGTTGATTCCCCGGCCCCATACACCTGCGCTACCCACGCTCTTCTGAAATAGTGAAGGTCGTTTCTTTTTAGGTGTGTCTCTTGAAGGAGTTACGGGTGATTTCTGATTGATAGCCATCATAATGTGCCATCGACCTAAGCCTGTCAGCATCATGGCCGGACTTCCACCAGGCTCTCTCCATCCTTCGTCCAACTAGCCTCAACTCCTTCTAGGAGCCATCAAACCAAGGGCTCCTTCGGTGAAGGGTGAGAGGGCGAACACAAACAGGAGCAATCTTGTCCAGAGCATCTCCCACAGCCTTATTATAGGCTAGTACGAGATCATCTGGACTCATGCATTCATCCGACAAGCGCAATAGGACCAATACTGCTTATAGGTCACTAGGAGTAATACCCCTTAAACGGCGGTACTGAACCATCTCCGTAGGGGCAGACCTATTGGGGGGACCCTCAAGCTGAACCTTATGGTGTGATGGTCAGACCAGCTGACTGGTTCCACCCCCAGATCAGCAATCTCCATACCCAAAAGAAAGATCAGATTCAACAAATGACCCCCTACATGGGTCGAGGAGACTGCAGACTGACAGCTGGAGGACTTCAGCAGTTAGACTTTTCTTGTGCCTAAACAGGATCCCTAATTTAGTGTTCACAGCTTTCACCACCTTGTCAATGTGCTGAACATACGAGAGGGTATCATCCACAATGACACCCAGGTACTTGAAGGAGTGAATCTGTTCCAGTGGGGCAGTCAGGTGATTTGTGATTGTTTTGTTCTGGGCATCTCCTTTTTAGTTGAGGGCTGAAGAGGAGCATCATCTTGTTTTTTTGTAGTTTAGTAGCAACCTTTGGGAATAGAACCAGGTCTCCAGTTACTGGAAGGATGATTGTAGCTCGGCCTGTAGGTGCTCTATGCAAGAGTGACAGCTAATTAGGACAGCATCATTGGCGTATAGAATGACTTTGCTAGTGCAGGCATCGGGTAGGTCATTCTGGAACATGCTGAAGAGCATTGGACCCAGGATGGACCCTTGAGGCACCCATAACAAGACTTCCTTGGATGCAGATATGGAGTGACCTATCTTGACTCTTTGAGACTGGGAGTTTATGTAGCCCTGAACCATAGAGCAGCATTTGGAGAAACACCAAGAGCATGCAGTTGAGATAAGAGGAGTGGGTGGCAGACTGTGTCAAATGCCTTTGTTAGGTCAATGAAGATGGACCCAACCAGTTTTCTCTCATCCAATGCCTTATGGATATACTCAGTGAAATCCACCAGTGCAGTGTCCATGCTGTGGAGTTTCCTAAAGCCGTGCTGCTGGGGACATTGCAGCTGGTATTTGTGAATATAGTCAGTAAACTGGTCTGCCACAATCCTTTCCAGTGCTTTAGAGGGGGGGAGAGGATAGAGATTGGCCTGTAGTTTGTGGTCAGTGACCTATCGCCTCCCTTATGCACCGGGGTCACCAGCACTTGTTTCCAAGGAGAAGGGAATTTGGCGAGCTGGAGGGATTTATTGAAAATCGTAGTGATGGGAGCGATGACTTCATTAATTGCCAGTGCCAGCAGTTTCATGTTGATGTTGTCAGATCCCATTCTGGTTTTTCCCAGGATCTTTTTAACATAACCCAGTGCTTCTTTGACAGTGACTCTCTTGAAGTAAAAGTGAGGGTGCAAGTTGATGTCTGGTGGGGTACTCAGCCAGTAGAAGAGAGCTAAGATCCGTGAAGGTGGAGCTGAACTCTTCAGCAATGATGTGGAGGCCCATGGTATTTGTGCCATTAATGTTTAGCAGTGATGGCTGTGTTTTGTCATCCTTCCCTGTGAGTACCTTTATAGTGTCCCAAAACTGCCTCCCATCACCACAGGTTCTTTCCAATTGATCCTTGTAGAAATTAGCCTTAGCATTCCTGATGAGATGTGTACATTTGTTTCTGGCTGCCCGGTATCTTTGAAGGTCACTGGGATTACCGGAGGCCCTGGCTTGATACCAAAGGTTGTCCCTTGCCTTCATGTGATCTAGAAGGTCACTAGTAATCCACCCATTGTGATGGCCATGTGTTTTTCTTTTTGTGAACAGAGCAAATCTGACACAAACGCTATTAAAGTTATCAATAAAGTACTGGACTGTTATGTCAAGGTCATGCAGTACCTTAAGGGGAGACCAATCAATCTGAGAAAGTGCCTCCTTGAAAGCTGAGAGCTGTCCTTTCCTGAGAATTCTGCTGTTCACAAAGACAGGTGGTGCTTTTTTGAATTTATTGGACCACAGACAGGTGATAGGGGAGTGGTCGCTTAGCGAATCTGGTAATACCAAGACATCAGTAATCCTGTCAGGTGAACTTGTAAGGAGCGAGTCCAGGAGTGTGTGCTTACTGGTCTTATGGTTCATTCTAGTGGGCTGCATGACTAATTGAGTGAGGAGGGAGCTGGCTATGGTATCCTTATGGTTGGTCAATTCATTACTGAACCAATTGATGTTGAAGTCCCCAGTCACAATGAGTTCACAGTTGTTGTTAACACCAGCCAAGGACCCTAGTAGTTTAATTATGCCATCTTTGGCCATTTTTGGTGGGAGGTAGATGCATGCAATGACCAAAGATTTGTTATGTTCACCAGAAATGATTCTAACTGCAAGGAGCTCATGGTCAATGCTGCAAGTTGTGATGGGGAGCACAATGCCTTGTAGGGTGTTCCATAAATAAATGAGACAGCCGCCACCTCTTTTCCCATTCCTATCACATCTAAAAATATTATAACTTGGGAGCATTGTCTGGGTGGATAGCCAGGTCTAAGTCAGGCAAAGTATATCAGGGTTATGTAGGGTGGCCCATGCCTGCAGTTGAGGCATCTTTGGAATTAGGCTGCAGATATTCATCGTAGCAAGTTTCAAGCCATTTCCCTTTGGTCTGGTATGCCCTGGCCCACTCATGGGGTTAGGTTCCATTCTTAATATAGTAGTATTAAACCATGCAGATAGTTATGTTCAGGGATATGTAATATAGTAATCTTGTCCAAGGTACTAGGAGTCAAATGATAAAAAATAATCAAATCCACAGGGAATGGTGAACTACTGGGGACCAGTAAACTGTTGTTACTGTAGATCAAAGACCCAGAATGTGTTAAATTTCTGAAGGTGATGGACATTGGCCTGGGGCATATGCAGGATGTAAAAATCCTTTGTTAGTGTCTTCCCTTTGTTCTCCAAAATGGTTGTGAATTGACCTCAAAGATGAGCACAGATCCTTTAAGAACAAGTCAGATGGAAATGTGGATTCAATGCAGCACTCCACTACTCAGAGCTTGTATAACAGATTTACTGACCTTAATTTGGCTTTTGATGACTTCCAAAAAAGTTGATTTATGATGAGAATACTAATATCTGGTGGTGATGTTTTACAGCTTTTTAGTCCAGGAAAAGTTCATAGATGTCATGTCCAAGAATGGTCCAGTTCCTACAAGCAGAAACACATGAAAATCCACAAAAACTAAACTACTGACAGAGACAAACACAGACAGCCATACTGTAGTTCCTCCAAGCAGATTACTGGGATTGAACTAGTCTAGAAATATTAATATATCCCCCTGCAATCCGATTTTTATAGCAACAACAACTTATGGGTTTAGTGAGATTAGAAAACAAAACAGAACCCCTGTGATAGACAGCTCCAGCCCAGTAAAACAGAATCGAGTGTCACAAACTTGTATGTATCACCAAATTACAGGATATATATTTATATTGCCTCTTGGCCCATGCACCTTATTTTCAATAATTCCCCCAGGAAGCACCGTGAGATGAGCAACTTGTTGCTCAGTGTGCCCTTCCTGGTGAAACTCTTAAATAAATAAATAAATAAGTTTCAGACCAACTTATCTCCTACTTGGAAATATATGACATCCAGTGTGCCCAATAGCATGGATTCAGGAAGCAACACAGCACCAATACTGTACTGAGTATACCAGCTATATTCATGAGACCCTTGTCAGTGGGAACATGATTGGCGCCATCTACATTTACCTGATGAAGTCCTTTGACCTTGCTAATTACAAGATATTGCTTAGCAAGTTATATAGCCTGAGTCTATAACTGGTTGCAGTAGTCTGGTTCTAGAGCTACCTGTCATAACATACACAGCAAGTGAAGACTGAGGTCTCATCCTCTGATGATAAGGTTGTATCCATTGGTGTGCCTTAAGGCTGTGTCCTAGGCTCCCTTCTATTTGAAACCTCAAAAGAAGGCTCACACACAAAGTGCACAAATGCCCGGATCGTCGGAGGGCCGGCCGGAGGGAGTAGGATTGAGCATCCGATGGGCAGCTCTCCTACTCCAGGGGGAAGGTGTGGGAAGTGATCAGTGCAGTGGGACCCCTGGTGGAGACCAGGGGTTCCGCGCTGCTGACGCTCAGCGTGCATGGAGGTGGGGCGGACACGGGCGTCATTGCACGACCCCGCCTTCCTAGGGGAGAAAACAGGAAAAAAGGATGAGGCGCTGTCGCCATCACGGATGAAAGCCCGCCCAGCAGCTTCAATATGCTTGCCTTCAGGCAGACTGACCTAATTACAGTGCCCAGGCATATAGGAGTGTGCCGTGGCCCCACCATGGGGGTTAAGCCACGGGGTATCGGGAGGCAGCGGACGATTTGAAGGCAGAAGCCAGTGGCCCATGACCGGGCAGAAGGACAAGGCGGCGGGCGGGTCCAGGAGGAGGAAAAAGTTAAATAAAAATAAAAAAAAGTGCACAAATGCACCATGACCACAATAAATTCTTATAGAAAAATAAATGTTATTGTTAATAATAATAATAATAACTTTATTTATTTAGCGCCTTTCAGATACCAAGGCGCTGTACATATAGATCATAAAATCAAAGTATACAAATAAAATCAACAATTCACAACAGCATCAATCAGGAAAAGCCTTATTCCATAAAAAAGTCTTAAAATCCCGCTTAAAGGCTTCCACGGTCGCGCATTCTCTAAGCCGGCGAGGCAGAGAGTTCCAGAGGGTAGGGGCCACGAAACCAAAGGCCCTAGCCCCAGAGGACTTCAATATAACCTCGGAACTCTAGCAACCCTCGTCGGCTGAACGGAGCTGTCGCAAGGGCGGTAAGGAACCAGAAGCTCTTTCAAGTAGTCAGGGCCGAGTCCATGCAGGGCTTTGAAGGTCAAAAGACCTACTTTAAAGGTGATCCGCCACTGTATAGGCAGCCAGTGCAGATCGCGCAGCACAGGGGTGATATGTGTCCTTCTAGTCACCCCCGTCATTAACCTTGCAGCAGCGTTCTGCACTAGCTGCAAGCGGCGGATATCAACCCCAGGAAGCCCCAAGTAAAGGGAGTTGCAATAGTCAATGCAGATGTCAGCCAAGGCGTGGACCAACACGGGTAAATCGCTGGACGGAACAAGGTGTTTCACCCTGGCAATATTCCTAAGATGGTAAAATGCGGACTTAACGACTGCTGACACCTGATGACGAAGGGTCAGCCCGTCGTCAAGTACCACACCCAGGTTACGCACCCGTTCAGAGGAAAGGATCAGATCCCCCCCCCCAGCAATACACCAGAGAGCCGACCGGACCCCAACCTACCTGTCCCATGCCCCGGATCCACGACCAAAACCTCAGTCTTACCAGCGTTCAACTTTAACCAGCTCGCATTCATCCAGTCCTGATTTCAGCGAGGCAGCTATTAAATACCGAGAGAGCACTAACTGGTGGGGGCAAGACAGGTAGAGCTGGTATCATCAGCATAGCAGTGAAACCTCAGCCCATACCTTCTTACAATGTCTCCGAGGGCAGTATACACTGCAAACAACATGGGGAGCACCAACCCTGGGGACACAACAATGCAGAGGGAAAGGGTCAGAAGAAAAAATTCCCGACACAACTCTCTGCATTCTCCCAGATAGAAAAGATGAAAACCATCTGAGCACTGTGCAAGACAGGCCACAGATGGACTCCAGGCGTTCGAGCAAAACCCCCGTGGTCTACAGTGTCAAAGGCTGAAGAGAGATCAAGGAGGACCAAGATAGAACGGTTCCTCTGATCTCTCGCCATCAGGAGATCATTGAGCACCCTAACCAGAGCAGTCTCGGTACTATGCCTCTTACAAAAACCAGACTGGAGAGGTTCATAGATATTATGGATGGTCAAATGGTCCTCCAGCTGGTTTGCCACTACCCTCTCAATAACCTTCCCAATAAAGGGAAGGTTTGAGATCGGTCTGTAGTTGGAAAAAACATCTGGGTCCAAAGAAGCCTTCTTCAAAAGGGGAGTCACCACAGCTTCCTTTAGGGAGCTAGGAAACTCACCCAATTCTAGGGAGCACCAGATTATTTGAACCAGAAACGGGCCAATGATCTCAATACAACCCAAAATTGTTCACCATAAAAGTCAAAAGGACACAGAAAAAGGCACTCCCACAGCCCGACTAAATGGCCATGGTTGTGGGAGTGCTTCCCCACTGGATGCCGCAGACATGACAGGGACAAGGGCTGTTGGACAGGCAATGATGCCAGCGCTGCCTGCACTGCTGCCTAGGGGGATGCCAGCCATGGGATCCCCCTGTGACCCACCAACATCACTGTCCAGGATGTGCGTCATGTCATCATCGGTACTGGAGTTGGTCCCGATCTGTGTCTCAACACACAGGACACCGTGCCTGGCATCCTCCTGGAACACAGCCAGGGCCTCATCCGCACCCACACAACAGGCATCAGTCTGGACAGCTGTGCAGGGCTGCAGGAGGTCAGTATCTCTGACACCAGTGGAGGTGGATGGGCGCTCCACCAGTTCCAGGGCCGCCCCCTCAGTGGAAACACCCACCACCGCTGCCCCAAGCAGATGCTCAGGAGCTGTAAAGGAACACAGTACCATTAGTGGTGCCACCTGAGCCCTGGACACCACCCCCCCTGCCACCCACACACTGCCAGCACCGGTCCTACCATGTAGTGATGGGCTACCACCCATCTGGAAGCCTCCGTCGGGCACACCTTCAATGGCACTACGCTGCATGCTGCCGATCACCTGCTCCTCCAGTGGCATCAGGCAAGGTACGTCCTGCTTGCTCCCACCTGTGGCTGCACGCGCTGCCCTGATGGCAGCCGCCTTGTCCTTAATCCTCCTCCTGTCCGTGCTGACCTTCTTTCTGCACTCCCGCACAGAACACTGGTGGCTGCCCTACTGGTTGAGTGCATGTGCCACCTCACCCCACACCGCCACACGGGCCTATGGTGTGACTCTCTGTCCACTGAGGAGTGGCTCTCTGTTGAGGTAGGCCATGAACAGTGCATCTTATTCGGCCCTGGTGAAGTTGGGCCTCCAATTCCACACCCTTCCCTGCTCCTCATCCTCCTCACGCTTAGTCATGCTTGTACATGGGGAGATTTACAGGTGTTACCATGGACTGCTCAGTCCCATACAGCACTGCTAGACCACTGTCTCCATGTTTCCACAGCACAGCACTTACCTCCTCAGGCTGCAATACTGATCCATGGTCTGTGCAGTTCCATGGCACCGTTATAGTGCATCGCATGCAAATGAGGGTATGCGCAACTGTAATGGGATGCAAATGCAGCGGATGAGCTGCAGAATGGATCATGAGCTGATTTGCATAACCTGGCTGAATATCACATGGCTGCGCCTTGCGCAATGGTGTTGTGCATGCTCAGCTCATGGCGCACCACTGTGACATGCGCAATTGGACCCACACCATGCACGCACACGGTGCTGACATGTACGCGAGTGGCGCACCATATGCACATAGCGTGAGAGGCAGTACAGCACACAGCCACTACTGTGCCTGTGGCACTTGTGCACCATATGTCCCACAGGGCACACATGGCATGGTGTGGATGGCGCAGTGCCATCATGCCCTGTACTGTGCCACTGCACCGTGGGTGCCATGGTGCCCAGTGTGGTAGGCCACTGCATGGCATCACACACATGCACCCTACCGTGCACCATACAGGGCCTCCCAATAGCGCAGTGGCGCTTCATGCACAGCTCGACCCGTGGCCCTGTGACTGCCTTTTGCCCTCTAGGCACCATGTGGCTGCATGGCTACCCCCCTATTACACAGTATGGTGCCAGTGTGATTGTGACTGGCAGTGCAGCACTGTGTTGCCACTGCACATGGGACATGTACTCTACTGGGTGCCATTTTGCACCATGGACAGCGTGGATCATGCCACGCACTGGGGTCCCTGTGTGGAGTGCCACTGAGCTGGCCAACCTGGTGGCCCTTGTAGAGCAACATACTGTTGCCCTGTCTGGGCAGGTGCCCCTCCAGAGGCATTGCACCACAGTGTGGCAGGATTTGGCTGATGGGCTTGAAGAGGCCGCTGGAAGCCTTCATAGTGGGGAGCAGTGTCGCCACCATTATGGTGACCTCCAGCAATGTGACCCTGACTGCCTGAGGTGCCTGCAGGTGCATGCCCAGTGGGGAGCAGTGCCATGGCCAGGTAGGTGCTCCATGGCTATCACTAGCCATCTCTGACTGTCCTCTGGGCACAGGGGTCGGTGGGCCAGTCTGGCAGGGGGGTGCCAGCACCTGTGTTGTCGGGTGTGAGGGAGCATCATGTCCATCCTATACCACCGCAACACAGACAGCTCTGTGGGCTGATGCCCGGGGGGGTGGGGCACATGGGTCAGACATGTACTGATGTGACTCTCTCTATGTTTCCCCCCTAGGCCTGGAGGAACACCGTAGGGCATGGGTGGCCAGGGAGCAGCAGGACCAGGACCATGCCAGGGGAGTAGTCATGCGGGCAGGCCACAGTGGTGGTGCTGCGGATCAGCAGCACCCTGCAGACCAGGATGCAATGCAGGTGAGTAGTGTGTTTCCTTATACGCCTGTGCAGGATGGGTTGCATGGGTGGTGGTGTGGCATGGCCCCTCTGCACATAGCCCTTCCAGCAGTGCACTTCTCACAGTGCCTTCTGCACCATCCTGTGGGCCTGCACATGTGGGTGGGTGTCACAGGTGGGCTGTGGGTGCACTTGGTGCCTGGCTGTTCCACTGCCATCCCACTGCATTACCAGGATGCCAGATGGCCAGGATGGTGCTGTGCGGTGCATGGGAGGGGGAGATGTGGCAGCGGTTTACATGGCTACAGTGCTGATGGTTATCAGGAGACTAGGAATCCTGTTTAGATATTGCACTAACCTCACTGCTGAAGCCAGATGACTGACTGTGTCTAGTTCTATATTGTCACTCATTGACTATTGTCTCACTGCCTACTCAGCTGCGAGTGACAACGTGTTGAACAGAATTAAGGTGATCTGCAACAAGGCCTGTCGATTCATGCTGGGACTGATGAACTTATCCACAGCTGCTCCCTGTACACCCAAACAAACTGGCTGCTGCTATCTGCATGAATAAAGTACTAAACTTGCATACTAACAAAAAATGGCACTGCTTGGTCTCATCCCTTCCTCGTTAAAAAGTGGTTCTGCTTTGTTGCTAACCAATGAAACACCAGGAGTATGTCAAGGAATATTCTTGAGTTCCCCTTCTGAAGAGCAAAACTGGGTCAGCACTCCTTTGTGGTAAGGGCTGCTGGTCAGTTGAATGAATTGCTGGACTCACTGTTCATTCTTCCCAATATTGCCCAATTCAAAAGATCACTGCAGTCATTTCTATCTGTACAGTGCTGCTGCAACTGCACGCAGCACTATTGTAATTGTATTTGCTTGATGCTTCTGTTCAGTTCTGTAAAATGCTTCTCTGTTCTGTTACTGTATCTTTATTGTATTTTATAAAATGGCAAGAAAAAAATCTAGAAATTTCATTAGCTGAGATGTCACCTGAACGTGCAGATAATTAAAATATGAGTGGGTTGTGCTGGGATAACCCCTCGCCTGGGTGGTTGGGCTGAGGCCGCAGGCCAAGTGCGTCCAGTGTCCCAGAAGTGAGGTTATCCCAGCACAACCCACACCCTGGAGTGCATTATTGCTATTATTCAATGGCTCATTGTTATACAAAATAAAAAAAATAAAAATATGTTTTTAGTAGATTTTATGGCATCCAACTCATCATCCATATGCTCTTCATCCAAAGCATCCAGATTAATACAGTGCGGTTGTGCTGGGATAACTCACTGTGCCAGGGACACACTGACCAATCAGAGACCAGGAAATGTTCTTGCCATTGTGTAATTTTTTATAATAACTGGTGAGCAATGTTTTCCATTTCCTGACCCAGTTATAATCAAGGCCCCTGAAATTCTGCAGTTCTGCGGTTGCAGAATTTGCCGCAGAATTTACATCATGCTGCAGAATATATATATTGCCGCAGAATTCATTGTTTTTGGTGAATTTTCATATAAATATACTGTTTTTCCATAGTGTCAGGCTTTCTTTCCCACTTCGTTTATCCTGAAGCCCCTCCTCTATGCTGAGCATATGATGTAATTGATGACATCACATCATATTTAGCCAATGACAGGACTGCATTCTGCCAGAGAAATGAATAAATCATGCTGCAGAAATCAGAAAATGCTGCCGCAGAAGTCAAGGAGCCCTGCCGCAGAAATCAGAAAATTCTGCCGCAGAACACCAGGGGCCCTGGTTATAATTTTCCTTTATAACCCACAGGTTATAATGAACAGCATGCGCTGAGTCACTCAAAAAAAGCTGCACCCTTATTGGCTGTTCATCGGCTACAGGGTGGGCTAAACACTTTGCTAAACATGGCGGCTCCTCGCTCACTTAGTGAGGAGCTCCTAAACTAACAGTACTCATTGTTTTCTTTTTATAAATTAACACTTCCATGCTGCGGACACATTAAAAAAAAAATCTATCGGGTTGATCCAGCCATTCAGAACCCCCACCGGACTACAGTAGATTGTGATCGCGGTCCAAACTTAAAAGTAAAAGTCGAATACACAAAAAATATCACAACAAAAAAGTAGCTGTACACAAAAAAAGAGATATGTAATATAGTAATCTTGTCCAAGGTACCAGGAGTCAAATGATAAAAAATAATCAAATCCACAGGAAATGGTGAACTACTGGGGACCAGTAAACTGTTGTTACTGTGGATCAAAGACCCAGAATGTGTTACATTTCTGAAGGTGATGAACATTGGCCTGGGGCATATGCAGGATGTAAAAATCCTTTGTTAGTGTCTTCCCTTTGTTCTCCAAAATGGTTGTGAATAGACCTCAAAGACAAGCACAGAAACCTGCAGTGAGTGTGTGTGTATGTGTAACAGTCAGCACCACAATTCACTTACTGTAGGCAAAAAATTGCTAACCAACAATTATAAAAAATAAAAGATGAGAAAGTGTACTTTTAGCTTAGATGTAATGGTTTGCCCTTGGTGTGTAATTAACAACCGACTCGGTCTCCTCCTCAGGGTTTATGTAGCATCCCACACCTCGGGCAACCATTATATTCTCGTTAAGCACACTTCCCCATCCATTATTGTATATATAATGCACACCTTGTCAAGGCTTATTACTTATTTATTGACCCTGACATGGAAGCTTTGTAAATGAATGTGTAAGGGTACTTTCTGAATGACAAGTAACTAAGCAACTAATTAGCTAAATTGTTAGCTTTGTCTTGTGGGAAAATACATTATATCAAACTGCAACTTAATTTGGTAGGAACCATGCATCCTGTTACACTGCTAACTTCATTTGGTGGACAAAATGCATTCTTTAAAACTGTTGACTTGATTCTGTGGGAAAATGACTTTTATGAAACTTCTAACTTTATTCTGTGGATTAAATGCCTTCTGTTACCAAATTGCTAACTTTATTCTGTGAACAATATACATTTTGTCAGTTTCCTAACTTAATTATGTGGCCAAAAGTCTATTTTGTAGAGCAAAATGTTAATGTTACAAATGATACCCCATAGGTAACCTTCTTCCTGGTAACAGAATGCAAGCTGAGCCTCTGTTGTCAGGAAACAGAACTTCAGAAATGTTTAGTTTATTTTTAAGGAATAACTGTTGGGACAATGTAAGCCTTTTACAAAGGTGTCCTTGCCAGCACAAACAATAGACATATACAAACCTAACAAAACACAGAGTAGCACAAAATAAAGTGAAAACAACACATTTGTAACGCTGTAACACAATAAACTTACATTTACAAACAAGTTTATCCTGAATGTAAGATAATGGTTAAGTAAAATAGATGTTGGGTACAAATTTATTTATTTATTTTTTTTTTAATAATTGGCGGACCACCTTCTCTTGCAGAGTGCAGCAATTCTTGTTACTGTATCATGAATAGAAATTGAAACACCACCTTATTTATAAGAAAACATTTTTAGACTTCAGTATTTTGATGCACACTGGATGTACCTGAGTAGTCTCACTTTATTACTGTTTGACATGAGGAAATTTGTATTCTTGTTGTTTTGTATGAAGCAAAATAGAAGTTAAAAATGTGGAAAATATGCACATTCAAGAACAACAGTTGGAAGAGCTCGCCAGACTTTAGCAACTCTTATCAAAAAGCATTTGTCAATGCCGAACATGTTTGCTTGCATGCTGCTACAAGTTAGAACTGTATCTTAAAGCTACGGCACAGACCTTACTTATGTTTACACTGCAGTTACCCAGGACAGCACAGGATGGATACATTTTTACACATTATTTATCTAAGACAGGCAAGTGAAGCTGCAATATTTTATTTTCAGTGTGGTCCTGCTTTTACCCCCAATTTAACACTGTATTTACCCAGGATAGCAAAGTGGAGCTGCAGTATCTCATTTTCAGTGGAGTCCTACTTTGACATATTTTTACACATTATTTATCTAAGACAGCCAAGTGAAGCTGCAATATCTTATTTTCAGTGTGCTCCTGCTTTTACCCCCATTTTAACACTGTATTTACCCAGGATAGCATTTTCAGTGAGAGCCCAACTTTTATGTATTTTACTGACATTGTGGGGGAGGGAAGGTAGAGTCACGGTGGGTTCTGCTGAAAGAGTCATCAGGCAGAAAGACTCTCATAGGGTGGTTTATAGGCTAGTGTGGCAGGGAGAAGACAGAGATAAGGAAATGGATGCTGAAGTAGGGAAGGTGGTGGTAAATGGGGAGATTGTAATAGTGGGTGATCCCAACTTGTCAGATATCAACTGGGACATCCCAGTGGGCAGGAGAGCCAAACACAAGGCCTTGCTTGATGTCTTACAAGACTGCATGTTGCTACAACAAGTCATGAATCCCACTAGACAACCAGCCATTCTAGATGTGATACTTACCAACTCAGAAACAGGCAAAGTAAAGGTGGGGGATCCACTGGGGTCCAGCGACTACACTACTGCATGGTTAGAGGTGACACTGGGCACCAGTAAGACCTCAACCAAGGCTGACACACTAGACTTCAGGAGGGCAGAAATATCAACCATATGATAGAAATCTTGCCTCTCAAGATTAGTCTCAGTTAACACTGATGCATGTTTCCTATGCCTCCTTTAATGCATCCCTTATGGCCCCAAGGCCTTGTTTACCTTTAGGGCTGCTAGCCCCTTTTTAAGCTTCCCCCAGTAAGTTTCTGCAGTTTCATTTCTGGGACTTCTCTGCACTGCTTTGATGCTACTCTCTGAAAAGGGTCCTCTATTCTCCCTAGTAAATACTGAGCAGAAGCAGTTGTTTATCACAGTTGCTTTCTGCCTGTCCTCCTCTATTGCTCTGCCCCTTCCATTAGCCTAACAATTCATCCTGTCTTTCTTTTTTCTCTTACATATGTAAAGAACTGTTCTTCCCCTCCCTTGACCCTCTCTTCATTCTGCAGCTCTGAGTCTGCCTTTGCGATCCTGACTGCCCTTTTGACCACTCCAGTTTTCTCCTAGTACTCATTCTAGTCTTCATCATCCTGCTTTTCTTTGTGCATTATAAAAGCCCTCGTTAGCCCTCCCAGCCTCTTTGACCCTTTTAAGGAATCAAATTGATGTCTTATACTTGTTTCTTTTGATGACTGTTCTCATGCATGGTTTTGTTGCCCCGAGAATGACCCCTTTTATAACCCCCATCTTTCCTCCATTCCCCTGATGCCGTCTATCCCAACTAACCTATCCAGAGACACTAAAGCCCTGATTACACCACTGCTGCACTCCACAATCTAGAGCACTCCACTCCTGCTGCAATGGGTGCAGCAGCTCAATATTCTGTCCACAGAGCGGTAGCTGCAGTGGTTGTTTTCCACCTCTCAACTTTTGGTTGGTGAGCTGGTGACATACTTACAGCGCAGAAGATCCAGAAGGCTCGTTTCTTACATAGCACACCTGAGTTCAGCAAAAGTCATTTTTTTAACCGCAGATAGAAAGCACATCTCAGGAAAGTTCATAAAAATGAAAACCGAGGGCTACAAGTATTCAGAATTAGAGTCGCAAACTGAGACAATGAAGCTGGGTATGTACAAAATCATATGCATACCCCTGGGAATAATCCCCAATCCATCCAATTCTTTGACAAGGTCATGTTTGACCGCTACCGTCCTCTTTAACTAGTTCCTCCCTTCCCAACCTGCCTTCTCCTTCTCTGGTCCTTCCATACCTCTCAACCTCCTGCCTCATACATCAGGGACAAGGGTTAAAAACATTAGGGACAAAGGACCAAAATCAGGAACACTTCTTCAAAATTGGAGATATACACTCAGGAAGCTGGTAGAATAAAGGGCTTAGTGTAAAATGCATTTTCTAAAGAAGAACAAGTCTGTAACTTTAATGTTTGACATTAGGTTGTGCTTATAACCCCCACTGTTTGGTCACAGACACACAATTTTTAGGAGGGACAGAGTAAAATTTTGAGGCAAAATCGGGGACATCCCTGAAAATCAGGGACAGTTGAGAGGTCTGGGTCCTTCTCCCCACATGTTATAGCTGCTTCCTCATTTTCTCTCCACTTGGCTAGCTTCCTACCAATGGCTCTGCCCTACTCATTGACAATGAATCTTGTTTTCTGCTTAGTGTACTGCATTATGATTAGCCCAGCTACTGTTCAAATGTATAATCGTGGAATCCTGTCTGTACTGTTATATTTAGTTCTGTCTTCTGTCACTGAATTTGAACTGAGATGGAACCTCTGTAAACAAGCTTCAGCTCAAAGGTTGTTTAATCCGAGACTTCGATATATAACTAAACTTCAATAAATAAATAAATAAACATACACTGCATCAGGTCTGTTCTGGCTAATACCCCGATAGGGAGGCACTTCATGGAACAACATGGCAATGACCCTTCAAATGTGTCTGTTTTGTTATGGGAGTTGAAATAGTGGATAGAGGCACACATAGAGTGGACAGATTTACACATTTGCTACAGAGAGAATGTTTTTTGGATATTCTTTCTGGGCTTTTCACACCCTCAAGGTCTTAAACTACAGTGGGACTTCAAACCTTTTGCATAAATTTTTCTGTAAAAAATATTGTCTCTTAAAATTACCTTGTTGTATTACTTAGAGCGCTAGTATATATGTATATTTTTGCTTTCCTTTGATTATTGCCTTGTGTTCTCTTTCTCTCTCTCTCTCTCTCTCTCTCTCTTTTTCAGCTGCTACGCAGGCAGGATGTTACCACAGGACAGCTGATCCCCCAAGTATCTCAACTTTCACGGATTTAAACAGGGGAGATTGCAGCATTAAAAGCACTTCCTTATAATCGTGTTTCTATCTTTCCTCTCTATTTCTCCATGAGGCACTTTTACTATGAACTGTCATAGGTGGATTTAGAGGGGGGGCTAAGGGTGCTATAGCTCCCCCATCATGGAGCTCCTCTATTAGTAACACACTGCTGCACTGATAATCATGAAAGCTGCCTGAGCCATGCAGGTCTCATCTGTCCTCTAGCAGAGCTGGCCTTAGCTAAGTGCAAACTGTGCCCCTGCACCTTGGGGGGCTCATGCTTTTTTCTTTTTGAAAAAAAAAAATTTAAAACATTTAAAAATGCCTAAATGTTGTTAGAGATGAAAATGTTTACCAGTAAATTGAAGTGGAAGAGAACTGGCTCTGTTACTGTTACAAAATATGGGGGCAGCTTTGCTGCAGTGGAAAAAATTAGGTTAAGTAAGTGCTAATGGTGTTCGTGGCCATACTTTACACCTCCCAGGTTGACTAGTTTCACAAACAAAGGGGCTATATTGACAAGAGAACTTGTTTGTAACCTGGACATGTAGGTGAAACAATGAATGATATGACAACATGTGTTTCAAAAGTATGTGAGCACTCAAAATGGTTTAAAAACCTGACCAGCAGAGAGCAAAACTGGATTTTCTGATAGGGACCCTGAAAACCTTATCACCAGGTAAAAAACTGACAGATGGTAACCTTACTGGTGTCCCAAGATAATCCTCTCAATTCTCTCAATCACACCTCCAGAAATGTTAAATTGTTCAACCTGTTTGCAAATCAGATTATCGGAGTTGTGAGTGCCCTGTCTTGATGTCCCTGTCCTAACAGAAAAGAATATTTTAGTAGTACCGTGCTTACTTAAGTTCTTGCTCCAGGCTCAGTCAGATTCATTTCCAATGGTGAAGTCAAATAATTCAATGCAGTCAGCAGCACTGGTTAAAAGATGCTGGTTAAACTTGCAGAGGGCAGCTGCTGGGATTGGGCAGGACATTAGTGATCCATCAAACTGGGTGTGTAATAAATGTAGTACTAGTGTTGTTAATTTCTAGTATGGGGAGCTTAAATTCATGACATTAAATTTGTTTAAGGTCACTGCTAGTTTTGTCCTATATGGCAAATTGATTTTGGTGTGGATTTGCAGGAGAGGGAGTTGGAGAGTAGTGCCCTCCTGTAGCATGCCAGGAATGGTACAAAACTAATGCTGGGGCAGGTCTGATCTCAGCGACAGCATGAACCAGGACAGGCAGAAACTGGTACGTGAGACCTTTGAACTGAGGTAAAAAATTTCAGCATGTGCTGTATGCCTAATCTGTGTTGTCATTTCAGTCGTGGTTGTACATTGTGAATGAGTACAGAGGGAATTAATAGACATAGGGACTTTGAAGGTGTTCTGCTGTATATTATGGCATGTGCAGGAGTTTCTGCATGCTTGGAGAGCAAAATTGGCAACAAAAGTCTTAAGACCTTGTTTGGCTCATTGACACAAGCAGTTACAAAACTGGAAAAAAAAGTGATAGAACCAAATATTTAGTTTATGTAGTTATGTGTGTTGAATGGGGGCTGTAATGCACCCAAGCAAGTGCTGTTGCTAATAAAAAAAATGCATTTTTACATTTGTTTAAAATTGTTTTTCTGTCTGCTTACTGACTTCTTAGGCCTATCAGAAAAATGAGATGCCTCATACAATGGGGTTATCCCAGTAAAGGACATTTTAAAACAATAAAAAATATTTTATTTATTTAAAAATGTATTTTCTTTGGAATAAATTGCTCTATAAAATTATGTTTTGCAAAAATAGCAAGCAGACTTGAAATTATATTTTCAGAAACTAGATAGCAAAGTGACTTTGTTCCCATATTTCTATAGTTATTGTATTTATTTTTCTACTGAGATAAGTTTGGGGGATACATTAATATGTACTGCAGGACAAACTGGGATGGGTTGGCTTTATGGTAATGTCATAATGTGCTTGAGTGAGTGACATTTGTGAACTTGTTTGCTTGGATTGTCATTTAATTTGTCTGCAATTTGTCTTTATCACCAAGTCTCTTTCAACTTTTCTCATTTTATGTGTTTCGGATGTGCTACTGCCCAGCTACAGTCTTTTGGTATTTTGTGTTTTTTTTGGGGGGGTGGAGGGAGGGTATTTTGGGCAACATACTGTCATGTGGACTGTGGGTACTCTGGGGATGGTACTAGGGTGCAACTAACAAAGCATGGGAAGGGAAGAAATGAGTAGAAATTGCATTAGAAATACCCTCCAAAATGCACCAGAACGCACCAAAATGTTAAAAAATTTCTGGTGGCCTAGGCGGACCACCAGACCCCCAGCATATTATTTTTATTTTTTATCTGACTTGAGCTCCCCCATCTATAGGACTCCTGGATCCACCCCTGACTGTAATAAACTAGTTAATGTTATTCAAGCACTATAAAACAATATTGCAACTTCTTCTGATATAATATGGTAATACAAATCAACTGAGGTGCTGGTCGACCTAAAATCTGTGCACCTCTCAACTGAGTCTGTCATAGCTGCACATTTTGACACTATTCTTCATCTGTAATAATGTTTAAAATCACTTGCTGTCAACACATTTTCCTTTAATTACAAATGCACATTTTTTCACTGTTAAAGTGTCTTTGTGTTCCCTTGTTAGACTACTTCCATGGCTACTGACAGAGCATTTATCCTGTGACCTGTGTAACCAATTAGCAAATGCTGCACTGTTATGTCTTGGTTTAAAAGAGGGAGGATCAGCTCAACAAACCCATCCCCCTGATGAGACTTAACGGTCAAAGCACCGGGGTGTGTTGGAACTGTAAGAGCTTTCTGCTTGCTTTTCTTCAGTCCGTGTATCCCCTACTAATACATCTTTTGCAACATTAGCATTTTTCTCTGGCATTTACTTTCATGGATCGATTTCCTCCATGAGCGCTGGAGTGTTCCTGTCTCTGTCTGGTGTTAGCTGAGCCCCTGGCAGGGCAATTCAGTGGCTCTATTCAGCAAGGGGTGGTGGATGGAAATTAGATTCCATTGCATAAGGGAGAAGATTAGGAGAGATGGGAAACTATAGACCCATCAGCCTTACTTTGTGGTGGGGAAACTGATGTAGACACAAGTCAAACAAGATCTAGTGAAATACCTAGAGAAAAATGGACTTCAGGAATTAGGATAGTAAGCATAGATTCATGACAGGGAGATCTTGTCACATCAACCAAATAATATTCTTTGACTAGGTAACCAAAGTTGTCGATAAGGGCCATGCAGTAGCTTTACTTTACTTCAGCTTCCACAAGGCATATGACTCAGTACCACATCGAAGACTAAGGAAGAACATGGAGGAATCTGGGAACAGCTAAGAAATAGTAAGCTTGGTAAGGAGTTGGTTGGATGGGAGGAAGCAGAGAGTTGTGGTGAATTGGGTCAGATCAGAAAAAGAGAAAGCTCACTAATGGAGTACCACAGCGATCTGTTCTTGACCCAGTCCTCTCTTCAGTATGTTCATCAATGACAAGTGAGGGGAAACTGAGGGCAGAATGCGCCCATTTGAAGATGACACTAAACTCTGTGGTAGGGTTAACAATGTGGAGAGGATAAGGGAATTGCAGAGAGACCTACAAAGGCTGGAAAACTGGTCCAAAGTCTGGCAGCTGAAATTCAATGCCAAAAAGTGCAAAGTTATACACTTGGGGAACAAAACCCCCAGATCAGAGAACTGGATGGGGGGGGGGGTGAACTGGACACAACATCAGAGGAAAGGCATCTATGAGTCATCATTAGGGACTCCCTTATACAAATTTATTTATTTTTTTATTTAGTTTTTGTTGACCAGGCAAGTGCACTAGACAAATCCTATTTTCAGGCACGACCCGGGAGAGGGGGATACAGATGAATGAACTGACCTGGAACCAGATTAAGCTGTTGGTGGTATTTTTTTAGTGAATGAGGGAAATTTGGCCAGGACACCAGGGAAATTCCCCTACTCTTTTCGATAAGTGCCATGGGATCTTTAACATCCACCTGAACTACCACCAATCCAGGCAGATGGGACCTCGGTTTAACATCTCATCCGAAAGGCGGCACCTCAGAAGTGCAGCACCCCTCTCATACTGCACCACAGTATCAGTATTGGGATGTTAACCCAAGTGCCAGATGTGGGAGCTGAACCCACAGCCCTCTGATCTCCCGGCCTCAGAGGCGAGTGTGCTACCTACTGAGCCACTGACACTACCAATGCAACAAAGCATCAGCAAGGATAACAGGATACTGGGGTGCATCAGAAGAGGGTTCAACAGTAGAAAGCAGGAGTTACTGTTTCCACAGTACAAGTCATTGGTGAGGCCACACCTGGAGTACTGTGCTCAGTTCTGTAGTCCCCACCTACAACAGGACAGGGACAAGCCAGAGAAGGTACAATGTAGGAAGACTAAGATGATTCAGGGCCAGGAGGGTATATTATGTGAGGATTAGCTAAAGGCACTGAACATGTACTTGCCTGAAGCCAGAAGGGAGAGGGGGATATGATAAAGGCCTTCAAGTTCCTGAAAAGAATTAAAGGAAAACAATGGTTACAGCCCCTACCTCCCCTGCTGCATCCCATGTCTCCACATTGCATTTTTAGCATAGTTTGATTTTTTTAAATACCTTTATGCATCTTTTTTTAACTTTATACTGCTCCTTCACAGCTTCTGCTTTTGAAGGGTGACCATGTCGATCTTGCAGCTGCCATGCATATCCTTCACTGGTTTTATACTAATATGCCCTGCTGACTCCACCATTGGTGAGCAGGGCATATTAGCACAAACTGAAAGAGGCATGTGCACGGCAGCCACAAGATGGCCTTGGGCACCCTTCAAAACCAGAAGCTGCGAAGGAGCAGTATAAATGCTCAGGTTGCAGTGGGTTCAACAGCGACAGTCCAGTGATCAGTAAGGCTGATCATGACACTCTTCTGTGCTCATGAGGTGGAAACTTCTTATAGTTGAAAGGAGCAAGCCACTTGTATCACAGAGTGGCTCGACCCTTTCATATGCATGATGCCACTCAGCAACCAGCAGAGCGGTGAAATGACAAGCCTTCACCCCCCACCCCTCCAAATGTCTGGCTTGTGCTGTCCAACAGCCCTGCACACAGTGGGACTTTAAAAAACAAAATCAGAAACACCTGTCCTGTGTTGAGCCACGCTCAGAGTAGGGAATTGCAACAAAGAAATGCCCCTCCTGGTCAAAGATCCACTCAGAGCAGAAATATGTAATACTTAGAAAAAGCCCATATTGGGCTGAGCACTGCTGAGAGCTTCCCTTGGACACTGGGGTGCCCATTCTCTAGTGTCACCCTTGGACCCTCTATTTTTCTTTTATATTACACCTGAAAAGTAGAAGAATGTATTTTGCCCTCTTGGGCTGAGTCACGCTAAAACACACCCCAGATCCCAATATTCAGACCCCACTTTGTGACATTTGTGGTGCCCAATCACCAGTGTCTCTCCTGGTCCCTCTATTTTTTGAATTTATACCTGCAAAGCAGAAAACTATACATCAATGTCTTTTGTAGCCTTCCCTGAGCAATCCTCCCCACCCCCCACTCAACCCCTCACTCAGCACCCACCACTCCACAACCCCTAAACCCCTCACTCACTTTAAAAGAGTCCAGCAGCAGAAATCCACTCTGTGAAGAAAGCACATCATAGATACATAGAAGTTGATGGCAGATAAAGACTGCAAGGCCATCCAGTCTACCCATTTTTTCTGCCTTATGAATGTGCCACAGGCCTTTACTCTGTCAATGGCCTATCCATTCATACTCATCCGTATTGCTCCCTTATGCCTATCTCATGCCTGTTTGAAGCCCTGCACTGTATTCGTATTCACCATTTCCTGAGGTAGGCTGTTCCATGCATCAACCACCCTTTCTGTGCAAAAGAACTTCCTCACACTACCCCTTAATTGACCTCCCTCTAATCTCATGCTGTGTCCTCTTGTCCTGCTATTTTTCTTATATTGGAACATGTTAAACTCTCACCTTGTTAATGCCCTTAAGATGTTTGAATGTTTCGATCATACCACCTCTCTCCCTCCTTTGCTCTAGGGTATACATATTGAGCTCCGTTAATCTGTCTTCATATGTTTTCTGATGCAGTCCCTGCACCATTTTGGTTGCCCTTCTCTGGACTGCCTCCATTTTGTTAATGTCCTTGTGCAGGTGCAGCCTCCAGTACTGCACGCAGTACTCCAGATGTGGCCTAACCAGTGTCTTGTAAAGATGGATTTTTACCTCCCTCTTGCAAACCCATGCTGTCTTGGATCTTGTGCCCCTATGGATTCCAGGTGTTGCACTACCCTTTCCTTAAGGAGTGCCTCCATAATCTTGCCCACTACTGAGGTAAGACTGACTTGTCTGTAGTTCCCTGCCTCCTTCCTGCTGCCACTCTTGTGAAGCGGGATCACATGAGCCCTTCTTCAGTCTTCTGGGACCTCTCCTGTGCTCAGAGACTCACTAAATAGTTCTGCTAATGGCTCTGCTAGTGCCACTCTTAGCTCCTTTAGTACCCTGGGATGTATGCCATCAGGTCCTATTGCCTTCTCCACCCTAAGCTTAGTGAGCTCTTGTGGGACCCTTTCTTTTGTGAAAGTACTTGTGCACACCTCCCTCCCCTCTGTGTCCATGGTGCTGAGCTGTGGGCCCTTCACTACCTTCTCCTCAGCAAATACTGAGCAGAAGTATCTATTTAGGATAGATCATTTTCCTTGGCCCTCCTCCACATAATCCCCCTTATCCCCTTTGATCTTAACAATAACCCCTCTGGACTTTTTCCTTTCACTAATGTATCTATAGAAAGTCTTGTCACCTTCTTTTACTGTTCATGCTATTGTTTCCTTGGTTTGGGCCTTTGCCTGCCTTACTGCCTTCCCTACTTCCCTTAGGCAAGTTTGGTCTGCCTCCCTAGTTTTGTCCTGCTGCATTCCCTTATACATTCTGAAGGCCAACCTTTTGGCTTTGATCTTTTCTGCTACTGATTTTGAAAATCAAAGTGGTTTCCTCCTTCTTTTGCTCTTGCTTTTCTCCCTAACACAATGGGATGTTGCTTCAAGTATTGCATCCTTAATGCTTGCCCACTTTGCCTGTACCCTCTTACCTGTATTTTTTCTTGCCAGAGCTAGCTTAACTCTGTTGGCCATCTTATCAAAGTCAGCCCCTCTGAAGTCCCATATTTTAGCCTTGGACTGGGATGATTTAGTTCTAGTGGCCAAACTGAACCGTACCATGTGATGGTCATTGGCCCCAGGTGACCACCTACCTGGAGATTTGTGATCCTTTCCCCGTTAGTCAGTACTAGATCCAGGATAGCCCTGTCTCTTGTGGGTTGTTGTACTAATTGTTTGAGGCCCTCCCCCTGCGGGGAATCCACCATGTGTCTAGATCTGGCAGATGTTCCTGCTGGTATTGACCAATCTGCATCTGTCATGTTGAAGTCTCCCATGATCAGAACCTCTCCTTTAGCTGTCATGTTTTGTGTATCTTCTAACAGTAATGTGTCTATGTCCTCCCTCTGGCCTGGAGGCCTGTAGATAACCCCAGTTCGTATGGCTGTCCCATTTCATGTTTCCAGGGTGACCTGCAGTTCTTCTGGCTCCTTATCTATATTCTGAATTTTTGTAACTTTGATATGTTCATTGACATAAAGGGCCACTCCCCCCACCCCCCTTTTTACACCTCAGTCTCTTCTGAACAGTACATAGCCAGGTCCTGAAGTCTCCCAAGTGCAGTTACTGGTGAACCATGTCTCGCTAATGGCTACTATGTCCAGTTTAACCTCTGTCATTGTTGCCTCCAGATCTGGGATCTTGTTTCCCAGACTGCAGGCATTTGTGTACATGATTCTTCGAATGCCTATCAGAAACTAAAGAGACAATATAAGTGTGATCAAAGCAGTTTAAATGTGTTTTGAACTTTTACTCATGCCTTTGTCATTTTTTTATTGTTTTTCACCACATTTTCAACATAGCCTTTTTGGATCACACCTCAGGAACAAGTTAGTTGATACATTTTAAATCCTGCCAGAAAGGTGATTTCACAGTTTCTCGTCAAAATCACTTTTCAGGCAGGACTTGAAACAAAATTTCACCTACTAAGTTAATGAGGTGGGATCATGAAAAGGCTATGATGAAAATGTGGAGTCAAAATATTTAAAAACACCAGAGTTATGAAGGTATATTAACATTTTTCAATGTTCTCTCAAAACTTTAGTAATTTTCAATATTTTGACCCCAAATTTTCAACATAGCCATTTTTTCCATCCCACCTCAAACGTGACAGGTGTCATTTTTCTTGCTATTATTATAATTGGGTTCAGTTTTTCTTGCCATTTTCTAATAACGCACAGTATTTATTTTTGTTATTTTTAACCCTTAACATAAAATAGTCCCTACACCAAAGGTTTACATGGGGAAAACAAATCTGTTCTTTGGCTGTGAGTCAGCAGTGAGTCTGCTGTGTGGGGAGTGGTGAGGGGGGAACTCCATTCTACTCAGCTGTGCTGTGACTCTTTTATTCAAAACTGAAATTCAAAAGTCTGTTTCTTTAGCCCCGCTGGTAACTGTACTTCAAAGGAGTGTCCTACACGAGTTTAGTTTAGTAAATGCTGTATCCTATCATCTAGCACAGCTCAGCCATAAAAACAAGAAAAAGCAGCAGTTCAGTGTTTAATCTGACCTATCTTCCAAACATAGGTAAATAATTCCTGGCACTGTCAGCCTTGCTCTAATGGTTGCCATCAGTTCCAGACATAGAATGCTGCAAATGTACAGTAAGTAGGACCTTGATTCTTTAAATCAATACTCAAGCGATTTGGCTTTATAAGTATGTTAATAAGGAAATTAGAAACATAGAAACATAGAAGTTGACGGCAGATAAGGACCGCATGGCCCATCCAGTCTGCCCATTTCTTTTTCTACCTTATAAATGTGCCATCGGCCTTTGCTCTGTCAGTGGCCTATCTATTCATACTCATTTGTATTGCTCCCTTATGCCTATCCCATGCCTGTTTGAAGCCCTGCACTGTATTCATAGCCACCACTTCTTGAGGTAGGCCATTCCATGCATCCACCACCCTTTCTGTGAAAAAGAATTTCCTCACTTTCCCCCTTAATCGGCCTCCCTCTAATCTCATGCTGTGTCCTCTTGTCCTGCTATTTTTCTTATATTTAAACATGTTAGATTCTTTCACCTTATTAATGCCCTTAAGGTGTTTGAATGCCTCGATCATATCACCTCTCTCCCTCCTTTGTTCAAGGGTATACATATTGAGCTCTGTTAATCTGTCCTCATATATCTTCTGATGCAGTCCCTGCACCATTTTGGTTGCCTTTCTCTGGACTGCCTCAATTTGGTTAATGTCCTTGTGAAGGTGTGGCCTCCAATACTGCACGCAGTACTCCAGATGGGGCCTAACCAGTGTCTTGTAAAGAGGGATTATTACCTCCCTCTTACGACTTGTGATACCCCTACTAATACACCCTAAACCCCCTAGTCTTACCTACTGCTTTAGAGGTCTGCTTGGATGATTTCAGGTCATCAGTGATGATGATGCCCAAGTCTCTTTCTTCCTTTGTGACTGCTAGCAACTCCCCTCCCAGCCTATAGGTGGCTTCAGGGTTTCTCTTCCCTATGTGCATGATCTTGCACTTCTTTTCATTAAATCCCAGTTGCCACTCTTCTGACCATTTTGCTAGTTTATCCAGATCTCTTCTCATTCTGCCCACCCATCTAGATCATCTACTCTGTTGCAGATCTTGGTGTCATCTGCAAACAGACAAGCCTTACCCTCTAGTCCATCTGCAAGGTCACTAATGAAGATGTTGAAGAACTGGCCCCAGGACTGATTCTGGGGTACCCACTTGTGACTTGCATCTCTTCTGACTGTATACCATTTACCACCACTCTCTGTTTTCTGCCTGTCAACCAGTTTGCCACCCAGTTGATCAACTTCTGACCCACCCAGAGCCTACCCAGCTTATTTATCAATCTTCTACTGGAACAGTGTCAAAAGCTTTGCTAAAGTCAAGGTAGGCGACATCACTGCTCCCCTTGGTCCACCACTCTGGTTACCCAGTCAAAGAAATCTATGAGATTAGTTTGATAGGACCTTCCTTTGTAAACCCATGCTGTCTTGGATCCTTGCCCTATGGATTCCAGGTGTTGCACTATCCTTTCCTTAGGAGTGCCTCCATAATCTTGCCCACTACTGAGGTAAGACTGACTGGTCTGTAGTTCCTGCCTCCTCCTGCTACCACTCTTGTGGGTGGGATCACATGAGCCCTTCTCCAGTCTTCTGGGACCTCTCCTGTGCTCAGAGACTCACTAAACAGTTCTGCTAATGGCTCTGCTAGTTCCACCTTTAGCTCCTTAAGTACCCTGGGATGTATGCCATCAAGTCCCATTGCCTTATCCACCCTGAGCTTAGCAAGCTCTTGTAGGACCCTTTCTTTTGTGAAGGGAGTAGTGCTCACCTCCCTCCCCCCTGTGTCCATGGTGCTGAGCTGTGGGCCCTGCCCTACCTTCTCTTCAGTAAATACTGAGCAAAAGTATCTATTTAGGATAGATGCTTTACATGGTCCTCCTCCTCACATGCTCCCTTTCTCCATTAAACATTGAATACCCCTCTGGACTTTCTCCTTTCACTAATGTATCTATAGAAAGTCTTGTCACCTTATTTTACTGTTCGTGCTAGTGTTTCCTCAGTTTGGGACTTTGCCTGCCTTACTGCCTTCCCTGCTTCCCTTAGGGCAGTTTGGTATGCCTCCTATCTTCATCCCGCTCGTTCCCTTATATTTTCTGAAGGCCAGCCTTTTGGCTCTGACCTTTTCTGCTACTGTATTTGAGAACCAAAGTGGTTTCCTTCTTCTTTGCACTTCCTTTTCTGTCTAACACAATGGGATATTGCTTCAAGTATTGCATCCTTAATGCTTGCCCACTTTGCCTGTACCCCTCACCTGTGTTTCTTTTTGCCAGGCTAGCTTAACTCTGTTGGCCATCTTATCAAAGTCAGCTCCTCTGAAGTCCCATATTTTGCCTTGGAATGGGATGATTTAGATGTAGTAGCCAAATTGAACCATACCATGTGATGGTCACTGGTCCCCAGGTGACCTTCTACCTGGAGATCTGTGATCCCTTCCTGTTAGTCAGTACTAGATCTAGGATAGCCCTGTCTCTTGTGGGTTGTTGTACCAGTTGTTTGAGGCCCTCCCCTGCAGGGAATCCACTGTGTGTCTAGTTCTGGCAGATGTTCCTGCTGGTATTGACCAATCTGTATCCGGCATGTTGAAGTCTCCCATTATCAGAACCTCCCCTTTAGCTGTCATGTTTTGTATATCCTCTAACAGTAATGTGTCTATGTCCTCCCCTGGTCTGGGGCCTGTAGACAACCCCAGTTCTTATGGCTGTCCCATTTCCTGTTTCCAGGGTGACCCACAGTTCTTCTGGCTCCTTATGTGTATTCTGAATTTCTGCAGCTTTGATATTTTCATTGACACAGAGACCTCCTCTCCCCTTTTGCACTCGGTCTCTTCTGAACAATACATAGCCAGGTACTGAAGTCTCCCAAGTGTGTTTACTGGTAAACCACGTCTCACTAATTGCTACTATGTCCAGTTTAGCCTCTGACATTATTGCCTGCAGGTCTGGGATCTTATTTCCCAGGCTGTGAGCATTTGTGTACATGATTTTCCATTGGGCAGATTTCGGTGTGTTAGTTGTTGGGTGAGGTTTGGCACTACCCCTGTGCGTCGTATGGGGAGACAAACCTTTTTTCTTACCTGGTGATGCAAATGAACTGCAAACATGCTGAATCCCTGTTTGACCACTAGCTGAGGGGGGAAGGGTGTTCTTCCCATTCGACGTATGGGGTGCTGCAGATTAAAGGAAAACTACACCCAAAACTTAAAAAAATATATGTTGTACAGAGTGTTTTAATTTGTATGTGAAGTTCTAGTGTTTCCTTCCCTCTGACTGGTATTAGGAGTTTTTCCCAAATTAGCCTGCTAGCTTTATGCTAGTTTTACGACCCCTGGGGATCTTCATCCCTGATAGCGTAATTGTATTTCTTGTTCACACAGTGCATCTTGTCTCATGTGACTGTGATATAAGAGAGACCCAACATTCAGCACACACATGCCAGACAAACTAAATATCTTGGAAGCTTTACAAGCTGCACAAAAACTACCAGCAGCAAAGTTTTTCAGGACAGTAAAACCTTTAGGATGAGGGTGGTCATCAAGCTGAATTCTACAGATTTTAAAATATAGCCATCTCTGTTGTTGTGAACTGATTGTAATGCAATGCTTTCTGCTGGATTTATGGGCTCTGCTACATCACCATCACATGAAACAAGGTGCATTGTAGGACAAAGAAATATAATTGAGCTATTTGATATGGAGATCTCCAGGGGTCGTAAAACTACCCTAAAGCTAGCAGGCTAATTTAGGAAAAACTCCTAATACCATTAAGCGGGAAGGAAACACTAGAACTTCACATACAAATTAAAACACTCTGCACAACATATATTTTTTTCAAGTTTTGGGTGTAGTTTTCCTTTAACATAAGGTTCTCGGAATGCTGGCAGCCAATCAATTTCAGCATTCTTGAGACCCTTACAATTATTTTGAATAACAAGGCAAGGCCTGTCAGCAAGCAAGACGGCAGGCAGTCTGAGAGTGCCTTAGGTTTGTTGTTGGTGTGATCATGGTTTAGGATACTGAGTGCCTTTTTCCTGTGGTGGACCACGTGGAGCAAGCATGCTGGCCAGGTTTCAGCCATGGTAAAGGAGCTAGGAGCAGGTGAAGGTCCTGGGCAGAGAAAAGTACCGGAGTTGCTGAGGTAACAAATAAAAAGGGTGAAGTACAGTAGCAACTGGCTGGGGGTAGTATTTTTTGTAATAAGAAACAGAGTGCTTTTAAACTGCAGAGTGTGAAGGGTGGCTTGAGATCCTGGGTATGGGACTGTGTTAGTTGAGCAAGCGGGAGCGGGGCAGTTAGTGGAGGTGTTGTTGGCAGTTAAAACAAAGAACAATGAAAGATAAAAAAACTAAAATATGCGGGGTTTTAAACAAAGAAGCATGACTGTAACAATGATGTATGCTGAAGAGAAAAGTGTTTGGGGAAGGGAGATGTTGAGCTGGGAAGGAATGGGTGGCTAGAGAAAGCAAAAGTGCTTGTAAGTAATGCCCTCAGCAGGTTGGGATGGTGGCCATGAGGCTATGATGAAGTAAAGAATTGTTAACCCCCATAACAGTAGCTCTTCAAGAAAAGCTCCTACATTGAGCTACATCATGGAACTGTAAGCTGTGAGTGTCAGGACTACCTGGAAATTTTTGCAGGCTTGGGCCACCCATGTCGATGTGCCTCGTTGGCACCTGTATAACATGGGTGTCCCCGGCATGCTTCACTTCCCTGCCAGAGACAAGCTCAGAGGATCATCGAACCAGTAGGGACCAAAGTGACCAGGACCAAACCAGAAACACAGGAGATTAAATGAAAACCTCAGTCTTGATACCACTGAGGAGAAACAGCATGTGGAAGCAGGCAGTATAGACACCCATCATCCAACAAGGGGGAAAGGTGGGAGAGAGAGCTGTGTCTCAATGGAGGAGAGTCTCTCAAAGATCTACTGTTATGGTACGTAACTGTTGTATCTTCTTTGAGGATATCTTCCTCCAGTGAGCCACATCAGGGAATGATTCCCAAGCAGTACAGAGCACTGAGGGAGGATGGCAGGACATAATGATCCTGAGTAAGGAGGCCTTGCAGAACATTAGGGCCAAAGCAGGCACGTCTGAGAGGTGACTTCCAGACTGTAGTGTTTACTGAATGTAGGAACCATATTCCAAGTGGCATCAGCACAGATGCCAGCATTGGACACATTCTGAAAACAAGCACTGAGGTAGCCACCCCGTGGGTGGAATGCAGACAAACAGGACCAGGAAGCTGCTTACCATACTTCCAGTAACAAAATGTAATGCAGTTGTCTAGCCATTTGGAAAGGACTTGTTCAGAAATTGTTAAGCCCACCATTCAGGGGGCCAAAACAATCAACAGTTGAGAGGATTTTCTACAATCCTTTGTACAATCCAGGTAACAATTTAACATCCTACAGATGTCCAGTGTATGTAAACAACATTCCCCACTATCCGTGGGAGAGGAAAAGTAAACAGGAAGGAATATGGTCTGATATAATGTTCTTTCAGACACAACCTTCAGAAGAAAATGCGGACTGGTACATAAGGCACCTTATCCTTGTGAAAAATAGTAAACAGATGATCTGCAACCAGAGCCTGAAAAAACAAAATGTGTCTAGGAGATGATGTCATCACCACTAGAAACAGTGTCTTCAAAGACAGGAAGTGCAGCTCAGAAGTAGCTGTTGGCTCAAAGGGAGGTGCAGTAAGGGTCTCTAGGATGAAAGTAAAGTCCCACACCAGAACTAGATCTCAGACCAGAGAGAGGTATGCAGAAGAAGGATACCCCTTAGGAATCTATGGGCAACCCCAAACTGGGCCACAGTCCTGCCCTCTGACAGGGCATGAAAAGCCAACAGAGCAGCCATGTAGATCTTTATTAAGGAATACCCTAATCCTGAGTCCTTTAGGCACAAGAGGTAGTCCGGCATTTTGAGAACCGTACCTGTAAGAGTCAGTGCATGCCCTACACACCATACAGTAAAATGTTTCCATTTTTGTGAATAAGTGTACTGGGTAGATGGTTTTCTTGCTGCCAAGAGAACATCAGCAACCACCAGGAAACCCAAAGCAGCAGAGCTCTCTGTCCCCAGGAGTCAGGCATGAAAGTACATGAACCAAAGATATGGGTGCACCAGAGCACCCTGCTCCTGTGTCAGAAGTCTGGTTTGCACAGGAAGTGGTACAGGAGGATCCACAACCAATTTCTGGAGAAGAGGAAGCCAAATTTGTCTGGGCCAATGAAGAGCCACCAAAATCAAGGTGACGTGCTTGGCCCATAGTTTGATCAGAACCCTCTGTATTAGAGGAAATGGGAAAAAGTATACAGAAACCTTCCTTTCCAAGACAGAGATAATTTGTCTCAACAGAAAACTCCAGGCCCTGAAGCAATCAAGCAGAAATGTAGCAGGTTTGCACTGTATGGAGACGCAAACAGATCTATGTCTGAAGGATCTCATTTTTTGAAGAGGTCATCCACGATGGAGTCTGAAAGTTCACATTCATGGCAGAATGCATTGGATTGATTGAGCTGGTCGCCAGTGCCTTCAGGGTCCCGGGGAGAAGCACTGCAGCCAGAAATATATCATGTTCCACTACCCAGTGCCAGATTCTCATGCAGGAAGTGTGTAAATTAACCCTGCCTTGTCAATTGATGTACTACAGCACCATCATATTGTTTGTGCAAATCAATCCTCTGAAGGAGGGCAGTGAAGGCCTGTAGACCATGCAGAACAGCTCGCATCTCCAGAATGTTTCTGTGAAGCATTGCATCTAGAGGGCCCCAGTGGCCCTGGATTATGAAGGGGCCTAAATGAGTACTCCAACCCATTCCAGAGGCATCTGTGGTCATCACCAACAGGGGGAATGGTCTCAGGAATTGGGACTCTTTCTCTTGGTTGGAGCAGTCCAGATACCAGAGCAGAGAATGATGGAGAGTAGGAGTGACCTGTATGAGATACCCTAACTCATGTGAGTGCTGAGCCCATTGCGCTCTGAGGAACCACTCTGGAATCCTCATATGAAGGTGGGCCAGTGGACCTGTCCGGATGGCAGCCACCATCAGGCTGATTATCAATCAATCAATCAGTCAATCAAAATCTTTATTTAACCAGATGAACACCATTGAGCAAAGCTCATTTTCGAGGTGGACCTGGACATAGATACATAGTCAAGCATAGAAGGGTTACATACACAGCAGAATCATAATACAAGTCATAATACAATATAAATTGAACATAGAACAATGTACAGAATTCAGATGGATAACAGTACTAATTCTTGGTAAAAAAAATATATATATACAAAAATATACATGAGGTTCTCTGGACTGTACGAAGGGAATAATAAATACAAGTTACAAGGAATATATAGGGTGCAAGAGAAAGGGCTCTTAGATGAGGCGTGAAGTAGAAGGATAGATCCATAAAGTGAGGGGGAAAGGGCAGATGCCGAAAAGGGAGGAGGTAGAGGAGTAGAAGACTAAATGGGCAATGGCAGTCATACGATAGCCACTTATCGCAGAGTGCTGCTGAGACCACCAATGGATTGAAGATGGTAACTAGGATGCTGGTCAAAGGCAAGGGGAGGGAAGGGATATGGGAACAGAAAGAATAGGGGTCAGGAAAGGACGGAGAGTGGGAGGCTTAATTCAAGTTATAAGGCAGGGTCATGTAAAACAATTACAGGATTCCTTAAAAGAACGAGGGTAAAGAGTTTTGAATGTTGATAGTTTGATAGGGTAGACCAATTTCAGTGTTTTTTTACAGCTTGTTCCAGAGTGAGGGTAACCCGTAATTTAAGGATGTCCTACCAAAACGTGATCTGACCTAGGTATAATAAAGGAGATGTAGTAGGCACTCCTCAAAGCATATTTGCCTACCGAGCTTTGGGGCAGGCAATTCAAGACATATTGTACTCTCCCTGCATATTCACAATGTTTGTAAGGCTACTAACTGCAAGATGGGTCTGGCATAAAGAGCTAAAAGCTATTTAACCCTGGCTGCATGACTCACCCTAGCCAAGGGGATCCTCCTCCTCCTCCTCCCCTCATTCTGCTATGGGCTTGTCTCCTTTGTCCCCATCCCAAAAACTAGCCTCTCAAAATGGGACACCTCCTACAGCAATGTGTATCGCTTTGCTCGAGTGGCTACCCCCGGAAAAACATTGCACCTTTGTCCGAGGCAGCTTAATCAACAACATCATCAGAACTGCCACGCCTCCTACACTCGCTTTAGCCCTCAAACCTGCTACCCCCCTCTTACCACTTAAAATCCTTTGACTCTCATGTCCTCCAGGTTCCCAAAACCCGTACCCAAATGGGTGATAGGGCCTTCGCTGTTTTTGCGCCCAGACTGTGGAACTCCCTCCCAGTAAACACTTGCTCCTCCCCCTCCCACTCCTGTTTCAAATCCTCCCTATAGGGTTTCCTCAAATTGGCATCCACCTGTCTCTGCACTTAAGGGCCCTCCCTAGTCCAAGCTGACCTGTCTGAGGTGTGATTCTAACCCGGCCATGACTGTTTGAGGAGACGAGTCTCCTGGTACCAAATGCACTCAATCTGCTGGCTAGCCTGCTATTATCAGCTGGACTGTCTGGAAGTGTGTTCCTTCCTTGCCTTTCTGTTCATATCAAGTGAATACTCTATGCTACCCCTAAGCTTATTGGGCACTAGCCCACTAATATGTATTTGTGATGTTCTATATATTGACTGCTGTCAAAGGCCTGTACCATACTGTTTTACATGTGATGTGATGTCTACTGCCAAATTGTTCTCGTCTGTACTTTGTAATCTCCCAGGTCACTCCTGAAAATAGGCACTTGGCTGTCTAGTGTGCTTACCTGGTAAACAAAAGCAAATAAATAAAAATAAAACTTCTAAATAATAGCTCAGAAGGTCCAAAAGGTGGCATTCCTCTGTCTTCTATATTTTAAGGATGGCCATCCCACGGCAGCATGTATGGAGCAGTGATGCATGGTGAAAGTGAGGCTGGCAATGAACCTTAATGCTCTATGATACAGCGTGTCCAGTTTGACTAGGGCAGAGGCAGGGTCTTGACTGTAAAGGAAGTCTGTAGAGTCCAACAATGTTAGGTGGATTTGACCAATCGCTTTTTGGCCTCCCGAGTGAGCAGTTGATTAATCCTATAGAAGAGTCCAAGCCTCTGTCTAAGCTTTTTAATAAGTTCTTCAATATGGTCATTATAAGAAAGTCTATGGTCGATCCAGACCCCCAAGTATTTGAACTTATTTACATATTCCAAAGGTTCGCCTAGGAGTGTGGAGATCTAAGGAAAGGTTCCTTGGGCAGCAGAGTTTGTTATATGTGCAGAGGGTGAGAGGAGCATCACCTTTGTTTTCTTAGCATTCTATAGAGGTTTCTGGTTCAAGAGCTGCAATTACAGCAGATTAAACATCTGCTGAAGATCACTACATGATGCTTCCAGGGAAGATCTGCTGATGTAAAGTACCGTATTATCTGTGAATAGATGTACGTTTGCAGTATTAAGGTTGGCATCAACTCTGTTTATATATATTGCGAAGAGCAGGGGGCCCCATATTGAACCCTGTGGTACACCCCTTAGCAGGGGTTTTAGGAGCAAGAATTCCCCGTCTGCTTTTACTTGATGGAGACAACCTGAAAGATAGTTGGAGAACCATCTCAATGATAGAGAGTCCAGACCTATGTTCTGGAGGGTCGTAAGGAGCAGATCATGATTGACAGTGTCGAATGCCTTACTTAGGTCTAAAAGTACTGCACAAACAAAATTCTTGGCATCGAGGTCACACTGCCAGTCATTAGTCACCTTAGTAAGTGCTGAGATGGTTCTATGGTGTGGTCTAAAGCCCGATTATAAAGGGTTAAGCAGGTTTACAGATTCCAGGTAATTCCTGAGCTCTGCACTCATAATTTTCTCTAACAGTTTAGGCAGGATGGGGAGTAGAGAGATAGGCCTGTAATTGTTAAGGTCAGTAGGGTATCCAAATTTGAAAAGGGGGATCATGTGCGCAGTTTTCCATAGGAGAGGAAGGTCACCCTGAGAAAGGGATAAGTTAAAGAGGTAGGGAATTGGCTCAGCTAGGATGTGATGACCAAGTTTCAGGAAAAAGGGGTCAAGGAGGTCTGCACCAGCACTCTTCCTGGTGTCTAGTTATAGCAAGAGGTCCTCAATATCTTTCAAGAATACAGGCTGAAGGTAGAATGCAGTGCTGATGACAGGAGCTTCTTGGTCCTGTACACTGAGTTGAGAGTGGAGGTTACTGGTGGGGGAGGTATCAAATCAGCCTTAACAGACATTGGGTCGACACAAAGTCACTAGAGGTATCTAGCTGTTCCTGTGCCACTAGTGCCATAACATGGTCTAAGAGCAGGAACGCCTGACCAAGACCTGTGCCCGACACAGCAACTATGTACTGGAGCCTCTGTCAGAGGGTAAGAGGGTAAGAGGGTATGAACTGAGTTTGCCTCATTGACCAGTATGCTCAGTTGGTGGAACAATTACCAGGTTTGAAACACTGTATACAATGGCTTCCGTGATGGGGCCTTTAACAGTCAATCATATATGTAAGGGAAAACATACAGACCCTCCCCACAGAGGACCACTGCTACTACAAATGCTTTGGTAATGACACATGGTGCAGAATACAAACTGAAGTGCAAAACACAAAATTGGTAGTGTGAGCCCTGGAGCATGAACTGTAGGCATTTTCTGTGTGACCTGCAGATCTTGAAATGAAAGTTAGCATCCTTCATGTCTAGAGCAACTGTCTAAACCCCTGTAATAGTAGGGGCAGGAGGAATTGCAGAGAGACCATTCAGAACTTCTTGTATTCTACGAAGAGGTTCAGACCTATAAGTGTAGTACTGGCCTTAAATCTCCACTCCATTTTGGAACCAGACAATACCAGGAGTAGTAGCCTTGATTTATTTCTGAAATTGTGACTAATTCTAGAGCCCTTTTGTGGAAAAGGGTTTGAACCTCCTCAAGCAAAAGGGCAAGATGTCCCGAAGGGTAACGATTTGGCAATGGTGGGGTAACTGGAGGAGCAGTGAGGAGCTCTAATGCGTGTCCATGCTGAACCCCCTCCAGTACTCATGCATCTGTAGTTATCTCCTTCCACTTTGGTAGTAAGAGGGAGATACAGCCCCCCCACCAGAAATTTATGAGGCAGTCAGGCCAGATGAAGAGGAAGGGAGTCAAAATGCATTTAGGGCAGCTGGAATCCTGGTTAATGGTTTGACTTTTTGTAAATCTTGGAAGGACACCAGGGGGCAAGTTTGTAACCTGGGAAGAGGAAGGCTGAAGTCTTTGGGATCCATGACTAGGACCTCTGGAATAACCATGGCCTTGACGGACATAGAACCTCTGAAAAGAACCATGACCCTGACCTCGGTTCAGAGTACTAAGGGATCTAAGAGTCATTCTTGTACACTGCAAATCCCATAAAGCATTTTCAACATCACTGCCAAATAATTGTTTACCCCTGAAAGAGGAATTCATAACTTGCTGCTGCACATCAGAGGAAAAAACAGCCACCCTTAGCCAAAAGTAGCAATAAAGGCAAATCCCAGAGGCAGTAGCCCAGCCAGCAGCATCGGAGGCTTCATAGGCCAATGTGAGCAGGTGCCTATTAGCATTCTGTCCATTGGCTATGGTTTACTAAGCCAGTAATTTGTCCTGGCCATCTGGCAAGTTTTTGATTAGGGTAGCTATTGAATTCTGAAGGCAATTCTGATATTTAATCATATATGCCTGATAGTTAACAATTCAGAGGGCCAGGGAAGCAGAAGCAAAAGTTCTCTTCCAGATCACATCTAGCTTCCTCAGTTCCTAGTTTGCAGGAAGAGAACTCATGTGTTTAGGTGTCTTTGATCGGATGAGCAGCCATAATCACCACCGAGTCCATTTCAGGCAGTGAAGAATAATATGGCTTTGCAGAAGGGGCCGGATACTGATTATCCACCTTCCCAGGGACTGCAGGTGATTAAGCAGGCCTGTGCCAGGCAGCCAAAAGTAGCATCCTCAAGTGTCAAAGGCACTGGAGGTATAATCACAGTTGGAAAGGCTGCAATCTCCAAGAACTCATAAACAGTCTCCTTGGAAGAATCTTCCTCTTCAGCTTGGATCCCAAGCTTTGCCTGAAACCATCTGAAGAAAGCCTAAAAAGAGGTGTCCTTAAGTGGGGATCTAGGTGTGTTGTTCATACTCTCCTCTGAGCAAGAGGATAGAGTGGAGCTTGAGCCAATCACATCAGTGACCTCTTCCTCTTCATCAATAGCCTTCTCTTCCACCTCCATGAATTCTGAATTGTGCTCCAGTTTATCATCGATGTCGATCATCATTAGCTGAGGGTTTATGAGACAGGAAGACAGTGGAGTAGGAGCCAACAATGGGAATACCTTTGGTGGTGGCCTATCTGACCCTGGCACAGAGACAGGGTGATGTCAATGAGGGGTTAACCAGAGGTGCCGACGGTGAGGCATTGATGAAGGCATTGGCAGTCGGTGCTGAAACAGTTTTGACATTGTTTGATACAGATCTATGATGGTCAGTCGACAATTTCGTTGTCAACTGATGTTACAGCAACTCCTTTATGTCAACCGCATTTGCAGTTAGGATAAAGGGAGTCACTGCAGACTTTGTTTTCTTTGAGAGGCTTTGCCCCAGAACCCCCCCATGCATGGGGCTCTGACCCCACACCCCTGCTACTATAATAATCAACTCAGAGTCAGAGTTGTTTCTGGGAGGGAGTGCAATACCCCCACAAAGCAGTGTGGGTCCCACGCTGACACTACAGTGACTTGGTGCTGTTGTCGCTGTAGTGTCAGTCGCTGTAAAATTGTTGCAGTAGCGATGGTATACAGTTTGATATAATGCCTGTGCATTGATGGACCAGGTGACAGGACTGTGCCCAATGATAGACCTGGCTGTGAGTCCCTGGGTCTTGGGGAGAATGAGAAGTGCCAGACCCCAATCTTGGTGTCTGAGAGGCAGCAGGTGGGGGGTGGAAGGCCCTATGGCCAGACCCTGGGAGCCGTCTTTATCTGTATACTCATCCCATGTTAGAGGTGAATGTGACTGCTAAGGAGAAGTGTCCTTTTCTTTTCTATGCTTATCCTTCTCAGAATTGTGGTGTTTTTCCACTGATTTTGAAGATTTATACATAGATACATAGATACATAGACAGTGTCGGCAGATAAGGGCCTATGGCCCACCCAGTCTGCCCATTTGAGCTTGTAAGTTCAGTTTTTTATCCTTTTTCTTTGATGAGTCAGCGATGGTTGCCATCGACCACAGAGATTGACACACTGATGAAGGATCGGGAACAGAAGTGGTTGACGATGGTGAAGCTACCTTTGCCTCAACTGTTTCTGTATTTCTTAAATCAAAAATACATTTTTTACATTTTCTTGTGATGTCCCATGGTTGCCTGATTAAAGCCTTAACAAATTGTGCAGGTTTTAATGGCATGGGTTGTACCGAGGCAACGGACACAAATGGAGTGGTCGTCATATTTTAAATCTTTAAGTCACTGCAATGACAATAGCAGAACAGCATTTCCTTGTCTTTCAGCAATGGCATAAAAGATAAGTAATAAAATAACAAACTTAGAAGTAACAGTGGCAGCGAATACTGTACTTGCAAAAAGTTCAACGGCATTCTTCAGCAGCAGTGAACTGATGAGCGGATGATGGCATTAGGAAGAATTAAGGCATGCTGGCGATGCCCATGTTATGTATAAGCACCAAAGAGGCATGTGAACATAGGTAGCCCAATCCTGTAAATATTTGCCGGTGGTCCTGATGCCAACAGCCTAAACTTGCATGATATGGCCCAGTAGAGGGAAATATCTTCAAAGAAGATCTATATGTATAAATTGACTATGACAACCTTACTATATGTATAGATCAGTGGCCTCCAACATATGCATATAGTTGCTCTGCTAAATGGATTTATCAGTAGCCTTTTGTGTCCACACCTATTGCATAAATAAGTGATATGCAGTGGGGACCTGTGTGATAAATGATTTATCTATACAAGTGCTGTTTGACCTTGGGTAACCTCATGAGTTGCATAAACAACATGAGCATAGATAAATCATTTATCATGCAAGATGAGACAGACCTCAATTGCTTGTACCAGATCACATAATTTAAGGCTGCATACTGAAACCTGCAGAACTCTACGTAGGAAGAACTTTGTAATACAAAGAGTACCGTAAATCTGGAACTCACTGCCAGTAGAGGTGGTAACAAGTGATAACATAGAATGGTTCAAATACCTACTTGACCAATATATGGGAGATAAGAAATATCTTTACCGTCGTTAGTTAAATGACGGCGAGTTTTATCATGGGCTTGTCCCTCAAACTCGTATGATCTATGAAATCTATGAAGATGCCCTCTGCATATTTCATTTAGCCAATAGGAGAGGACCTTGTGTGACAGACTTTTTTTTTTAGCTTTTTTTAGAAAAATATTATTTGTAAACATTTGTGGGTTTATTTTTTGAGCAAGTTGCCCTGACTCCAAGTACTGAGGAGAGGTTTTGGCTGTATCCTCGTCAGAGTATTTACTAAATATGTGCAACATTTGAGGCATGGTTCGCCAAAGGGTTTCTAGTACTGTGCTAAAATAGGCACCATATTGTTGGGTGTTTTTTATTTATTTATTTATTATTTTATTCAAGTCTCGGATTGCAACCTTTGAGCTGGGAGTTCATTTGAAAAGCTTCCACATCAAACAAACAAAAGCAATTCATCAAGTACATACAGGTCACATTCAAAGGTTTGCAACAATTTTCTCAGGAGGTACATACAAGAGTGCTAGACAAAATGCAGCCACAAGGTACATAAAGGTTACAATCAATGGTTTCACAGCTAAATTACATAGTAGGTTCATTACAGTTTACTGGTAGGGAGAGAGGAAAGTTTTGGAGGGGGGATGAGCAGGACTAGGGAGTGGAGGTAGGGATAGGTGTAAGGTGGGAAGAGGGATTAGGGAGGTTGGAGTAGCTGGGAGGTATCTGACAGTAGATTTAGGCATCTGAATCAGGTGGAGGTAAGTGCAGGGGGTACATAAGGTAGGTAAGAGCAGAGAGAGGTCAGGGCAGGCCCTAGATGGATAACATGTGTTATAAGGGGCAACCACATTGGAACAGAAGCCATTTTGAGACAAGGCACAGGCCAAGGCCACACAGCATTGCCACTTATTTACAGTTGCGACCTGTGCTGGCCATCTTAACAGCAGCAGCAGCAACTGTGTGCAAGCTTACCTTCTTGGTTTCTGCAGTTGGCCCAGCATTCTGTGGCTTTGGCTGTGACTATGAAAACATGGGAGATGCAGGACCCCTACTGTGGTGAGAACTATAAGGGGAGGGACCAGACAGCATGCTTTCTCGGCATGGGGTGAGCAACCCTGACTGCGACTCAGGCCAGAGTTGGGTATGATAAAGGAGCAGTGAGGTGAGTGATGATGTCTCTGGCTTAAAAAGACATAGCAATCTTGGAGAAAGATTTGGGCGTGCCTGCTGGGCATCTGGCATCAGTTGTGGTTGGCAAGAGAGCACGGGGAAGTGGGAGTTTGCTAACTTATAGTTGTAATGTACAGGTGCCACTGTTTCAGTCTGCTCCAGAGGCTTAGGAGTGCCCTGGGCAGGTAGAATTTAATGCCACCTTAGTTCAGCTAATTGGGAGCCAACATGACTGTTACTGACTTCTGAGGTGAGTAGTGCAAATTGAGTTAACAGCCCCAATTTTAGAAAGGCCTTTTTTTACCTAAAACATATTTAGCTACATTATATATCCTGCAGTAATTAAAACAAAGAAAGAAGTGAGTTAAATATATTAACATTGACAACTGACAATTTTAATAACACAAAAATTTAAATAGGGATATGACTTTAGGTACTGAGTGTTTGTGTGACACTGTGCGGGTGGGGAAGTATGACACCTGGGGGGGGGGGGGCTAGTGACTGCTGTGCATAAAGCCCATGGCCATGTTAATTCAGCCCTGGCACCAATGACCATGATCAACAAGAAATGGGTAATCCAGTAAAAGAACATGCCTAACTCCGTCCATGACAAAATACGGGTGTATGATGAACACACAGATCATTGTACTGTGTAAGGCACCAGAGGTTGGCAGAGTGTTATATCTATAGGTCAACAGATGGGAAGAGGGACAGTGGTATTTGTATTGCTTGCATACTGTGGCAGGGTTTACATACTGGGCCAGTGTGGGTATAAGCAGACTGGAGGGGGATCAAGCATCTTCCTGCATACAGGGGAGGAGAGGGAGTCATCAGATGGGGGACTGGGGCTATGCCCAATTACTGGGGCAGGGAGTTTGGGATGAGTTTAATCAGAGATACCATATCTCCACACAAAGAGTAAGGAAAAGAACACAAGTGGATTATCTATAGCCATGGGACAAATGTATAGAATGGAGTTAGAAGTACAGACTGACACACAGGTAAGAAAACACTGTGTATTTTAGGGAGGCATTGTAGCACAGAGGATAACAGCGCACCAGATCATGTTGTTGCACAGACAATGTCGAAGAGCAAAATCATGCAACAGTAACAGCATAAGTCCCAGAGTTGCCCCCCCGAGAAGGTTATTTTAATAGGGGAGGTCGGGGGCGCAGTCCCCCTTAATGGGGGTGCAGGGGGCTCCAAACAAGTATTGCACTGTATTCATATTTTGTTCACTGTTTAAACAGCATGGTATAGTGCCACACTGTTTTTGTATATGACAACATGACCTCATGCTGGTTAAGAGCACTGAACTGCAAACCTGAAGAACTGGGCTTGAATCCCACAGTCACTGCTTGCATACTGTGTGACCATGAGCAACTCACTTAACTTCCCTGTGCTTCCAGGGTGCACCTGGAAACAAGTCTCAGACTACTGTGTCTTTCCTGACCAAAAATGTTAAAATTAAAGTCATTTGTGACTATAGTCAGTTATTATTTACCTGAAGGATTTATGCCCCCCGCACACCACCCCACCTTCTCTGGATACCCTTCACAACCGGTCACACCCCACCTTACCTCAATTTAAAGTCTTGATTTGCCCCCTAGGAGGAGTATGGGGTCGAGCCATGAGTCGAGTGGCATGCTGTGGACAGTCAGAACCTTTTTATTTCCCAATCATGACAATTTCACTATTATAACTCTTGCTATTAATTTGTTTGCCTCTGTGCTATCTATGCTCAACAACTCCACAGCAAATGCAAGTAAACATTTGACTTTCACAAATGCCTGTTTACTATATATTTTCATGGGACAGACCAGTTAGCATGCAATATCTCATTTTCAGTGGGTGTCCTATTTTTGAAAATTTGTACACTGTGTTTACCCTGGATAGTTTAGCTCAAATATATCACTTTTTCAATGTGGTCCTGCTTTTACTCATTGGGCCGGATATTCAAACTGTGCCCAAAAAGTGTGCAACAGCAGGAGCAAGCGCAAGTCCACTGCACCCATGCGCAAGAAGCGCGATATTCAAACACTGTGCAGGTCAAGATGCGCCTGTGGCACATGACTGAATATCACACCACCTGCACCATAGCACAACCAGGAATGTGCAGTTGTGCATTTCAGATGCACCATAGCACAACCAGGGATGCTCAGTGGAGCAGTCCAGATGCGCCATAGCGCAACCAGGGACCCCCCGTGGAGCAGGGCAGCAGTGCAACAGCACAACCAGGGATGCGCAGGGACAGGATGCAGGGGCCCACCACCCATGCCATAGATGGCAGAGGAGCACACAGCAGAACAGACATTGCCCCCCACACCCCATGCACTGCAGAACCAGTGGAGAGCTGGAATAACCACTGGCCCATGTATACCAGCAACCAACCCACAGCTGGGGCATGGTGCCCCAGCACACCCCCTGGCAAGCTGTGACTGGCAAACAAGGAGGGCCGACCACCCCATGCCACACCATCCCACCAATGCAGAGCACACCCTGCACCATGATCCCCATACACCCTGCCCAGGAGTAGCGCCCAACAGTGCAGGACACCCCATGCATGCCACCACCCCCACTGTGACAATGCAACCCTCTGCACCACGGAGCCACGCAAGGCAGCCCACCATGTGCACCCTGCAGCGGGTGGCAGCAGACAGTGATGCAACAACTGCATACACAGTGCCACCCTGCACATTCCCCCCAGAGGTACAGCTGAGAGACCGACCATGCGTCGGCATACGAGGTACCCCACATGCGACAGGGCATGCCCCAGACCCCACCACCAGTGGTACAGCACCCTGCACACCCTCCCAAGGACACATCCCATCCCAGCACTGGCCACAACAGCCAGCACAGACACACACAGTGTTGCATGGAAACATGCGCCACACAAGATGCAACACAGTGCATGGACAAACAGCCACCCATACCCAAGGGCACACCAACACAGAGACACAGTAGCGGGTCAACCAAGCCACTGGCGTGTGGCCATGGCAGCCGTGTACACACGGCTGGCATCCCTACATGGCACAGGTGTGCCAGCCACCCTGCACAGGCACCATGAAGCTGTATGCCACCAGCATGTGGTCGGAGCATAAGTGACAGACAGTGGAGCACATCCCCTGCAACAGACACAAGTGACAGCATGGAGTGGGGACAACAACAGCAGAGGCCACAGTGCCACCGGAGGCAGATGTGCACCATACTGGTGATGGAAGGCAACCTGGCATTGTGCCGGGTACAGTGGTTGTCCAGCATGGACAGTCACCACTGACATGCCAGCAGACTGTGCATATCACAGACATGCAAGGGTGTCAGCTGCACAGGCCATGGACGGTCTGACAGGGGTGCCATGCACACAGTACATGCACCATGGACCACTGCACACAGGCATCCAGTGCACAGAGAACAACACACAAACCACAGACAGTGACTGATCCTCCCGCCCACACCATAGGCGGTTCCCTTCCAGACACACACACGTCCATGCTTGCAACACCCCTGACGCCATGCACACCACTGCAGTTGAGCACCTGCAGCCCGCTGCAAATCAGAGACCACCACAGTTGTCATAACAAAATGTATGTATTAAAAAATATAAACACTCAAACATATGTACAAATATATACAAGGGTGGGGGGAAAGGGCCACACACCAGGTGGGGGCGGGCATGGGGCAGGGGTGTACCAATGGGAGAGGGAAGAAGGGGTGTGAGGGTGGGTCCAGGGGGGTTAGATGAGTCAGGGGGTCATGGAGGGCCTATTCTCTTCCCCGTTTTCCACTCCTGTGGCGCCTCCGGGTGCTTCTCCCGGAGTCAAAATGGCGCTCGGTAGCGCGTTCCACCAGGTGCAGCTGCTGCGCAGTACAGTGCTGCCATTCCCTATCGTGCTGTCACTGAACAGCATGATAGTGGTGCACCCATGTGGACGCATGGCACCTAGGGGGCAAAGGTCGGGCACAGGGTCAAGGGTCTCTCGCGCACAGACCACCACAGCGCGATTGGTACTCACTGCATGTAGTGCAATTGGGTGCCTGTGTGCCATATCCTGTAGTGGCCTACCACGCTGAGGCCCCAGTGTGCCTACGGCGCCCCAGTGCCAGAGTGCCATACATGTGAACAGTGCAGTAGCGCCACTGGCACAATGGTGGCCATGCCCTGCATTGCCTCCCGTGCACAGCACATCAGCAGCGCAGCAGACGTCTGCGTCATCACCCCGGGCATGTGCCGTTCGGTGTGTACTGTGCATGTCACAGAAATGCACCCTTGCCTGAGCATGTTCAACACAATTGCGCAAAGTGCAACAGCGCGATATTCAGCTGGCATATGCAGATCAGCTAATCAGCCATTCAATGGCGCAGATGCTGCATTTGCATCCACTTATAAATGTGCTTCACCTCATTTGCATGCGTTGCGCTATAAAAATGCGACATTGGGCTGCACTGGCCATAGTCTGTTATTGCAGTCTATTGTGGTGAGTTGCATGCTGTTTGGGAGTGTGGACTGTGGTGTGTGGGACATGCATGGGACTGCACAGTCACAGGTAACACCTGTCATTCTCACAGGATGAATAATGAGCGATCGTGAGGTGGAGGAAGAGGAACAGAGACGTGGGAGGAAGAGGAGGCCTAACTTCACAAAGCAGAAACAGATTCCCTGTTTGAGGCCTACCTCGACCAGGAGCTGCTGCTCAGCGGATGGCGGGGAACACCACAGGCCTGTGCTGCTGCATGGAAAGAGGTGGCACGTGCCGTCAATCTGCAAGGCAGTCACCAGCGGTCCGTGCAGGAGTGCAAAAAGAAGATGGGCATGGACAGGCGGAGGATTAAGGAGAAGGTGGCTGCCATTAGGGCAGCACGGTCTGCGGCCGGTGGGGGACAGCTGGCCGTGCAACGCCTGACCCCACAAGAAGAGCAGGTTGCTGGCAGCATGCAGCATTGTGCCATCGAGGGTGTTCCAGGTGGTGGATTCCAGACGGGTGGTAGCCCCTTCACTGCATGGTAGGTCCTGGTCTTTCAGTGGTGGGGGGACAGGGTAGGGCAGATACATTAATGCTACTGTGTTCCCTTACAGCTCCTGAGCGTCTACATGGGTCAGCGGTGGTGGGCTTGTCCACTGAGGGCAATACCATGGACATAGAGGAGGGCCCGTCCACCTCCACAGGCATACGAGGGTTAGGGTGACACTGGGCCCACTGGACATCCGGACTGATGTTGGTGGAGCAGGTGCGGAGGAGGCCCTGCCCATATCCCAGTGTGCCAGCGTCCATGGATACCAGCATGCTGAGACTCGGGCTAGTGCCAGATCCATCACTGATGATGATGGAGCTCACTACATGTACAGTGATACATGTGGGCCACAGGATGGCCACACAGCAGGTGACATCACGGGCACGGCCGTGGGTGGTGCCACCGTGGAGGCCTGCGTGACATCACAGTCCCAGCCTGTGCCTGTCTGTACCAGTGGGGCAGCACTGGTGTGTGTCCAGGACAGTGGGGCTGTTGCAGCCACTGCAGCGGCACCATTGAGTCCTGGAGAGCGGCAGCCAGAGGGGCAGTGTCAGCAGTCAGCCAATGGCCATGGGGGTTCAGTGTCAGGGGCGGCGTCAGTGCACCACCTGTGGACATGCCCAGGCCTGGCCCTGGTGTGCAGTGCCCATCCTCAAGGGGTGCTGCCCATCAGGGCCGTGAACACCGTGAGGGACAGCATGCCGATCAGGCAGATGACCTCGTAGAAGAGCACACCCGCATACTCCAAGAATTAGTCGATCAGCAGTTGCGGCTTGTGACGGCGGTGGATGCACTCAGTGCGGCTCTGCACCAGGCAGATGAGTGGCACAGCAGAGACACCGCTCTGCTCCTGGAAGGGATGGACCGGATGCGGGAGGATGTGACCGCTGCCATTGACAGGCAGACACAGCTGTCATGGCCACAATGGGCACACTGTTATTTGCCCATGCGTCACAGACACTGCGCAGTGCAATATCCACCCCCCATTCCCTGCGTCATGCGACACCCTCCTTGTCGACACCGGGTTCAGCTGTGGGCATCCCAAGCATGCCTGGCGCAGGCATGTTCAGTGTGCTGCAGACCCCTGCACGAGCACGGTCATGTTCACGCAACGGAACCCCTTGGGGACCATCATTGCCACCCCATGAGGCCGTTGGTCAGCCTGTCACTGCTGGCGGGTCTTGGCAGGGCCACCCACGCATCCGTGGCAGCCGTGGCACTGTGGCGTGTGACTGACCTGTCTCCCACCATGGCTACTGTCTGATGCTGCCCTGTGTGCATTGTGTTGTTCAACGTGCAATGTACGGGTGGGGTACCCGGCCCTGCACACACATACACGTTCCATCTGCACACCCTCCCGGCTGCTGTCCACTGTGGCGTGTGCATGATGATGCCTACATTGCACTGTCCCCCACTGTGCAATGGTGCCCAGTGTCTGACACATACACAATGATAGGCACTGGGCATGGTGGTTTGTGGAAGTGTGTATGGCTAGGGGTGGCGGTTGGGGTCGGCGTGCCTCCTACCCTTTGTGCATGTCCTGTGAGGTGTGTGTGTGTGTGTGTGTGTGTGTGTGTGTGTGACCGCGTGCCGTGTTAGACCTTGCCCATCCCTGATGGCGTGTGCAGTTCCATGCTCAGCCAATTACCTTAATGACATGTACCCCTGAGGTTTGCCCATGCGTGTTTGTGGGATGTGCCCTTGCCACTGGTGGTTGCACATGGCCCCATGACTTACCTGGGTTGGTTGAAGTGCTCCTCTGTGATGGTGTCCCAGTGCAGCTGTGCCATCTGGATCAGTTGGGGGTCCCTTTGACCAAAGGGGGGCTGCCCATCACCATCTTCACCAGCGTCCTCATCATCCCCAGCAGTCCACTGGACCACCAGGGATATTGGATTATCTTTATTTTTACACATGCCCACGATCGGGCTGACAGCGGTCCACTGGACCTCCGGGATATTGGGTTATCTTTATTATTATAAATGTCTGCGATCGGGCTGACAGTGGTCCACTGGACCACCAGGGATATTGGACGTTATTATTTTTAACAGATGCCCGTGATCAGGCATGGGGTGATGCCACCACGGAGGTGCAGCTGGAGCTTGGGTGGCCACCCACAGGTGGCAGCTGCCGTGTTGCGCCCTGCAATACAGCAGCTCACCTGTGGGTGGCCAGTTATTGTTCCTTTTTTTTTTTGGATCAACTTTGTGTGGCGCAAGTAGGGGTTGCGCATGCATGGACTCAGCACATCCCGGGCTGAATATCGGGATGTGCAGAGTATGCATGGGCACGCCCCCCCCACCTGCGCCGCATACATTACTGATGCTCTCAGGCATATTGGGATTTGTGCCAGGCACAATTCCCGTTTGAATATCGCACCGGGGTGCATCAAACCGTTTTGAATATCTGGGCCTAAATGTCAAACATAGGGCTTGATTCTCAAAACAGGCTTAGATTGGCACAAGCTGCAGTGAACAGCAGCTTGCACCAAAGCCTGGTGTGTCAGGGACCCTGCACCTGATTCTGGTGCAGGAGGAGTCCAGGCATCTATGTCCCCACACTTGTGGCAACCTTTCCCATGCAGCAAACATATGGTGCATGAAAGGGTTTGCTGTACATACCTTCCGGCAAAGGCAAGTGGTTCCCCCTCTCTGAGCCCCGATGTCTCTGTTATTATCACACATGACAAAACCCCTCTCATTGGTGATCCAGTAACCCCCCCTCCCCGATCCCCAATGTCCCCATTATTATCACATATAATAAATCCCCATTCATTGGTGGTCCAGTGGCTCCCCCTCCCCGATGTCCCCATACTTATATAATTTAATAAAACCCCTCTCATTGGTGGTCCAGTGACCCCCTACAGGAGTAGGTAGTGTCCACCACCCCCCCTTCCCGAGAAAGAGACAGAGACTGGCACAGACCTCCTCATACCTCCGTGGCTAGCCACCGACTGAACTGTCACGGAGCGTGAACTATAATGTGTACAGAGGTGCAGCCTGCACATTATGCCCATTGCATATCCTGTGGGCCCAGGGAGAAAATCGGAGGAAAAAAACACTGTCGCCACAGGATAATGACTGATCCCTCACAGGCCCCACATCGGAGATCAGGCACCTATCACTGTCTTGCGGCAGAGGACAATGGTGGGAAGGTAAGTCCTGGAGAAGACAGGTGATTGGGCTAATGGGTCAGTAGGAAAAGGGCAGCCAAGGATCTCAGGAGATAAACAGATTATGGGAAATGAAAACCAAGGAGAGACTGGAAGCCAGGATGGTAGTAAGCACTGCAGACAACACTAAAGTCTTGTCCCAGAACCCAGTACATACATGGAAGGAGAAAAGTGAAGGCCAGGACTGGACCTCTGAAAACAGGGGAAGGGGGAAAACTGGGGAGAGAGAGCCTGGGGTAATGGTTGACATGCTGAATGGATTCTTTGCTTTAGTTTTCACCATGGAGGCCCTGTGGAAGGGGAGGGTGCTAATTTTAGAGTCCATAACATCAGGAGTATGACACAGTCTGAGAAAAATACACCCACCCTGGTGGATATTTACCCAGTGAAGATCAATCTAGGTAATTCCCAAGTGTCAGACAAGATACACCCAGGATCATAGGGGATCTAAGGAAACAATTGGGAGGGGAGGCATTTGCAGTAATCTGTCATTATTCTGTATAGACAAATGTTTTGCTGGCAGACTGGAAACGGGCCAGTGTGGCACCCATTTTCAAAAAGGGGCAAGGTCATACCCTGGCAACAAGAGGTTGATCAATTTGCAACCAGTGCTGCGGGGCAAAGTCCTAAAAGCCATTATCAAGGACAGAAAACGGGGGCACTTTGTTGAGGCCAGTGCTTCTTACTTTCTGTTAGTGTGGCATTATGAGGGGGCAGATCCTGCCAAGCCAACCTGATCACATTTCTCAAGGGGGTGGCTTGGAAGGCTGACAGGAACCAGACTGTAGACATAGTCTATTGGGACTCCAGCCATGCCTTTGGTACTGTGGCACATGACCAACTCATGAGTAACGTGCTCTAGTTTGGTATACATGAGGCACACACAAGGTCAACTGCTGATCAGCTTGGAGACAGGAAGTAGAGGACCGAGGTGGAAAGGCACTACTCCAACTGGAGAGGGCTACTCAGCTGCACCCAAAGTGACCAGAGCTGGGGTCACTACGGCTCAGCACTTTGTTAGCGATCTGGAAGGTGGGGTCTCCTGCACGTTGCTTAAGGCTGCTGATGACACTAAAATGGCAGCGGTGATGGGCCCCCATGAAGGTGAGGTCAAACCTCAGGAGGACCGAAACAAACTGGGTGATTGGTTGGTCTCCTGGAGTCTCAGATACATGCAGCCAAATGCAAGGTGCTACACTTGGGGAGGAAAAAGAGAGATAAGGCCCACACCTTCCCTTTGCTGCAGCAGAAGAAGAAGAAAGGGACCTAGGGAGTCTTATTAGATAGGCGAATTATGTAATGTGTAGCTGCAGTCAAGAGGGTGTCAGAATGTTAGGGTGCATCAAATAGGGTGGTTCAGCAGAGCAAGGAAAGTAATTCTGCCACTTTGTATAGCACATGTCAGGACCCACCTAGAATATTGCATGCAGTTCTGGCCTCCACAATACACAAAGGACATCAAGGCAGTCAAAAGTGTCTAGGACAGGGCCACCAAAATGATCTGAGGTATGGAAGAGAAAAACTAGGAGGAAGGGTTGGGGGTCCTTAACATGTTCACACTGATGAAACAGAGGTGAAGAGGCGATATGATCGTTCTCATACTCAGAAATATCAAACAATTGAACTGACAGAGATTTTTTGATCTGGGGCCCTGACGCAAGATGTGGGTCATGCCCTGAAGCACAGGAGTAGTAAATTCAGGGTAACATTAGGAAGTATGTTTTCTCCCAGAAGATAGTGAGCCTGTAGAACAGCCTACTAGAGTAGCCAGTGGGTATGAAGGCAGTACATGCCTTTAGGGTAAACTTGATCAAATGTCTGCTTAGCAAGATAATTAATGAGTACTCTGGGTAGTGGAATGTGTAGGGAATACCTATAGATTGGTACATGTTTGCATAGCATATTTATTTAATTGCAGCTTATGAAGCTTGGATGCGAGCATGATAGACCCAAAGTCCCTGACAACCTTAAACTGCCATGTTACTCTGTTACTATGAATACTGAAATTCTCCCCTTCCCCCTTAAATGGACACTGTCAATTCTTTTTGCATCATATTACATTTTCTGATTGCCTACCTTCTGTAAAATTCATTGATGTTGCTGGTTGTTTTATCTGCCTCCTTTCTTAGAAGAACTGAAATGCATGCTAATGGTGTAGTTATACCCAACCTTGTTTTGTTTCAAATACCTTGATCTGCTCTTATTACATACTTCCTGAACATTAGGAATGTAATAGTCTCCTCTCCTCCCACTGCATCTTGAGTGTCCGAATTGTGTTGAGGGTGTTCCCAGTCCAGGAGAGATGCAGTGGGAGTTGATCAAGGACTGTAAACAAATGATTATGAAGAACTATTTAGCAGGAAAAGTGGATCAAGAACACGGAGACATGATTGGAAACTGGTAGGGGGAGGAGGTTCAGGAGGGATGCAAGAAAGGTTTACTTTACAGAGAGGGTGGCTGAGCCAAGGAATGGTCTGCCAGCTGATGCGCTGTGTGCCAAAACCATTAATGATTTAGAACATGACTGAAGGGTTTAGTAGTTACGCAGGGCGGTAACAGTCAATCGGTAATCATGGGGGGTGGATAGTGTGGGCTAAAACCCTGTAGAGACAAAAGATCTCAGGGTATAATAGGGTAGTACAGGTAGACTGGCCTTTTTCTGCTATCATTGTCTATGTTTCTGTATTCCTCATATATTTTTGTGTGGTAACATCAGTATTGGGGGGGGGAGCATTCTGTTTTTCAATTAAAAAAGAACAGGAGTCTGACTGTCAGAATGAAACTGGCTAGCGTCATCAGGAATTTCTACAAAATGTGACCAATCATAAAGTGTATTTTTGAACTAAAGACACTTTGAGGCCTATGGGGGTTGATCAGTGTCGCTGTAAGCACCGAAACTGTAGCATCATACGGAACATCCACATTGTCAGTCACAAGAATTTTCTTGGCTTTGGACACAGTTCATAAATTCCACTGGCATCTCAGTGGATTCACTTGTGGACTCAGATATGCCATGAATCTGATGCTTGAACAAGAAACCTCCTCACTGAGAGATCCCGCACTTTCAGGTGTCAGCAGCGGAGATATAATTAAGGTTGACATTTTCACAGATGGTTAAGGTGTTTAAGGTTCAGTTTAGTCTTGTAGCCAAATCTAAAGGAGCTGTCTTCTTTATTAACTCATCCCAATGAGAGCTGAGATAGCTTCAGACAATGTGAATAGATAACAAATCTTCTTTTTAAAAATAATTAACCAAGGTGCAAAGTGCCATGGCAAAAATCCACAGACGGTTCCTCTGTGCAGTTATGCCACTGTTAATCCTTTCATCACCCGTGCAGTTTTTTGGGTGTTAATTCTATATTTTTTTCTAATTACATTCACTGAAAGGATGGAAAGTCTGATGGTCACTTGACACATTTAATTAATGAGATCTTGTCAACCTTGGTTTAGTTAATGGACTGTGTAATTCCAGATCAGGAATGAATGTCTTTGATTATCTTCGTTATCATCAGGCTGAAGGACATTGTGCCTATTTAATTTGTGACTCTGCAGCCTTGAACTGGCAAGTGTGAAATCATGTATAAGCCAATCGACTGGTAAGTGAGAAATCACGCACAGTACGAGTCAGCGCTGAGATGCATATAGTCATATGGGACTGGCAGAAACAGTTCTTTTTCTGCAGTTCAGTGTAAGCAATAACATGTGGCAGGGTGTGCTGTTATTGGCTGATTACCGTAATCCCCACATTCCATGGGTTTGAGGCACAAGGCGTTAGTCGAATGCCCTTCAACCTCAGGGTGTGGGGGGGTGCGGTAATTAGTCAATAACCACAAGCCTGGAGTGTGTTATTGCATTTATAAAATGGCACCAAAATAATAAAAAAACACACAAGACTAAATAAATCTTTAAATAAAGAAAAAATAAATCACCATTGGTAAATCGGTTCTCATATCAAACAGCTGGTTTTGCCCCATCAAAGAGGTCAAATTGACTGCCAGGTGAGTCACTCCTGCTGTTAACTGAATCTTTGTTTTTCACAGCTGTCACAGTTACTGAGAATTCTGAAGCAGTGTAGTGATAGTTCTATGCAGTTAGGTCAGCCTGGAAAACAAGATCCAAGAACTTGCAAGGTACTTTCCAGACCCATGCAGTTATTGGTCAATTACCGCACAGGTCAGGACAGCTTTTGACCAATCAGATCCCTGGATTTTTGTTGCCTATTTTATGAACCTGATTCATTTTCAGCTATTAAGATACATTGCTATGGGAAATTAATACAATGAAATACATTCTTGCATACATACATACATATGTACTGTACATACATACATACATACATTTCCAGGTCCATCTTGAAAATTTCCATGTCCATCTTGAAAATGAGCTTCCTCAACATTGTTCATCTGGTTAAATAAAGATTTTGATTGATACATACATACATACATACTGTACATACATACATACATACTGTACATACATACATACATACTGTACATACATACATACATAGATGCATATGATATATACACATGCATAATAGAGAAAGAAGACCATTGGTCCATTGTGTCCCTCCCTCCCATCAGCTCAGTGGGAATACCCTGTCACCCTGTTTTCTTAAAAGTATTTGTCAAGGCTGAGCTTGAAGATCATTACAGTGTCAGCTGATAGCACATGGCCTGGCAGTGTAATCCAGGTGTTCACTACTCATTCTGTGTAGTACTTCTTCCAGATTTTCCCTTGAATCTTCCTTCTTCCACTCAAAACATTACCCATTAATACATGCACACTGTAATTAAACAGTAACTGTGAATTCAGTGCATCAGTGCACCAGGAGGGCTACTGCTTGCACTGCTGCTGACCTGGGTTTGGGAACAAGCCAGAGTCATCGAGGGTCAGCGGGGGGGGGGAGATTGAGCATCCCTGGGGTGCTCTTCTCCTCAGGAGAGGGAGGGTAGTGTCTTCCGCTGCAATAATGCCACCTGGGTGACCACAGGTAGTAGTGTGGTCAGAGGACCGAGGGAGGAATGGGTGGGCATCATGGACATCGGCATGCAGCACGTCTTATGAGCATGTGCCCCTGATGTAAGTGCATGTGATGCCCTGGGGAATGGGAGTGAAACCCAGCAAAAATGGCCCTAACTCTGAAGACGAGGAAAACACATCTGGGCCCTGTGCTACTGCTTGGATGCCACCTGATGACATGAAAATCTGGGCTACAACCCCCACCCCAACCCCACCTGGGTGGCAAAAACCAGTGCTCCATGGAGGCTGACATCCAGATAACGGGGAATAGGGTGATCAGGTACACCATGGGTGCTCTTGAGGGAAGCCAGAGCTAGAGATGGAAGGGGAGCAAAATAGAATGAAAAAAAGTAAGTTATATCATTACTGTAAAGTCACCTACAATGATATTTGGAGGGGGGGGATCCAAAGTGTGTAACAAGATAAGCTTAGAGAGGGAGCAAGGCTCAGTAATTAATTTTTACCATTAACATTTTAAAAGGAAAAAAATAGCCTTGGTTATACCAATGTCAAAGTGATCAGTTCTGATCCTTAAGTTTATTTATTTTAAATATTTGGCCAACGGCTGTACTCTGAGCCGAGGCTTACTTACTACTTGCCAGCAGAAACAGGTCACATGGTCTATCAAGTCTGCTCAAGCATGCAGCTAGCACCCCACTTGCAGCTGCCCCTCCCACCCCCACCCCAGATGAATGCCAACTGACCTTGAGCCAGATTAAGCTGTTGGTGGTATTTCCAGTGAATGGGGGATATTTGGCCAGGACACCAGGGAAATTTCCCTACTATTTTCGAGAAGTGCCATGAGATCTTTAACATTCACCTGAACTACCGCCAGAACAGACAGATGGGACCTCAGTTTAATGTCTCATCTGAAAGACGGCACCTCAGAAGTGCAGCACCCTCCACATGCTGCACTACAGTGTCAGTAGTGGGATATTTGCCCAAGTGCCAGGTGTGGGAATTGAACCCTCAGCTCTCTGACACCCCTCTGCCAGGTGTGGGAATTGAACCCACAGCTCTCTGATCCCCCTGCCTCAGAGGCGAGTGTGCTACCTGTTGAGCCACTGACACTGCTCCAGGTGTACCCGAGGAAAGGGGAAAGGCAAACACAGCCAGAAAAATTTGGCAGTAAAAACAGAAGAAACAGATTTATGCAAAACAATAGCACAACTAATACCCTGTACACATTAGGGAACTTAAAACGGTTTAAGTGCCTTAAACCGTTTTAAGCTCCTCAAGCACAGTTTACATACACACTGTAGAATTGTTAAACCATGCAACAATTGTGTTCTAAAACTGCTAAAACCCTGCAAGGGAGGTAGTCCTTAGCACAGCTTTAGACAAACACAGTTGCCTTAATCCATGTTAACAGCAGTGTGGATGCAATCCATGCTGTAACATGGGTTAAGGTACCCACGTTTAAACAAAATGTGAATTTAACCTGCACTATAAGAAAAAAAAAAATGACATACATGGCTGTGCTCCCAAGGCTCTCCTGAGTCTGGCATTCTGATTTTTATTCCAATCCATTAGGGCACCCAATCATGTGTATCCCATCATGCACTGCAGCACCCACAGTGCTTTGCACTGGTGCTGCAATCATGCCTGGTAGTTCACTCAAGTAAGCATGGCTGTTAGAGTGCAGTGTGACTGCCCCTACAACCATGCTAGAAACCAGTTTATAAAATTGTTATTAAAAATGTTTTAAAATCGGTCCCTAGCATGTATGGGGCCTAAATGTAAAACATCACCAAATTACAAGATTTCGTAGGAGGTGGAGCAAATTAAATGGCATATACGAACAAAAAAATAAAGGACTGCACAATTCAAAGATTTTAATGTTCCCTGCCTAATTAAGTAGAGAATTTAGTAAACTTACAAGTTATAAAAGAGAAAGTTTAGTAACATATGAAAAGCTTTAGAACAATGGCCTGAAAAAAAAAACCTCCAATCCCTTAGAATTAGTCAGTAAAAAAATCTGCTTGAGAAGTCTGCAATAGAAATAACTGACTGGCACATAATGCACTCACACATGCATGCAGATTGTTGATTTTCCATAGTACCTGGGTGCTGTCCCCTTTATGTTTATCCTGAAACCCCTCCTCTATGTTAAGCACGTGTTGTTGTCGACGACATCACATAATGTTTCAGCCAATAGCAGTACTGCATTCTGCCATAGAAATTAATAATTTGTGCTGTAGGAATGAACAAATGCAGCTGCAGAAACCTAGCAGCCCTACACCGCAAAAACCCAGACTGAAGTGTCATGGACAACTTGGTGCTCTGCATACACAAGAGCTGTTTCAGCTGGTGACTTCCAGCAGAACTAGAAGGCATGTACTCAATCTGAGGAGGTAGGCTAAGGCCCTGTCCATACCAAGCATGGTTATGAAAATGTATTTATTTCCATGCTTCAGCACAGTTTTTGAAGTGTCCAGATTGCGCTACAACACTGTGCTTGTCTGAATGAGTTCCCAGGTATGATTACAGTAGCACAGCAAAGGATTGCAGGTATTGCAAAGCATGCCAAGATACTCACTACTGGGTGCAACAAAGAATTCAAATGAATAAGAAGGCACTGCAATCAGGAACTCATTCTGAGTTCCTGATTGCCTGTAAGTTTCTTTTTCCCAGTACAGCTGCCCCCCAAAAAGAGCAAAATGTTAACATGGTTATCTTAAACCATGTTACAACGTGGATCACATCCATATTTGAGTTGACATGGCTTATGGCAACCATGTTAGGCTAAAACCATTCTGAAGCCATGCTCCGAGCAGGGTTTTAGCATGGTTTGTAACACTGTTTGTAGCACTGTTTGTAGCATGGTTGAACTGTGCTACAGTGTGGGCACTAACCTTTTAAACCATTTTAACAGAGCTGAAATGGTTTAAAAGTTCCAGTGTGAACAGGGCCTAAAGGGAAACATTAGAAGTATTTGACAATGTCAATGGCTCTGTAGACTGCATGCTCACTTCTGGTGCCGAAGGAGTGGAAGATCACAAGTTCTAGTCCTATACCACTCCCGTGCCATGTCCTGTGGAACTTGAGTTAATGCCCAGTACTGACTCAGTAGTGCAGCACTTGTGGAGGGAGGGGAGGATACAGTGTTGTGGTGCTGTGCTTTAGAAGAGATGTTAACCTGAGGTCCTGGGCTGAGGTCCCTTCTGTCTATCGCTGGTGGAAGTGCAGGATGAAGTCATAGACCTCATGGCATGTACCATAAGAGTAAGGAGGTATTTTTTCCAGTGTCAATGAAAACATTCCCCATCAGTGAAACAGGTCCATGTAATGTACCCTGATCAAAAGATAAAAATAATGCTGTCCCGTTGGCACTGAGGGTTGAGACGCTGGATGCCACACCTCACACCACGCTGGCGACCGGGTTGGGAGCAAGCTCAGGTGAGTTGGGGTTGTGGCAGAAGGAAGGAGATTAGGAGCATCCGGAGGACTGCTCTCCTCTCCTGAGGGAGGGAGGGTGGGTGGGTGGATGACTCCCTGGTCGGCGGCTTCCAGCGTGATTGGGAGTGCTACAGTCCGGGGATCATGCTGACGCAGGGAAGGAGCCTTGGCGGACATCTGCGGGCAAGGTGTGGGAGAGCGCCTGGCCACACTGGACATCATTTCACATCTGGGCTCCTAGGGGGAGCTCTCACAGAGCAAGGTAAAACACCAGTTGGCTGGGGAGTAGACGTCACCTGCCCCCACCTCCAGCACTTGATCCTGCCCACTCTGGCCCTGGTCTCGGCATCACCTCTGCCCATGGAAGCACTGGAAGAAAGCACAGAGGAGCAGAAGGGGGCCCCACTATGAGGGGTGGATTCCAGAGGGATGGTGCCACGAGTGTGTCATAGGTATGCCAATGACCAAGGGCACATCTGGGAGGATTTTAGGTAGGAGGGGAACAGGTAGGTCAACTGAAGGGGCCCCAGCCAGTGGTGAAGGGAAGGAAAAATAGTTGAAAAAAAAAAAATAGGAAAAATAAGCAACTTCACACAGAAGTTTCTCAGCATGCGGAATAACCTACCTGGTGAGGTAATGAAAGCTGGTACTGTTCTGCATTTCCTAGCAGAACTATATAGTTTCCAGAGAAAGAATAGCATAGGAGATAACACAACATGAGTAGCGGTAACAATAGAGAGAGAAAAGTGAGGTTGGGGGTGGTTTACAGACCACCCAGTCAAGATGAGGAGAGGGACAGGGAACTGATCTCACAAATACTGGAAGCTGCGGGGAAAGGAGAGGTAGTAATTTTGGGGGACGTCAACCGGTCCAAGGTAGACTGGAGCGTGCCATCCACAACATGTGCTAGGAGTTAGGTGATCCTGGAAGGACTGCAGAGTGAGTTCCTGACTCAGGGCATCACTGAACCAACAAGAGTTGAGGCAATTCTTGATCTGGTGCTCACAAATGGGGAACATGTACAGGAAATAATAGCCAGGGAGCCACTGGGTGGAAGTGACCATTGTACAGTGTGGTTCCAGTTGGATATGGACAGGGAAAGCATCCCGACTAAGGCCACAATCTTGGATTTCAGGAGGGCAGACTTCAGGAAAATGGGTGAAGTGCTAAGGAGCTATCTGGCAGACATTAGAGCAGATATGGTAGTGGACCAAAGGTGGTCCATCATTAAGGAAGGAATACTGGTTGCCACAGATGAGTGTGTTAGGCTCAGGGGGAAGAACACAAGGGCCAAAGCACCCAGCTGGTTCAGTTCTGGGGCTGCCAAGGCAGTAAGGGAAAAGAGGTTGGCCTATAGAAAATTCAGGAAGGCCAAGAGAGAGAGAGGTGGACAGGGAAAATTACCTAAGGTTGGCTAGTGAGGCAAGTAAGAAAGTCTGATGAGCAAAGGCACAGAAGGAGCTGCTGATAGCTGAAGGAATTAAGAAGGAGAGTGAAGGCTTTCTTTCACTATATAAGTAAGAAAAAGGACAAGAAGGAAGGGATTGTTAGGCTTAGGAAAGGGGTGGGGTGGGTGGGGATAATGGGGAAAAGCAGAGATACTAAATTAATATTTCTGTTCCATCTTCACTAGGAAGAAGGATGGACCAGTGCCTTCAGGAGGGAAAAGAGGAGGCGGGGGAACACAGATGTAGTGATTGAGGAGGACACAGTGAGGGGGGGGCTGCTGACATTGAAGGTGGACAAATCACCAGGCCCGGACAGAGTACATCCAAGGGTACTAAAGGAACTGACTGAGGAGCTGGCAGGGCCACTGGCAGACCTATTTAATAGTTCACTAGAATCAGGCATGGTACCGCAGGACTGGAGAACAGCACATGTAGTGCCCCTCCACAAAAGCGGTTCCAAGGATGACCCAGGGAATTACAGACCAGTCAGTCTGGCCTCCATTGTGGGCAAGCTCATGGAGACTATACTAAAGGAAAGGTTGGTGGAATATCTAGATAAGCATGGTCTCCAAGATAAGAGGCAGCATGGGTTCATGGGGGGGAGATAGTGTCAAACAAATCTGATTGACTTATTTGACTGTGTCACTAAGAGAGTAGACAGGGGCCAAGTGGCAGACATCCTCTATCTTGATTTCAGCAAGGCCTTTGACTCTGTGCCTCACAAATGGTTGATCAGGAGGTATGTGGATCTTGGGGTTGGAGAAAAGATTGCCAGATGGGGGAGAATTACCTGGCACCAGAGAGGTAACAAGTGGGGTCCCACAGGGCTCTGTGCCGGGGCCGGTGTTGTTCAATGTCTTCATCAATCACATTGGGGATGGCATTAAGGGCAAAATGTGCCTATTCGTGGATCACACCAAGCTCTTTGGGAGACTGGACACAGCTGAAGGCATACAGGACCTACAGTAAGATCTGGAAAAGTTGGGGAGGAGGTCCAGGATCTGGCAGCCTGGCTTCAATGTCAAGAAATGCAAAATTATGCATATTGGAGCCAAGAATCAGAGGAGGAGAAGGACCTGGGAGTGATGATCACTAGTGCCCTGAAGCACTCCACACAGTGCAAGAAAGCAGCAGCAAAGGCAAACAAAATGCTGGGATGCATATCGAGGGGGATTAGTTGTAGGAGAGAGAAGATTATACTGCCCTTGTGCAGGCCACTGGTAAGGCCGCATCTAAAGTATGGAGTTCAGTACTTGTGCCCATACCTCAAAAAGGACATTAACCTGCTGGAGAAGGTCCAGATGAGGGCTACAAAGATGATAGCTAGCCAGCAGGGTAAAGCATATGAGGAGAGGCTGAGGACACTGAACATGTACTCCCTGGAAGACAGGAGGGGGGGGCATGATTGGGGCCTTCAGGTACTTGAAAGGGATAAATAAGGTTGATAAGGAGAGTGTCTTTAAGCTGAGTGGCAACAATAACATGAGGGGGCACAGTCTTAAGCTGGATGGTGGAGGTCAGAAAGCACTGCTTCACAGAGAGGGTGGTGGACACTTGGAATGTGCTGCCAGAAGAGGTCATCTCTTTGAAGACAGTGGGTAGCTTTAAGAGAGGCTGGGATAGGCATAGAGGGAAGGTAAGGATCATGGGTAGGCAGGATGGCAGGAGTGGGGAGGGAGGGCAGGGACATTAGCTCAAGCTGTGGACCCTGCAATACGTGCATACTTGATAGACCAAATGGCCTTCTTCTGCTGGCTTCTTCGTATGTTCATATGTAATGCAAGGGTATAGTCATTGACATGTAGAAACTGACAGCAGAAATAGAGAAGATGGATGCTAAGGGCTCAATCCCCAAAATAAAACAGTACCTTGCTCTCCACAGGTGTGAAGTGCCTTGCGTGGCCGTGGAGTGCCTGCTTTGCAAATGTGGGTATTCAACAGCATTCATGAACATGCATGCACATCTCTCCAGAAACCATCCCACGCTGTCCCTGCTTCTTACATGGACAGCTGATTTGGGGACCACAAGGGCAGGGGCATGTTTCCATGAGACTCATAATGAAATCTGCAACAAGGATAGTCTGTGGATAGGTCACATACTATGTGAGCCTGGATCTTTGCAATAATTCTCAGTTACCCATTCCAACAGTCCACCTTGGGTCCTCAGGGGGTCTGATCAGCCCTCCATAACTTGTCCTCAGCCCTCTGAGCTGGCATGGGTGAGCTTAACTTTGAACCTATTTAGAATGGGATTTCTGTTCTGGTGAAGCCTTGTCAACTTGCCCTGACCAAGGATTTGCATAACCCACAATGCTTTGCAAGAGGCTTGAGGCGTTTGAGTATATCGTATTTGTGTGGTTTAGAAATATGCACAGAAACTAAACAGTTACAGCTGTGCTTACACAGCAGATACAGTTCTAGTTCTTTCATGTAAGAAAAAGCCTGATGATACATTTCAGGTTGTGTGGAAATTCATTCCATCATTTTGGTAAGATGTACTCTAACAAAAGACACTCTGTCCCATACAAGAGGGCACACAGTAAATGCTCCCTGTATATGATTTGATGCCGAACATAAATCAGACTGATTATTCGGAAATGTAAGCATGTAAAACAGACATCTTGGAGACTCAGTTTTTAATAGCTTATATGTAAACCATCTGCGTCAGTACAGTCTTCTAGCCCGAGGGGGGCAGCCACTTCAGTGTAGAGTAGTGAGAGAGTCGGTGCTCAGCAAGAACTGCAGGTAAAGCAAAATTAAATATTTTGTCATACAGAGTTCTAAAACTTTAAAGTTCAGTATAAAATGTGTGATCATAACTTAGGGCAAAGAAATCGAGAAAAAAAAAGTAGAGTTCTTTGTGCAACAGTGTGCCTGACACCTTCTGTAATAGTGCCAAATGTGATTTAACATTCTGTGTTTTCTAGTCCAAATTTTTGTAATCTTTGTTATGTGCTCAAAGGTCAACCCTGGGTCTAACCATAACCCAAGATACTTAAACTAGTTCCCCACTTTGTAATTTAATTGCACCAGTGGTGCTGTACAATTCGCATTATACTCTCCCTCCTATTCACTGCTCAATTTATTTTTTTCCACGCTGACAATGTGATGGCAATTCTAGCTGCTGAAAATACAAATTGGGTGTCAACCAACCAGGGACTCACATGCAGTGCACTTTCAACAATTATACAAATTCCCTACAGCTCCCTCCCAGTGTTTATGCAATGCACTGTCAATGCATTTTCAATGCAGTAGTTCTATATTTATGGCATTTTTTTAGTTTCCATAGCCTGCGGTTTCATTTAGCTTGCTGGCATTATTGCAGACACAGCATTCTTCACAAATGAAACAGTGTTTACCAAAAAGCTAAATGTTCTTATTTTTTTCAGCTCATGGGGTGCTACTGTCAGTTTTTTGTGATTTGTCAGGCAGATTTCAAATAATGTGCCTGTTGCCAACTGTGTGATCACTTCAATGATATGTGGCCACAGATTTCCACGAAGAAACAAAATATTATTAAATTTGGAAAAATTGCTATTTTTTTAATTTTGTTGACCTGACTGCTGCTCTCCACCAGCTGCTGATGCACGATCATGAAAAAACATGGCGTGAATATACCAGTATACTTGTTCATGAACAAGGTCATCATTTTTCAACTTATATCAGATATGTTGATGTATTGAAATAACGTAGTGTCCCGAGCTGAGAAAGGTTGATCAGAAATGAAAAGAAGCATTTTATCGTTGTTAAGCCTGGCTTTAAAATGTAAAACTGTGACTCTGGGCCTGTTCACTGGAGACAAGATGGCAGAAGTGCAAGCAGTTTAGCAAGTCACACTCTGTTAGAAACATAGAAACATAGACTTTGATGGCAGATAAGGACCGCTTGGCCCACCTAGTCTGCCCATTTCCCTACCTAGAAGATAAGCTGCAGATCCTAGTTAACCAACAGCCTACTTCTTCCTACCCCCACAAGAATTGCCTTATGTCTGTCCCATTCATTCTTGAATTATCTCACAGTTTTAGACCCCACAACCTCCACAGGAAGGCTGTTACATGTGTCCACCACCCTCTCTGTGAAAAAATACTTCCTCACATTGCCCCTGAGCCATCCCCCCTCTATCTTCAAATTGTGTCTCCTTGTTCTTGCACATCTCTTTTTCTGAAAGATGCTACCCTCTTGGATTTTGTTGATTCCCTTGAGGTACTTAAAAGTTTCTATCATGTCCCCCCTCTCCCTCCTTTCCTCGAGGGTATACATATTAAGCTCCTTTAGTCTCTCCTCGTATGGCTTCTCTTGCAGACCCTGCACCATTTTAGTTGCCCTCCTCTGGACTACATCCATCCTGTCTATGTCCTGTTAGTCCAGGCATTATTCAAAAAGAAGTGAAGAAGTGACTTTCTCACACATTTTGGCTGTATTTTCTTCATGAATTCAGAATCACCAAAGAGAGAACTCTCTGCTCTCCACAAATGAAATTCTTATCATAAAAAATGGAATCACTGCATCAAAAATACCACCCTATGAATCCAAGCCCTGAAAAATCACAAACAGGCTGACACTGTCCCCCAGTAAAAAAAAAAAAGGTTTAGCTTATTAGTAAATCCTGGTGCATTTGTGTATTTTGTGGCAACAATATTGCCAGCACACTAAATGAAAACACAGGCTGTGGAAATCAAAACAAAAAACTGACAGTGTCCCTTTAAAACAGGAACTGGTTGCAGTCACACAAGTTACATATTAGGCCTGATGGAGGAAGGGAAAGGGGAGGGCAAATTGAGGTATTGAGGACCAGGAGATGCCCTGGGGTGACATGGAGCCATGACAGGGGTATCCCCTGTCTTGTCCCCACACCCAAGGGCTCCGTAATAAGTGGGCAGGAGCTGAGGTCTTCCTCACCAACCTGTCCTACTTGGGCAGTGCTATGTAATGCCAGATCTGTTAAGAAAAGGACAGCTGTTATAGCTGATCTTGTTGGAACAACAGATCTGGCATGCTTCACCGAGACCTGGGTGGATGAAAATGCAGGTCCTGTATTGGTCTCTGTTGTTCCTGCTGAGTTCTCGGTGAAACTCTGCCTGAGGTTGGATCATAGGGGCAGGGGTGTAGTCATTATATTTAAGATGGAACTGGGCCTTGTTGATGTGCCAGTGGGGCCCACCAGATCCTTTGAGTGTATCCTGGGAGACAGTGTAGGTTGCAGGATACTCCTCATCTTCTGTCCACCAGGTGATGGTGGAGAATTCCTGCAGAAGATAGCAGACTTCATCATCGACATGGTGCTGAGGTCCCCCAAATGGATAGTTCTGGGGGACTTCAGTGCCTGGTTCAACAATGAACTCTCGCAATTTGGTCAAAATATCTTCCATCTAATGACAATGCTGGGCCTCACACAAGTGGTTACCTCCGCTACCCATATAGGGGTCACTCATTGGATATGGTGTTCCTCCTGGGGATGAAGAACATTGATTTGGGGGTGGAATCAGTCAGTTGGTCTGACCATCACACCATAAGGTTCAGTTTCAGGGCTCCCCCCAATGGACCTGCCCCTATGGAGATGGTCCAATACTGCCCTTTAAGGGGAGTTACCCCACATGGTCTGTTGGTGGTGCTGGACCTATCGGGATTGTCAGGTGAGTGCATGAGTCCAAGGGATCTTATACTGGCCTATAATGGGCAGTGGGAGATGCCCTGGACATGTTTGCTCCTGTTTGTCCACTCACTCTTTGCCCAAGGACCCCCTGGTTTGATGGTTCCTTGAAGGAGCTGAGGCAAGTTGGTTGATGGATGGAGAGAGCATGGCGGAGGTCCGGCCTGGATGCTGACAAGCTTAGATTGATAGAACATTATAAGGGCTATCAATCAGAAATCACCCGTAAGAAGGCATAATTCCTGTCCAGGGAGATTTCTGCTGCACAGAATCAATCTACTCAGCTCTTCCAGACTGTTGGCAGATTGTGCAATCCAATCTTTCTCCAACTCAGAGGAGCCTTTTCTCAAGCTAAATGTGAGGAGTTTGCTCAATTATTTGCAGATAAGTTTGACAGCATCAGGTCGGACATCGGCCCAGCTCCTCCTTCGAGGGACTGCAGAGGTCACCAGGAGGTGGTGAGCACTCGGTCTGTCTGGATGGACATTAGCTGGCCAGAATTCATAGACATTATAAAGATCGTCCAGACTCTGCACCCAACAAGTTGTAGTTTGGATCCGGGCCCTACACCCCTATTAGTGGGTTGTGTAGATGTTGTCTGCCTGATCCTAGCTGAAATTGTCTGGAGTTTCTTTGAGAGGGGTCTTTTCTGTTCCCTCAAGGAAGCGGTCGTACAACCACTCCTTAAAAAACCCTCCTTGGATCCAGACTGTCCAGTTAACTACTGGTCTTTCTCTAACCTGCCTTTTGTGGGTAAGGTTATTGAGAAGGTGGTTGCGTTGCAACTGGACAATCACCTTGTGACCCACAATGTCTATGTTGCTTTCCAGTCTGGATTTAGGAAGAGACACAGCACTAAGACTGCACTTGTCCAAGTATTGAATGACCTCCTAATAATGAAAGAGCGAAAGGCTCATACCATCTTGGTCCTTCTTGATCTCTCTGCAGCATTTGACACTGTGGACCATGGTGTCCTCCTAGAGTGCTTCCAGCTGTTTTTTGGGCTGTCAGGTACAGTCGTCGAATGATTTTGATCCTTCCTCGCGGACAGATCTCAGAGGGTGGTCACTGGAATTTATTCCTCTGATGCCCTCCTCCTGTCCTGTGGGGTGTTGCAGGGCTCCATATTGGCACCCATGCTGTTCACAGTGTATATGATGCCATTGGGAGATATCATCAGGTGATACGGTTTGAGTTTTTACTGCTATGCAGATGATAATTCCATATGTCCTTTCTACCCAGACAGATTGATGCAATCTCTGATAAACAACTGTCCCGCTGAGATCAAGGACTGGATGAGCACCAGCTGGCTGAGATCGAATCCGGACAAGACCAAAGTGTTGGTAGTGAACCCAGCTCATCCAGGGGTGGGTTTGGGGGCTGAACAGGCATCAGGCTTATGGCTTGATGGTGTTCAGCTCACTACTTCAGACTGGGTGCGTAACCTGCGCGTTATTTTTTATGATGGCTTGACCCTGAAATCTTAGGTGTTTGCAGTGGTTAAATCCTCATTTTACCATCTGAGGAATATTGCCCAGGTGAAACACCTGATTCCTCCAGATGACCTTCCAACATTGGCCCGCGCCTTCATCATCATCCCCCTTGGCTACTGCAATGCCCTCTACCTAGGACTTCCTGGGGTTGATATCTGCTGCCTGCAGCTAATGCAGAATGCTGTGGCCAGGCTTCTGACTGGTACATCGAGGGCAAGTCATATTACACCTGTGCTGTGTAAACTGCACTGCCTGCCTGTTCAGTGGCAGATCACTAAGGTTGGCTTGTGAACATTTAAAGCCCTACACGAACAGGGACCTGGCTACCTGCAAGATCTCCTGACTCCCTACTGCCTCCTCCATCCTCTCTGATCCACTGATGAAGGATTGCTAGAGAATCCCAGGGTTTATTTAAAAACATCTGGTGCCCACGCTTTCTTCTTTGTGGCACCTACCCTGTGGAATTCTCTACCTCATTGACTAAGAGAATGGCTGATCAATGATAGACTCAGAACTGAGCTGAAAACATATTTGTTTAATCTAGCCTTCCCAGACAAATTTTAATTCATTGATATATTTATTATTTTAGTGTAACTTTTATGTTGTATATTGTATTTTAATTGTGCAGCACCTTGGTTCTGGAAAGACGCTATATAAATAAAGATTTGATTGATTGATTGATTGATTGATTGATTGATTGATACAAGAGTTCGCTACACTGCACTGCACTAGTTGCATAAAGGAAACTCTTAAGCAGAGAGCTATAAAGTAAGCTGAAGATGAATAACAGCCTGAGACAAACCATTAGGACACTTTTATTATTTCACTGCAATGAGAAGTGCACGCATGAAGCAATCCATTGAAAAATGCTAAACCACTGAGTTGGAGGAACAGTTTAATGTGACTTGTACCATAGAGACACAACATTTACCTTTAATCATTATTAGTTTTTGTTTAAAACTGAAAAACATTATTTTGGTTTTGATCTCTTTTTTTACCACAACTTGCTCTGAAAAAGCCACTCCTGCAGTTCATGAAAATCTTATACTAGGCTAGGATTCACCTCATCTGTTGGGTTTGAAGACTCTGACAATGTCTCCTGGGAACCTTGGGTCTGGGAGAAAAATTTCATGTTAAGGTCCTACAATCTTCTTTTGTCAAAGGTGCAGCTGAACCGGGCTAGAATCCATTCGGCCATTTCCTTTTCTCCATCTGGCCTGTTTTCCACTTCCTGCTTGGCAGTTCCTCTGAACTCCCCAATCAAGATCTCCACCTGTTGCTGCTCTGTCACTTGGTAGGGAAAGAACATAGCCTGCAGCTTCACCCAGAAGTAGGTGAGGCTGCAGCTGTCTGAACTCCAGTCCCCCATATACCTTGGCAGCCATGGTACCCCCAAAGTAATACAGCATCATTATTGGAGGTGGTTGAAGTGAAGATGATGATGATGATGCTGCAACTCTGTCAGACTCTGAAGGCATCTTGGGTTGTAGTTGGTCCAGCTTTGGGCTCCTTGTTGACTCTTATCCTGCTGGCTAAGCCCAGAGTGGCTGTGGTGGTCGAGCTGTGGTGGCTCATACCTCTATGGCTTAGGGTGATGACAGACGAATCTGGAAGGAGAGGCAGGATGCATACTCTGGAGCCAAGATGCAAAGTTTGTTACAACTAATTGGAGCACACAGTAAAAGGACTCCATTTTCATTACAACCAAAGCTATTACACAAACGAAAGACAGAAACAATATTACTGGGATCTCCAACTGGCCCCACTAATGTCATGTAGAAGTTGGGTCAATTTAAGTCCTGGATGATTCTTGCTGACGTACGAGTGGGGCATGTCAATCTAAAGCACCAAAGCTGTTTTTTTTTTTTTTTTTAGTAAGTTGGTTGGCCAGCTACTGGGCATGATCCCAGGGAAGCACTTCCTGTACAGGTCATAATATGGGGCGTCCCCCAATAAACCAGAAACAGGGGGAAGCATGGTAGACCTCCTGGCACCAGAAAGAAGATGGCTTCTGGTGTCACTGATGTGATGTTGAAGGGGAAGTGCCTCATTGAGGATGGGTGTTGAAGCCTAGTTGTGGATGAAGAGGTTCCTTAAGGTGAGTCGTCTGCTGTGATGACCTTGGGCTGGAGGGTAGGTGAAGATCCAATCAAGGAAAGGATGCTAGGTGTGGACGATCTGCTTGCTGACCTCTGGCTAGGTCCCCAGAATCCTTACCACCTCACTGCTGCAGCTTCAGAGCCTGGCAATCTCTGGAAAGACCTCTGCCTATGCCACCAGAAGATGAGTTACTGTAGACAGGACAATCACAAGCATGGCAATCCTCATTGCAGCCTCTGGCATGGGCTACCAGTACTTATGCCACCTCAGGAAATGGGGCACAGAGCTTGGAAATCTTCAGTGTGACCTCTGGCTAGGCCACCAGACCATGTGCCACCTCTAGACAGGTTGATCACGAGTGAGATGAGGCAACATGACTCTAGAAATACAAAATCTCACATGTCCCCACAATGCAAAGCATCATGGACTGCATAAGCAAATCACCACAGACTATAATGCTGGTTCAACTTTAAGCAGAAATGCATGGTGCCAAAAGACCTCTTACACAGCTTGCAAAGGGTGCCAACAGAAGACATAGACTTGTGTTTCGTCCTACCAGGACTCATCAGTATGCCTCATCTGTTTAACACCCCATTGGAATTAATCAGCTACCCTAAGATAGTCTATCCGGGTTATGTTGTGATGAACCCAGTTAAAACAAAAAACAATTTAAAAGACAAAGAACCTCTGTGCACAAGCACTGAGGCAATGGTTACCCCAAAGGGCATTTGGCCGGGAAGCCAAGTTTCAAAGAAATACAAAATCACACATGCCCCCACAATGCAAAGCATCATGGGCTGCATATGCAAATCATCACAGAATATTATGCTGGTTCAACTTTAAGCAGAAATGCATGGTGCCGAAAGGCCTCTCACACAGTTTGCAAAGGGTGCCAACAGAAGACATAGACACGTGTTTCATCCTACCAGGACTCATCAGTATGCCTCGTCTGTTTAACACCCCAGTGGAATGAACCAGCTACCCTAAGATGGCCTATCTGGGTTATGTTGTGGTGAACCCAGTTAAAACAAAAAACAATTTAAAAGACAAAGAACCTCTGTGCACAAGCACTGAGGCAATGATTACCCCAAAGGGCACTGGCCAGGAAGCCAAGTTTCAAAGAAATACAAAATCACACATGCCCCTCTAGGTTTACTGGGGGACCAAGGTCCCTCAAGCTAGAGCTGGGGCAGCTCCTAAACTGACTCACTTTGGCTGGCCATAGCTAACAGCTGACTACCACCTACGATCAGCAGCTCAAACCTGGAGCATAGAGACTCCCCCTAGAGTCAAAGCAGAGGCACTGCAGAAGCTCTTGGCAGCATGTGCAGAAATTGCTGAAAGAGAACAAAAATAAAAATTCTGAAAGCAACCCCCCCTTTAAAACTGAGCACTCTGCTACTTGGTTTGGGGTGGCACCTACACTGACTCACTTTGGGAGGCCATCTCTACCAACTGACTCATGCTACGACCAGCCCTAGATGTCTAGGAGGAAAGAAGCAGCAGTGTGAAGTCTGCTGGACCAGATGACAGTGGAGACACCTTCTGGAGCTGAAATGCTGGAGTGGAGGCAATTGTTTTACTCCCCTGGGGTTCCACAGGTGGAGATGGCACAGTGATAAATGTTGCCTTTGGTTCTAGTGTAGTTCCCTTCACACCTGAGATAGGTACACTAGGTGGGTCTTGAAGCAGAGTTAAGCAGCTCAGGGGCTAGGCACTTAAAGTAATTAATGCACTTAAGGTAGTTCAGTCACATAAACCAGTGGAGTAGACAAGGCATTCCAGTCACTTAAAGCAGTCTGACTGAATACAACAGTGCAGGCACAACAAGCAGTAGGTTAACACAATATGAGATATTTTGTATTATTTATTTATTTAGACATCTTCGAATAAACCTTTGAGCTACAAGCTCTTTAAATAGGTTCCACATCAGCGAAAAAATAATAACAGTGAAATATCAGGCAGATAGACAGGAACAATGAAGAAAACAAGTTAATTCAAAACTACATAAACAACTATGTGAAGGAAAATTAATCATAAGGGAAACAAGAGTGCCATAATTGTATTGTGCCGTGTTAGAGAAATTAGGAGACAGACAGACAGACAGGGACAACAGTGGGCTAGTGCCAAAAAGAGGAGAAACAGACAACCAAAAGGCCATTGTCAGAGGGTGGACAGGAGAGGGACTAAGGAGTGTCCAGCTGGATTATCCCAGAAGGCTGAGTCAGGGTGAGGGGGGGGGGACGAGCCAGGTGGAGGGCTAAGATTGAGAGGGAGGGAGTAGAGATAGGGTAGGGAAAGTGCTGGGGTCAAGGGTTCCAGTGCAGACAGGTATTCATCATATTGGTGAAGGACGTCCCAGTGTGAACTGGTCAAAGGAAGCAATCACAGCAGGCATCAGCGACTAACTGTTGCCTGAGCTTACTTTTGAAGGAGCCCAGAGTAGGTGCAGTGGAAATATCAGACTGGAATGAGCTCAACCAGAGCAGGGCTCTGTAGGCAAATGATCTTTGACCTAGAGAAGTACGACACCAGGGGTTTTTGAAGATCAGGTTACCAGAGCTTCTGGTGCAGTGGAGGTTTCCATATGGGATGAGAAGCTTATGGATCCCTGGGGGTACCAATCCTAGGTTTACCATTTTTGCTAACAAGCAAGTTTGGTACATAAGTCTGGCTTTGAAATTGAGCCAGTTAGCCTGGGCATAAAGGTCACAAGTGTGAATTAGCCATGTGGAACCAGTCACGAGATGACAGACTTTATTGAGAGTCACTTTGATGCGATGCAGGGAAGTATCTGTGGTTGATCCATAGATTACTAGCCCGTAGTTGATAAGGGAGACCACTGAGCTGTGAATTGCAAGGTTAAGAGCATCAGGGATCAGACAGTGCTTGTGCCTATACAGCAGCCCAATACGCGTGTTGATAGCCTTAGCAACATTGTCAATGTGTTGGGGGAAAAAGACAAGATGCTGCCAACCGTAATCCCCAGGTACTTAAAGTGCTGGACTTGTTCCAAGGAAGATCCTGTATCATTAGTGATAGAAAATGAAAAGGATCTGTGCCTGTTTTGGGGGCTGGAGAACAGCATTATCTTCGTCTTTTGTAATTCATAAGTCTGTGCTCATTGAACCATGTTTCTAGGAGCTTAAAGTTGTGCTGAAGCTGGGACTCGAGAATCTCTGGGTCAGGATCACTGATTAAAAGAACCACATCATCAGCATACAGCCGGGTGTGATCCTGGCATGAGTAGGGAGTTTGTTAAGGAACACACTAAAACAAGAGGCCCAAAATGGACCCTTGCGACTCCTGAGAGGACAGATCTGTTGTCAGAGAGGCGTTGCATCTCCATCTGCTGTGAGTGGCCTTGCAGATAGCTTTGAAACCAGGCTACGGTATCAGAGGAAAGGCCAAAGTCTGCGAGTTGGTTAACCAAAAGGGCATGATTAACTGTGTTGAAAGCCTTGGTTAAATCGATGAAGGCCGCACCAACTAGATTACTTTGGTCTAAGGAATTTTGAACAAAGCTAGAACTAGCAATGCGGTGGTGGTGCTATGGCCTTTTCTGAACCCATGCTGTTGAGGGGATTGAAGCTGATATTTTTCCAGGTATTCAGTTAACTGGTCAGCCACAATATGTTCCGAGGCCTTCGAGAGCAGAGGAAGAACGGAGATCAGCCTGTAGTTCCCTTGTAGGGTGCAACCCCACCCTTATGTATAGGAGTCACTATTGCCGATTTCCAAATTTGTGGAACTTGTGAGTACCTTAGAGCTAGATTAATTATATGAGTGAGCGGAGCCAGAATCTCATCTAGAGTAAGTGCAACTAATTTAAGATCCAATGTATCACTGCTAAATCTTACTTTCCCCATTAGTTTGAGAAAGTATTTTCTAGCTTTGGCAACCGTGATGAATCTGAAGTGGAAAGGAGGGTGAGAGGGGCTGGTCCTTTTCCTAGTGCAGGGATGCTTGATAGATTGACTAAAGAAATCGGGGAGGACACCACTTAGATCCGAGAAAGCAATATTGAAGGTAAGGACAGGCACACTAAAATGGATTACAGGCCAGGTATATGAAGCAATGGTTGGGGCCTTTAAATATCTCTTCAGGCTTGGATATCTTTACACTAGCCAGGGGAAGATCAATCTGTTGCTCAGCCTTAGCCCCTCCACTCCCCTTAGGCCCACCTCCACTGAACATTAATGAGGGCCAATGGCCCAAGTCTTTGTTCCTGCCACGGGCTGTCCCGCCTGTCTTCTAAATTCTTAAAATAGGCCAAGTTCCCCCCTTCCCCTCAGCACAGGAGGCACAGAAACACCATTGATCAGAATACAAGGGGATTCCTGGAGAAGAATGCGGTTACATTCTGCCTCTATGCCTTAACAGTCAGCTTGCAGCTAAACAGCTGAGGGCTCAGAGTGAAGAGTCCATTGCCTTCCCACAGACAGGGTCCTGACCTGGCTTTAACTAGCAGTCCCCTGGCTTTCCACTGTGAGAGTGAGTGCAGAAGTCTTTCTGCTTGAGCACAGACTGCCTGTAATGAATCATTAATGCTGCCTCCCTCTTCTCCAGCATCTCCCATTTGCTTGGTTAAACTAACAGGGATTTCTCCATGAGCTGAGTTCACAAGCACCTTAATTTTTCTTTCAACATTATTTGGCTTCACCCCTCTTAGCTTTTGCCTCATTGATCCCCCCCCCCATGCAGCTGGACAGAGCAAGCTACTCCCTCCCCACCCACTCTGCCTGCAGGACTAACTGAACAAACACTTCTCCCCCTGGATGGAGCAGAACCGGCTAACTGTAAAAGGAATGTTGGGCACCAATCCTACTTACCCCTGAGCTGCTGCTGGAGTCCACCTGGGATTTCCTGTACACTGGGGACTACCAGCCACCAAGGAGAGATAAGACCTCTTCTGCAAGAGCCCGCCACACTAATGGTTCGCTGAGGTTGTTACCCAGCCGCTGGGATTTACTTGCCACATTGGAGGATCCGACTGGATGACAGATTACTGCTGGAGACTGACCGAGGCTGCTACTGGAAATCTTCTGGAGGGCAGTTACACCTATGGGCCATGGGACTCGCTTCAACCTTCTACCGGAGAAGCAGATGCCCCCCCTTGCTCTGTGTCCTCCACCGTCACAGGCCACACTCTTTTCTCTTGCTGTCTGCAGAGCCTTTTCTAGGTTGGGGTTGGTCCTGGCTACTTGCCAGGGGATTGGGCCCTTTGTCCAGGGATCAACCTCCAGAGGCTGGGTCAGTGGCCTAAAAAAAAAGTCTGCAAGTTTGAATTTAAACTGGGCCAGGGGATTGGCTGAGAGAGCTCAGCCTGGCCTCCTGCTCCCTGCTGAACAGGAATGTGGCCAAACTGTTTTTGGCCTGGCCTGACTAGGTCTTAGGCAGAGGAAAGGGAGAACAAATGGAGGACAAAAATGATAGCTATATTTTTAAACTGTGGTTTAAAACTGTTGAGTCTGCCTGGTGGTGAGGAGCCTGTCCTGTTCTTCCTAGGGTCCCTAAACTTTTCCTTGGTTCACTACTAAATTGCCAGGGTCCCCATGGCTGCCTGACCCTAATGTCTTTAGTGAGCCTCCATTTTCTGTGGTGCCCCAATGATCCCTCTTTCTGGGTGCCCCCAGTTTTCTGGGGCACTTTAAGTGTATGAGGGGATGTGAGGCCAGTCTCTCAGGTGACCCCCACAGCACCCGAGTCTGCCTGCAGCTCCCTTTCCTACTCTGCTCCATCACCTCTGTGTCCCTCTCTAGGACCTGTCCACTGTGTGACAACTCACCACAACACCTTCTTTTATGCTGACCACCATGCAGCACAGAAGGAACAGTAGAGATGCCACTCTCTTCACCCCTCATCTAGTAATTCTTTGTCCAGTCTTCACATGCTCCTCCCAGTTATGATGGTGCCTTGCCTTAATGTGGTGTGTTGGCCATCTGTGCTCAAATGAGCTTCCACATTTTCCACACTGAACAAGCATGTCACACAGTGTGCATCTTGTCATGCTGTTGTCGGCAGGGTCAATTACAAAAAGTTTCCAAACAAGGGACTTTTGCTGCTGCTGAGTGTAGGAGCCAGATGGTCCAGGGCGAGACTCCTCCTCATGGGGCTCAGGTGGTGGTAAAACTACAGGGGAGCGCAGGGGCAGGTGCAGCAGCAGGTACTGGACCTAGAGGAGCAGAATCAACTGCTGGTGGTTGTACCTCCACTGTATGCTGCTGCTGGTGCTATGCTGTAAGGGGGGGGGGGCAGGTTCCAACACCTGGTGCTCCTGCTCCCAAAAATTGCCTATTCAGACAGGTGGGACAGTGTGTCCCATCTGTTGACCATGTGACCATCGCTCTCTCCTCCCTCTCTTCACTCTGATTCCAACTCCTCCCGGTAACTGGGAGAGGCACACTGAGCCAGGGCTCATTTCCAGATGCAACCAGGGGGAAAGGGAATAGGAGAAGCAGAAGTACAAAAGGCAAAAATAAGTAATTTGAACAAACTTACGGTAAATAAGTTGGTGGAAATATAAAGTGCATTCACAATACAATTTGGAACATCTGTTCAAATACAAATTAAAACAGCAGCAATCCATATCATGCAGCAAACAATACTGAATAGGCAAGTGCCCTGTAAGGTGAGTGTATGCCTACCCCGTGTGTAAGGAGGTGTGGAGGTGGTAAGAAAAGGAAACCATTAGGCAGGTAGTGAAGACCCAGCTGGATGCCACATTTTTGTTCCATATTCTGTGCCTCTTTGGCCATGATAAGGCAGGGCTCCCCTTCTGCTGGCTCCTACCACCTCTCCCACCATCCCCTGTCCCCCTGAGACTTAGCTGGTGGTGAGGGTACCCCCTTGGATTACCCCCCAAGGTGAGGTCATAAGAGGGAAGGCCATTCCCCCCCCACACTGATGCACATTATCCAGTCCTCGAGTATGGATGCCATCACACTCTCTAAGATCAATCGACTCCTGAACCCTGGTGGTTCCCCTCCGCACCACCCTCATTGGTCAATCGAGTTACTCCTATCACCTCCCAAAAATGTGGAATTCCCTTCCCCCTCAAATTTGTCACTCATCTTCCTCTTACTCCATCTGCTCAGCCCTCAAAAACTTCACTGCGCCTAGCTGTTCCTGTTTTTAACCCTCCCTAACTCTCCTCCCCTAGCCCCTTCAAGCCCCTCAGCCTCCTCCCCTAAACCCATGCAATTTGACCTGGCTCTATCCCTTGCCCCTCTTCCTCCTAATCTACCAGCCAACAAGCTCCTCAACCTCCACCCTCTATACCCATGCAATTTGGACCATGATCTATCCCTGCCTCCTTACCTCCTAATCTACCAGCCTCCCCTCTCCACTCTATTCCTCCCCCACTTTATACCTGATACCCACTTTCCACACCTCTACCTTTGCCCTGTGCAGGCAAATTTTCCTCTCTTTTGTGCAGGCATCCATTTCTCAACTGACCATTCTCTTCCTCCTTCATGCCTTTTGTTTCTCTAAACTCTCTCTGCCCTCAACTTGCTCCTCTCTTGTCGTGCTAAACCACTGCCTTTTGCAGGCAGGGTCCCCAATGCTCTGGAGGATGGCCATCCCTCTCCCTCTCTCCTCCCTCCTTTCCTTTCTTTCCACCACCACTACTACCCCGCTTCTACTTTTCAACCCCCATCCTCCCTTAACTAACCCTAGATTGGGCTACTCTAATCTCAAAACACTTATACTCAGACTCATACCTGCACTCCTGTTCACCTGTAATTCTCTTGTCTGTGTCTCTCCTCACCTTGTCCTAGTTCACATCCTTCCAATCCCACTCAACCATTTTCTAATGACAAAACTATGCCTTACCAAGGTTGCAAAATGCAAGTTGTGTTACCGTACCTATCTAGCTCCACTGTTGCTCCAAATTCATCTAGTTCATATGTTAGCATCCTCTTGTCAATACTTTTGAGTTGACCACTCACTGTGTTGCATGTAATCAAATTGTATTCCTATAGAGTTTACCAAATCTCTGTATAAGACTGAATGCATTCAAGTTGTGTTTTCATACTGTGTACCAAAACGTTGTTTACTATCCTCATGTCCCCCACCCCGGTCGCACCTGGAGACGAACAACTTGTTGCTCAGTGTGCCTTCCTGGTGAAACATTTCAATAAATAAATAACGTTGACAGAAGTAGATCTAGGCTGAGGTGGTGTCAGGAGGATGGGCAACAGAAGCAGGTGGGGGGGAAAGAGTTTCAACTGATGCGTGAGGGAGCCAGGGAGAAGGAGAGACGGAGGGAGGAGCGGAGCTCCTTGTGGCCTGTAGTTGCATCCATCTCAGTAACTCAGCTGTTACCCAATTTAGTGCATCACCCTTATTCCTCATTTTTTTTACTGGAAAAAGTACCTAACAGATTCTATTGAAGTCTACAATAAAAAAGTAAGGGCATTGTCAAAACCCAGTATGAGGTCAGGATAAGACCAATCTGTAGTGATCATCTTTTCTAAACGGCTGTAACTTTTGAATAAGGGTGAGTTCTAGCCTCAGTTATTATAAGGTCAACTTTTTTTACTCATGCTGCTCACTGACAGTGCTGGTGAGTGGTCACTAACTGTATCTGGCAGATCTTGCATCGTCAAACAGGATTCTGGCAACTGTGTCCTAGCCTGTGCTAGTAAAACACAAAGTGATGTGGCTAATAAATTATGAGATTGCGAAAAGCTGTCTTCTGTTCTCTTTGGCAGTACAATGTTTTAGAAACTGTACCTGCAATGAAAAGGCTGTTGTTGAAACCTGTCTCTAACCTACAGGATTGTGTTTCTGGAAAGCTGGATGCTCAAGACCAAGCAATGTGTCAAGTAGCAGAATTGTGGCTTGACATGAGCACTCCAGGACCTACCCTTAAAATAAGATATACAAAGTACACAAAAAATGGTAAGGCAGAAGGGATAGCAGATCTACATTTGGGTACTGTTGAGGAACATTCAGTGCAAGAACCTGAACAGTCCTCATGCTTGGAAGCTGTGCTGTGGGCCCATGGACAACATAACAATGATGAAACGTTGTATGCCAAAACTTACCCAAAATGTATGTGGATGCCGTGCCTTTCACGAAGATGGGGAATTACAATGCATTCTGGTTTAGGAGTAGTGTGGAGGGAGAACATTCCTAGTTCTATACGCAAACACCAACTATGCCCCACATCTAACCAATATGTAGAACTGGCAGCAATATGTACAGCCCTACAGAGTGCAGTGAAGAACAATTGGCATGACTTTGTGATCTTTACAGATTCTGATTATGCCAGACGCAACTTTCTTACTTACCTACCACACTGGAAAACCAATGGTATGACTAACTCCAGAGGTAAATGTGTTACACATGCACAGGTTGTAGTGACTGCATGCATTAGTTCAGTAACCTGTATTGTCTGTTTACTGGACAAAGGCAAGGGGCCATTCCTGGACCAGATAAACAGGGAACTGACCTAGCAGAAAAGTCTGCAACTTGAGGCTCAAAAGCCAGCTGTGGCTCTTTCCCTGTGGCCATGTGGCTCAATAGCTCCTTACCTCTCAAAGATGCTACCGTAGTTCACACGTGTCACTAACATCCAATCAAAAAAAGTTTTCATTTTAATTTTTTTCTCATAATTATGGTACAGTTGTATAAAAAGACTAAAGGAATGAATGTTTTCCACTCCTCAGTATTTACTGGTGAAATGTAGGTAATTCCCACTATGAGATTCATGAGATGAGATGAAAATCTTGACCACAGTACCAAGTGTTGGAACCAATCAGATACTACGGTGGCAATGCCCAGTTCACTGAGTCTAGATAATAAAAAACTATGGTGAAAAAGATTGAAAATCAGAACCCCGAAAATGATGAAGCAATCTTTATTTAACCCCTAAAACACCAAACGCAGGTAACATCTCTTGACATCACATCTCTAATGGCAAATACCCAGGTACCTTGGCATTGCAAGATGTGGAAAGTTGGGACAAAGGTTTGGACCCTTGGAAGGTTTCAAATCCAAAAAATAAAAAGGGACACTGTCAAAATCCAGAGGCTAATTCTGTGTTTTTCAGCCCAACGTGGGGATTGACAGTGTCTGATGCACAGAATCCATTCTGTGTTGAAGTCTTGTAAATGAGGTTTAATTATTTCTTAAATTATTTTTATGTTTGTTTGCAATATGCACAAAGGAAACATCTCGGGACCGGTCAACTAGAGTAGGGGCCAGGGAGATGTGTGCTGTAGCACCCAATGCAGCTGAGCAGGTAGGAGGTATGCGTGTGCACACCTACTGCTGAAAGGCTCCTGCTGGTGCTGCTGAGCTGGTGGATGGATGGAAACTTCTCACATATAAAAGGATGCAGCCACACCTATCACAGAGTGACTGCATCTTTCATATGATCCTCATCAGCCAGCATCCAGTGTCCCTCTCCATAGCTGGTCAATAACAGTGGTGGTGGGAGCTTAATCCTGCCACAGGTGCCCCCCACCTGACTCAGCTTTTAACTGTCCAGTGGTTGGGTGCCCAAACCTGCCACTGGAAAGCACTAACCCTCCTCATAAACTCGGTCCAGCAGTCGGGTGCCCATCACGCCACTGAAAAGCGGTAACACCCCCAACTCAGTCTGGCAGTTGGGTACCCAACTCCACCACCAGACAATGCTCAACCCTCCACAGCATGAGACACCAGGGTGCCTACCCTAGGTGTTGCTAAACAATATACCAAAACTGGGGTGCTCAATCTCCATTGTCGGTTCCTGAAATAAAGAAAACTGTCTCTCGTCATCCTCTTTTTTTTTTAAACCCTGTAAAAAAGGAAATGGTCCTGCAATATGTTCTGCTCCCCCAACCTGCTGCTCCCCATCAACCCTCATTAACATGCACTAACCCACACCCCCTGCACCCTCACTTACCTATCTGGTCCACCACTAAACTCCTGTCACCACCAGTGAATGTCCTGCTGCACTGGAGCCAGACTGCAAATAGACTGAAAACAAGATAAGTTTGGTTAATGCTTTTTATGTTTGCTTGCACGCATGTGCAAGAAACATAGTGCCATCATCCGAGTTTTCGGAGGTGTGTCACCCCCTCTTCCAATTCAGTCAGTGTGTTGGCAGGCACGGCCGCAGTCCTCCAATGCATGCTGGAGCTGTCTATGACAGCTCCAAAATGCAGTGGAGTACAGTTGAAAGGGGGAGTTACGCTTCAGTGAGCAGCGATAAGATATCGCCTGCTCATGTGCACTCCCCTACACACTGCCTGCGCATGCATGCGTGCTGCCCCCACGCACACCTGTACAGCCGGGGTACCCAATCCCGGTCAGCTGTGCTGCCCTCAAAAGCTTTCACATGCCACGCTTGGGTGCCCATCTCAGCGTGGCAACTCATCATATAGCCAATGGGGTGCCCAACTCGTCGGCTCCACTGTCCTCCCCAGAGTACAGGGTGCCATGCTGGAAGCCCACCCCAGGCGTGGCAACTGATGCCATGGCCGACGGGGTGCCCAATCCCGTTGGCTCCGCTTGCACCCTCAGCCATCCTTTTGCCACGCTGGGAGCCCACCCCAGTGTGGCAAACATCCCGTCATTTAAAAAAAAAAACCTGCAAATAAAACTGTCCCTCGGGCGCTTCCCTGCCCCCTCCCACAACCCGCACCCACCCACTGCGCACCCTGCCTCCCCACAACTCCCACCCCATACTATACCTCCAGAGCTCAGCGCGACGATCTTCGTGGACCAGGAACACGTCTGCACTCTTCAAAGCCGACTGCTGAACTGAGGAAATGCCGTAAGCTGTATAATGAGATAGATAGGGTTTTTCAACTTTATTGCATATCTCAGGCATTTTGGAATTTTGCACCAAATTTTCAACGTGGGGTTTTTGGGACCCCTTCTCATGAATGATGTCACTGTCATGGCATTATTCGGGCCCGAAGGGTGATTTCGCAATCACTGCATGAAATCACCTTTCTGGAATGATTAACGAAACGACACTGTGAGTGTTCATAAGGTGGGCTCTCAAGAAGCCTATTTTGAAAATTTGGTGGAAAAATTCAAAAATGACTGTTTTATGAACGTGCATTGAGCAGTTCCTACGCAGGCTCGTAGGTTCGCGAATTTTCAATATTTTCACTCCAGATTTTCAAGATTGCAATTTTACCACACCTTCTTATGAATAGTACAGCTGTCATTTTTCACATCTTGCCCAAAATGTGTTTCCGCCCATGTAGCGCACAATGGCGAAGTCGGTGTGCGAAATCAATGTATGGGACACATTAAGAAAATAACAGTGGCACTGTTTATGAGAAGAGGTCTTAAAATGGCTATGTTGAAAATTTGGTGAAAAAATCCCTAAAAATGACTGTTTTACGAGCGTGCATTGCGCAGTTCCTACGCTCGCTCGTAAGTTTGCAAATTTTCAATATTTTCACTCCAGATTTTCAACATTGCCATTTTATTACACTTCCTTATGAACAGTACAGCTGCCATTTTTCACATGTTGCCCAAAATGTGTTTTAAGCATGTAGCACAATGGTGCAGTCGGTGTATAAAGCAATGTTTGGGACAGATTAAGAAAATCACAGTTACACTGTTCATGAGCAGAGGTCTTAAAATGGCTATGTTGAAAATTTGGTGGCCAAAAGTCCATAAAATGACTGTGTTACGAGTGAGCATTGCGCAGTTTCCACGCACCCTCGGAAGTTCATGACTTTGTAATATTTTCATTCTAGATTTTCACCAGTGACATTTTTCCGCACTTCCTTATGAACAGTACAGATGTCATTTTTCACAACATGGCCGAAATGTGTTTTCACACTTTCAGCGCAGAGATGCGTGGTCGCTGTAGGAAATCATTGTTCGGAACAGATAAAGAAAATCACAGTGACACTGTTCATGATTGGAGGTCCCAAAATGCCTGTGTTGACAATCTGCTGTAAAAAATCCCCAAACTACATTACATTACGGGTGTGTGTTGCACAGTTTCTATGCACGCCGTGACTTCACCAGTTTTTAATATTTTTACTGCAGATTTGCAACACTGCCATTTTTACACCTCCCCATGAACAGTACAGCTGTCATTTTTACATCCTGTTCGAATGTTTTTGCACTGTGAAAGCAAATGTAGTCGCTGTGCATAAGCAGCTCGCTAACAAACTGATATTGTCACTGTTCATGAGGTGGGGTCACAAAACCATGTTGAAAATTTGGAGTAAAATACCAATGAATGCCTGAGGTATTAGGGTTTCCAACCATAACGCCCAACCCTGTAGAGAATGACAGGCATCAGGGATGTGACTTGGGATTCTTGCCTGTAATGCTCATACCATTCCACACCCTGCAGCCAGTGAGAGGCATCGAGGTATGCCTTGGACTCTTTGGCCCCAAAGTTCACCCCATTCTCCTATTCCACACCCATCTCACCGTATTTCCTGATGGAATGGGGTGCACATAAGGGCCAAAGACCCCAAGGCACACCGTGACACTTGTCAGTGTCTGCAGGGTGAGGTGTGGTGAAATGGCGTGGCCGTTATGCCTGATGACTCAAAGGCACACCCCAATGCCTGTCACTCTCTGCAGGGTGGTGGTGGGGTTGGCTTCAGTTCAATACTTCACTGCCATTCCTATTACGCAGCTCTGTAACTTCTACACTCCCACTGCCAATGCCAGCAAGCAAACATTCGGCATTGACAAATGCTTGTTTTAATACTTTTGAACTTTTACCCATAACTTTGTTATTTTTTAACGTTTTTGTTCCAAATATTCTACATAGACTTCTTGGGACCCCACCTCATGAACAAGGTAGGTGAAATTTTGTAAACCCCCCCCCAAAAAAAACATGTTTTTTCAGTTACTCTGTGAAATCATCTTTCAGATGGTATTTAGAAAATTCCACCTGTCTTGATCATATGGTGGACCAGTTTACAAATATGGGGGTATAAATGTCAAAAAACAAAGAAGTTACGAAGAAACATTGAAATCTTTTATGTTTACTCATAACTTTGTGATTTTTTTTTTTTTTTGCAGATTTTGGCTCCAAATTTTATAACATGGCCCTTTTGTTACCCACTAAAGAACATGACAGGTGTTATTTTTAAAATCCCATTTGAAACATTGTTCACAGTCGCTCCATGAAATCACCTTTGGATGAGATTTAAAAATATTCCATCTGTCTTGATCATAAGTGGTATCTGTATTCATAAACCACTATCCTGTACTATTTTATTGGTTTATCCACTGAAGAAGCACCTTCTAGTCATCTTCAAGGACTTCTCCGAACTCCTGCCCATGCTAATGCCTCAATCATTACACCTGTTATTTCTTGGGGATTTAATTTTCATCTTGACCAAACAGAGGATTACAATTCCAAACATTTTGCTGATCTTCTGGATCTCTTCAATCTCTCCCAGCATGTCAATGCCCCTACCCATAGTAAAGGTCATTGGCTGGACCTGGTAATTTTTCAAGGATTTGTCATCTTGCCAATAACCCAATATGACTGGGTGCTTTCAGACCATTTTTTTACTCCATTTCTACTCCATCTGTCAACTTTACCTTGAACACGTCTCTGTTTAGACATCCTTTTCACTCTCTGACTCCTCTAAAATTCAGTGCTACTCTAACCAACCACCTCAGCCAACCACTACCCACCGAGTATCCTGAAGCTGTCATTATTCTATACAACAACACCCATACCTCAGTCTTGGACAGACTTACTCTCCTGAGATCATTCAGGATTTCCTCTCATCCTTCAAAGCCCGGGTCCTCTCCAAGCCTTCTTTTGGATAAAGGGAAACATAGACAACGAGAAAGAAAAATGGCAGAAGCATGGGTCAACTGACTTTCACTATATTATGAACATTCCAAAAAAATATAATCAAGTTCTGAAAGAAACCAAAAGAACTATAATGAAGAACTGATCATCACCAAAAAGAAACCTGAGACAACTTTTTCAAACAAATTCTCTCACTAGGTCAACCAGTCCCAAACCAAATTCATCATTTACTGAACGAGACCTGCATGACTTTTTTTATACAATTTGAAAGTAGTCCCTCAAACCACCATTAGTCCATTTATGATCCGGTGGCCTTGGCTGAAACCTGTTCTTCAGCTTTTTAATTCAGTAGTCTCCATACTGAAGCTGATACACTCACTATACTGGAAAACTAGTACAAAGCCATCTCTTCTGGACCCTGCCACAACTTGGCAAATTAAAGCTCTCTCCACGTTCCAGTCCCACTCATCACTGGTCTCATCCATTCATCCCTACCCGCTGGTGTCTTCCCCACTTCTTTCAAGACAGCCTTGGTTCTGCCCATCCTCAAACAATTCACATTGAATCCTGGCATTCTCACTCACTACTGACCTTTTACTAAGTGGTAATTTATCTCAAAGGCACTAGGGAAAGCAGTAAGCCAGTAATTAACAACCTACCTTATCTCAGATCATCTCCTACCAACATTTCAATCTGGCTTTCAGAGCGTATACAGCACAGAAATATTCTATTATCTGTTGACAAAGGAATACCCACTGTTCTGTCACTGTTAGATATTTCATCAGCTTTTGATACCGCCAATCACAAAATGTTGTTCTCCGTTTGAAATCTATTTTTGGTATCAGTAACACAGCCCTGTGCTGGCTGTGATCTTATCTCACTGGTCAATTACAAACTATTAGCTTTAATTCTACCACATTTATACCTAAACCAGTAACAGCTGGTGTTCCACATTGCTCTGTTCTGGGGCCCCTCTTATTTGTATAATATACTGTACTGTACTGTACTATACTATACCGTACTGTACTATACTGTACTATACTGTACTATACTATACTGTACTGTACTGTACTGTACTATACCATACTATACTATACCGTACTGTACTATACATAGATACATAGACAGTGTCGGCAGATAAGGGCCTATGGCCCACCCAGTCTGCCCATTTGAGCTTGTAAGTTCAGTTTTTTATCCTTTTTCTTTGATGAGTCAGCGATGGTTGCCCATCGACCACAGAGATTGACACTGATGAAGGATGGGGCAAGTGGTTGGCGATGGTGACTACCTTTGCCTCAACTGTTTCTGTGTTCTTAAATCAAAAATACATTTTTACATTTTCTTGTGATGTCCATGGTTGCCTGATTCAAAGCCTTAACAAATTGTGCAGGTTTAATGGCATGGGTTATACCGAACAACGGACACAAATGGAGTAGTCGTCATATTTTAAATCTTTAAGTCACTGCAATGACAATAGCAGAACAACATTTCCTTGTCTTTCAACAATGGCATAAAAGATAAAAGTAATAAAATAAACTTAGAAGTAACAGTGTGGCGAATACTGTACTAGACTAGCTACTATACTAGACTGTACTATAACTAGACTGTACTGTACTGTACTGTACTGTACTGTACTGTACTATACTATACTTGTCTCCCCTGGTAGACATAAGAGTACATGACCTGTCTTGTCATAGTAACACTGACAACACTCAGCTCTGTGCCCCGTTACCAACTCCTTGCAAGCTGTCACTATACCTTGCTGATGTCCTGTCATGAACGACCTCAAATTCACTCTGTCCAGATGTCAATAAGACAGCACTTCTTGTACGCATTACAAGAGGAAAGATAAAATCTCTCAGTCCATCTGATCCTGGTCTCCACTATGGTTTCTCTACTATTCTTCTGTCTATACTGTAGTTCTCTGTTACCTAGGAGTCCTAATGGACCAATCAATGCGCTTGGAATCTCATGTGAGAAGTATTGTTAGCGCAGCCTATTACCACCTAAGCACCATCACTATGATTTGTTCCTACTAAGCCATGAGGTTGTAGCTATATTAGTTCACTTGTTTATTTTTTCACATCTAGATTACTACAACTCCCTTTTCTTTGGTCTCCTTGCATGAACCTGGCAGCATCTCCAGCTTGTTCAAAATGCTGGCTTAAGGAAATCTGACCATATTTCTCCTCTTGTAGCCACTTCATTGGCTCCAGATCAAATACAGAATTAATTATAAAATACTTTTGCTTGTATTTAAATAACAAAATGGACTGACTCCAGCCTCTTACACATTTATCAGAACTACTTGCCACCACTGTACCTCCAATCATATTTCTCAGCTTTAATCCTCTGATGTACATTTTATTCTGGCTACCAGACTGGCCCATTTTGGTGACTGAGCCATTTCAAACTGCAGCCTGCATCTTTGGAATGGGCTACCATTGAATATCAAGGCCTGCACCGATCTATGTTATTTAAAGACAAACTGAAAACATATTTTACCAACTTGTTTTTAATACTAATTGATTATTATGTCTCCTGACTTTGTTCAGTGCCCTGAAATTTTAAAGGCACTATAACAATTCATTTATTTATTATAATTATTAAGATGGGGTCATAAAAGACTGTTACACAATTGGTCAAAATGGCAAAAACAACAACTTTCTGAAGAAACATTGAATTTTTCCAGGATGATTAATTTATTATTTTTAAGATCATGCACCTAGATTATCAACACATGCTCATGTGTTATCCCACCTCATGAACATGACAGGTGGCATTTTCAAATCCCCTCGAAACATGTTTTTGCAGTCACTCCACACAAAATCACCTTTTCAGACAGGATTTAAAAATTCCACCTATCTTGATCACAATGTGAGGTCATAAAAGACTGTGTTGAAATTTGGAGTTAGAATGTCCGAAAGCAATGACATTATAAGGAAACAGTAAACTTATCAAGATGTTCTTTATTCTGTTCACCATTTGTTCTGTTCTAGAGGCCCCATATTCAAACCATGGGTGTAGGCAGGCATACTCCAAGCACTCCATGGTGTGCAATTTTGTTTAAGGGGGGGTAGCAAATAGACTCTGAACTGCTTCCTTTTTCCATGAAAACTAAAAGAAAATACTGAACCTTTCTGCAATTTTAGTCATAGGAGTCGAAACTAGAGGGACTGGTCACTAATACTCTCTTTGCATCCCAAGGACAATACAACTTTACAGGCTCTGGGCTAGTATGTGGGTGTCTTAGGGAACAATGCATGGCATTTGTATTTACCCATGCATGGCAACAACCACTGTCATGAGATACAAAAGTTGTATGTATTGTGCCAAATGAGGCAACAAACACGGTCCTGGTATACATTTGTATATCGTCTGGCTACACCCGGGGGGGGGCAGTAGCACACCCTAACAAGGGGGGGTAGCAGTGAGTCCACTTGGTGTGCAGATCTGAAGTCCCTGGCTACAACCCTGATTCAAACAGCACAGTACTAATAGGGTTAGTGCCACGGTAACCATGAATAGTGCCCACTGACAGGGTGGGGCCAGTTAGTTAGTTAATTAGTTTTTGCTGACCAGGTAGGGGTACTAAGTAATCAAATGCCTATTTTCAGGCATGACCCAGGTGAATTATTTATTTTATTGAAAAGTTTCACCAGGAAGGGCACAACGAACAGCAAGTTGCTCTTCTCATGGTGCTTCCTGGGGGAAGGGTAAACAGGAGGAAGAGCATAAATAAGATGCAAATTCAAACAGTCAAAATGACAAGTGAACAGTTATGCAACATGCAGCAATACAGACAGGTTACAATAATGGACAGTATGTGACCATCGAACAATACTACAAGTATCTGAAATCCAACTAAGCATTACACAGAATATGCGTAGGATCAGGACATGGTATTCTGATTACAGGTTAGAATAAGAACTGAGCGTATATAGGTAACAATAAGTGCAAGTGTAAGTACATCCATTGGCACTTTAGAAAGCAGCTAGAGCAACCCATATGAGATTCAGCTTATTTAGTGAGCTAAGGTAAATGAAAGGAGGGAAGAAGAGGGTGGTGAAGTTGAGCAGAGAACAAAGAGAGGCAGAGCAGAGAACGGAGAGTGGCAGTGTGTTACAGGCAGGTACAGTTTTTTGAGAGGTAGTTGTTTAGGGCTAAAGATAAGGAGTGGGGGGGGAGGAAGATAATTAGATTTGAGGAGGGGCATTCCAAAGCTGGGGGAAATGATGCATGAATGTCAATTGGCCTACTGTAGTCGAGAGGACGAGGAATTGCCAGTGCAGCTGAGAGTCATAAGATCTTAGGCAATGTTCTGGAGGAGGCAGAGCAGATACTGTATTAAGGAAGACAGATAAGGGGAGGGACCCAATCCAGAATTTTGACACAAATTTGGCACAGTGGAGAAGTCGTGATTTTCTAGTGTAGTAAGGGAGAGAGAGAGAGTGGTAGAGGTTGCAGTGCTGGGTGAGAGAGGGAGTTGAGAGCAAAGCGACAGAAGGAGTTGTAGAGGGTGTCCAGTCTGGCTAGGGAGGACCTGGGAGTGGCACTATAGACTACATCACAGTAGTCATAAATAGGTGATATCATCTTCTGGACAAGCTCACGCCTTGCAGATAGAGGGAGGCAACTCCGGTTCCTGTATAATGCACCAAGCTTGGGGTGCAGTTTTTTCAGCATGGCATCCACATGTCCAGAGAAGTTGAGGTGTTGGTCTAGTCAAACCTCCAAGTACCTAAAGGATGAGATATCCTCAATGTCTGTCCTATCAAGGGTGTGGAAGATGGGCAGTGAGGGAAGCCTTGAGAGTCTCTGCCTGGTGCCAAAGGTCATGGAAACAGTCTTCTTGGCATTGAGGGAGAGTTGATGGGAGCTGAACATTATTGAAGTCAAGCTGCACTCTGGATTTTACATCCACAGGGGACTGGCCTAATGTGAAGGTGACAGTGTCATCGGCATACATATGGATAGATGAGGATGAGCAGGCTGAGGGTAGGTCGTTAGAAATATAGAAAATAGGATTGGGCCTAGTACAGACCCTTGGGGTACACCAGTGGTGATGGGCACGGGGAATAGGTTGCCGTTTGACTGACTGGGTATGGCCTACCAGGTAGCTTTTAAACCAGTTTATGGCAGATTTGGTTAGGCCAGCTGAGGAGAGGGTATCAAGGAGGAGGAGGTGGGAGACAGTGTCAAAGGCCTTTGCTAGGTCAACAAAAATGGCAGATGTGATTTGGTCACTGTCCATCCCCGAGAAGATGAAGTCGGTGAGCCTAATCAGGGGGGAGGAGGTGGTGGTGGTGGAGTGGTTCTTCCAGAAGCCAGATTGGAAAGGAGTGAAAAAGTTGGAGTCATAGAGATGAGAAGAGAGCTGAGATAGGACCAGGTGTTCCTGCAGGTTAGCAAGGGTGGGAAGGAGAGACAGATTGGGCTATAGTTAGAAGGAATAGGGGGTCACCACCCTTGGGCAGCAGGAGTACAGTGGCATGTTTCCATACAGAAGGGATAGTACCAGTAGCGAAGGAAAGGTTGAGGAGGAGAGTTTGTGGAGTTGCAATAGCTGGGGCTGATAGGTACAGGAACTTAGGATCCAGACCATCAGGTGAGCTGCCTTTAGTGGGGTTGAGAGCAAGAAGTGAGTGCAAGGTGTCGAGGGTGAGGTATTAGCAAAGGAGAAGGAGGCGGAGAGGCAGGATGACTAGGGTGGGGGGGTCAGCTGGGGGAGATGGTAAGGAGGAAAGGAGGCCGAGGCATAAGAGGTAAAGTATGAGTTAAACTCACTGGCAATGTTAAGATGATCGGCAATTTGGGAGTTGTTTGTCTTGAGGAAAGGGTTGGGGGGGAAGTGAGTGGATCACTTTTCAGAACTTGGAAGGACTATCAATATTGGTCTGGAAGGTTGAGCAGAAGTATTCCAATTTAGCTAGGCAGGTGGCTTTGGTACACTTATTATGCAGCATATGGTAAATTATATAGTCGCATGGGAGATTTGTGGCTTTGTGCATTTTCCAGGTATGATCCCGGGCCCTAAGGCACGCTAGGAGTTCAGGGGTGATCTAGGGGAAGTGGCTGGCTCTGACCCTGGAGCGCTGCAGTGGGGCATGTTTGTTTCAACACTCCAAGCATTTTGCCTGGAAATAGCTGTAGGCTTTGTCAGTGGTATTGGCTGAGGCAATTGGGTCCCAGTTAGTTTGGGACAGTTCTTCCATAAGGGGTTCAAGGTTCAGCGAGTTGTAGGATTGACACTGGACAATTTGGGGGCTTTAGCTCTGTGAACTCTGCAAACCATATATGTCATGCGGTGGCACTCAGGGCATCAGGTAATAGTCCAGATATGATAACTCTGTGTGGGTGGGAGGTGAGTGCCCAATCGATTAAGGAGTGGGAATCGATTTGCAAAGGTGTTTTACAATAATGTATATACAAGGCAAGGCAAACAGAATGACAATATTTGAATACAGATTAGCATACATGAATGACGTAAGTAGGATAGGGACAGCAAAACATTTCCATTTAGCATCAGGAAACAGTACAAGGCATCATGGGGCAGCAAAAAAATTCTGCTGACATGGGATCCATAATGGACAAGGACATTTTGCAATAACTTAAACTGACATCATAATACAGTACAAAAGTTAATACAAGCATAATGCAATTCAAAGGAGCACCTGGACAACTTGATGGAGACAAGTTGCGGAGATAATCTCGATACATTTCACTAAATCACGCTGCTGAAGAACACAGACGGATCTAAGAAGGAATGGCATTCTGAAGTCTAGGAGCAGAATAGGCAGATTCCCCGGCTCTAGTTTCCAATTTGGGGACATTTAACAAAGTGTTTTCACTAAACCTCAAGGGCAGACACTATGAAGACACTGTGAACTGGACTGAGGTGTGTTACAAGGAAATGGGCAGTTGGTTGTGGAGGATGCCAAAATTACACCTCCAAGGGTGTGGTCACATATGAGGGACAGTGGAAGCTAGAGATTCATACAATTAAGACAGTCACAAATCATAATATATTAATATTTTCAAGATGTAAACCCTAGCATTAATGGTTTAAAAGTTTAATGTCACTAATAAAGTTTATTAATATTAAACTTCTGGATAGCCTTCCATTCTTGTACCAACAGCAGGGATTGTGTTTGCACACCACGTAATGTTAACTGGATTTCATGTATACGTTGTATAATCACCGTGTGGCTTAATTTTGTGTACCGACCATACTGTTGAGCAGAAACTGAATAAATATAAAATTACAAAAAAACTAGTGTGATTCTGTATAGCTGCCAAGATACTTTCTTACTGAAAAAGAAGAAGGCAGTACCATCTTTCTTTTAGGGCTACCATGAACTCCTATATTAAAATGGAAAACAGAAGGATGCAGGAGTCGCTTGGAAGTGGCACTAGTTCATTACCAAGCATTGATACTTTGTTACTAGCTTGTCAGAACCCACTGAAGTTCTGGGTCATTGAGGTTAGTCTAGAACTGTGCAAACAGTTCTAGGGTTCTCATCTTTAGCACGCGAACACTTTAGTGTATAGGCTGAGAAAAGAAGACAAAAAGATACTGACATTAGAAAGAAAAGCATGAATAAACCCTGCCCTTTCTAGTGCAGCAATGATATTGTTTCACTGCACATGCAGAAAAGAGAAACGCATTGTACCTTTCTAAAGTGTTAATGCACAATGTCACAGTTCCATGTGTTTGGTACATCTGCAGCACATTAGTATTGTTTCTGTCTCTCTCTCTCTGCTTGCTCTCAAAACATTTTAGGATGTAATTCCCAATAATTAGTTTCTGAGGCTGACTGCTCCTGTTTTTGAAATGTCTGAGCAAAAACAAAAGCATCACATTTAGAACTTAGAACCCTTAGCACTTTAAAACCCATTCTCTGGGTTCTAGAAGGGTTCTAATTTTTTCAGAACTAGTTCTGACAACCCTATAGTGTATGGTGGAACGTTATTATGCATGAAATCCATGCTCCAAAAATCCTGTTTTCTGTGCCGGGTATGTCATAATCTTGTTGCGCTTGCACTCAGATGTCAGCAGTGCAGCACAACAAAATCGAACCGCTTCTCGCTGTAACCACCGCTCACCACTGTTTAAATAAAAAGCAGTATGTAAATCCAACGTCGCACACAACGGCAATTCATACTCCGCAACCGTGACAGTCACAGAATCCCCAAGAACAAAAAAAAAATGGCATTGTCCCGTCCATATGAACCACTGTCGGATAGAGCAAAATTCATAGCAGAACAGGAAAATAGCCGACAATTAAAAAACGGAGAATGACATGCTGATTTTAAAAAGTTACCTAGCCAACATTGGAGAAATCCGAGCCATTCACAACATACCAGTAAAGCGAGTTGGATAAGCTTGTAGCCGACTTCATATATAAATTAGAGATTAGATGGACAACAATACAGTCGAGGCACTGTCCGTGGGATCCTGGGCAGCATAGACAGGTATTTGATCAAAAAGTACGGTCATCGATATTTCATGGAAATACTGAGGTATTTAAGGAAACTCTGGCCACCTTACAAGCAAAACAAAATTCTTAAAAAGATGGGAAAGGAAAAAACCAATGCAATCAGAGGCCCTGTCACCGATGGAGATAGAAAAACTGTATGAGTCAGAAGCACTGGGCTTGCAAACCCCACGAGCCTCCTAAACATGTTGTTCTCAACAATGGCTTATATTATGCCTCACGCATCGCAGAGCAGTATGCCCTGCAATGGGGAGACTCTAGCTTATCACAGATTCAGTTGGAAAAAATACATCCAATATAATGAGAGACAAACTAAAACCCAAACAGGAGAAAACCCAAGAGACATCCGGATCAAGCCTAGAATGTACCAAAACTCAGTAAACCCTGACCGTGACCCAGTGACAGCTTATGAGAAATACTTCTTGAAAGGCCACCAACAATGCTACTTCAGACTCCCCATTTTACCTAGCTCCAAACATAAACTACAAACCTGGTGCTTCATTGTGGTATAGGGCAATGGCAGTGGTGAAAACAAGATACATGTGCATGCTTCAACGATAAAGTCCCATGCTGGTCTGTCCACCCAAAACGAATAACCAATCATTCCACAAAGAAAACAGCAGTCCAGCGACTTGTTGACCAAGGTGTACCCCCAAACGAAGTCCAGCAAGTATCTGGACACCACTCCTTACAGTCTATAAACAATTACAGCACACTCTCATAGAAACATAGAAACATAGAAACATAGAATTTGACGGCAGATAAGGACCGCTTGGCCCACCCAGTCTGCCCATTTCCCTACCTACTGGATAAGCTGCAGATCCTAGTTAACCAGCAGCCTACTTCTTCTTACCCCCAACCCCCAGAATTGCCTTATGACTGTCCCATGCATGCTTGAATTCCACCACTGACTTTGACTCCACAACCTCCTCCGGAAGGCCGTTCCATGCATCCACAACCCTCTGTGAAAAAATATTCCTTAAATTACCTCTGAGCCGCTCCTCTATCTTCAAATTGTGCCCTCTTGTTCTTGCACCTCTTTTTGAAAGATGCTACCCTCTTGGACTTTGTTCATTCCTTGAGGTACTTGAAAGTTTCTATCATGTCCCCCTCTCCTCCTTTCCTCGAGGCTATACATATTAAGCTCCTTAAGTCTCTTCATATGTCTTCTGGTGCAGACCCTGCACCATTTTAGTTGCCCTCCTGGACAGCTTTCCATCCTGTCTATGTCTTTGCGGAGATTGGGTCTCCAGAACTGCACACAGTACTTCAGATGGGGTCTCACCAGCTGTCTGTACAGAGGGATAATAACTTCCTGTTTTCTACTGGTGATGCCTCTCCCTATGCATCCCAGTAACCCCCAGCCCTCCTTGCTGCCCTCTCACATTGCTTGCCCACCTTTAGGTCATCTGATATGACTACCCCCAGGTCCCTTTCTATTTTTATTGCTGTTAGTATCTCACCCCCCATTGTGTACTCTTCCCCTGGTTTTTGTTTCCCAGGTGCATTACCTTGCACTTCTTAGCATTGAATCTAAGCTGCCATACATTTGACCATTCCTCTAACCTTGCCAAGTCCCTTCTCATCCTTTCCACCCCACCCTGTGCATCAACTCTGTTGCAGATCTTAGTGTCACCTGCAAAGAGACATACTTTTCTTCCAGTCCTTCCTCAATGTCGCTTATGAAGACATTGAAGAGGACCGGTCCTCACACTGAACTCCCAAGTGTACCCCACTAGTAACCCCCTTTCTTCTGAGTGGACTCCATTTACTATTACTCTCTGTGTCCTAACCTCCAGCCAATTCTTTACCCAGGCTGTCATCTTGGGACCCACTCCCAGGCTGGCTAACTTGTATATTAATCTTTTGTGGGACTGTGTCAAATGCCTTGCTAAAGTCTAGGTAGGCCATGTCCACAGCCCCTCCCTGATCTACTACTTTGTCACCCAGTCAAAGAAAATCTGTCAGATTTGTCTGGCATGACCTTCCGCTGTGAATCCATGCTGCCTAGGGTCCTGTGCCCCTCTGGCCTCTAGATACTCGACAATTCTTTCCTTCAGAAGTGATTCCATCATTTTCCCTATCACTGAGGTTAAACTAACAGGTCTGTAGTTTCCTGCTTCTGCCTTGCTCCCACTTTTGTGAAGGGGAATCACAGCTGCCCTTTCCAGTCCTCGGGTACCACCCCATCCTCCCATGATTTGTTAAAAAGGGTAGTCAGTAGTGTCACTAGTTCTACCCTTAGCTCTTTTAGAATTCTGGGATGAATCCCATCAGGTCCCATTGCTTTGTCCACCTTCAGTTTTAAGAGTTCTTTCAGAATCCTTTCTTCTGTAAATGGGCTGGTATCAACTTCTGTATCCAGAGTGTTACTACTGTTTGTTTTATGTACCTCCCCTCTTCATTTGTAAATACTGAGCAAAAATATTTGTTTAGTATCTCTGCCTTTCACAGTCTCCTCTGCCACCCTCCCTTTATTAAGCCTCACTATCCCTCCCTTGGTCTTCCTTTGTTCCCTGATGTTCCTATAAAGGTTTTATCCCCTTCTTAACTGAGTTGGCTATCTTTTCCTCGGTTTGGGCCTTTGCTGTTCTGACTGCCTTCCCAGCCTCCTTTTGCTTTAACTGATACAGTTCTCTGTCCTGCTCCTTCTGCATTCCTTGTACTTCCTGAATGCTTTCTTTTCTCTTGAACCTTCACTGCCACTTCCTTTGAGAACCATAGTGGTTTCTTATACGTCTTGTTTTGTTTATTTGCTTCACACAAAGGCTCGTTACCTCTGTGATGGCAGTTTTTATTATTCCCCATTGTTCTTCCACCCCTCCTTCCTGCCCATTTGCTAGTGCATTCCTTAGGTACTCACCCATTTTGGCAAAATCAGCCCTCCTAAAGTCCAGTACTTTTGTCTTTGTATGGCTTGACTCTATTCCTGTGTTTATTGTGAACCATACTGTTCGATGGTCGCTAGTTCCCAGATGGCTACCCACTTCTACATCTGTAATCCTGTCTCCATCTCCATTTGAGAGAATCAAGTCTAATATTGCTCCCTCTTGAGTGGGCTCCAGTACTAGTTGCCTAAGGCATGCCCCCTGTAGGGCATCTAGAATAACTGCACTCTTCGAAGTGGCAGCTGCAACTGCACTCCAGTTAACATCTGGCATATTCAGATCACCCATCAGCAATATCTCCCCTTTTTCTGCCATTCTAAGTATACTTTCTATCATTTCTTGTCCATTTCCTCCTCTGAGAAGGGGTCTGTATACAACCCTGTGCGGATTGTGGTGCCATTGCCTGTCTCCAATTTACCCACAGTGCTTCTTCTCCTCCCTGTTTACCCTTTTGTTCTGTTGCTTTTATTCCTTCCCTATGTAAACAACTACTCCTCCTCCTCCTCTTTACCCTCCCTGTCCCTCCTGTAGACAGTGTATCCTGGTATGTTTATGTCCCAGTCATGATTTTGTGTGTACCATGTTTCTGTGACTGCCACGATATCCAGATGTTCCTCCGCCATCAAGGCCACTAATTCAGGAAACTTGTTACCCAGACTACGGGCATTAGTACTCATTGCTCTCCATTTTGATGGCTTTACCTTCTGTTGCAGCATCCCCACTGACCGTTCTACCTCAGTCTTTTTCTCATTTAGTACCCTGTTTTGTAGGAGAGGTTGGGATTTGCCTGCTGCATGTCAGTGCCTCCCTTTGACTAGTTTAAAAGCTTGCAAATGAAGCATTTAAACCGATTGCTCAAGACTTGTTCCTTCCTGGACAGATGCAGACCATCCTGCCAGTATAGGCTGGTGTCCTCCAGGTGGAACCCCAGTCCCCAATGAAACCAAACCCCTGTGCTCCGACCATTTTTCAACCATTCATTAAACTGCATGGTGCCAATTACCCTCGCCTCCCCCTCTCAGATGACAAGCAGGAAAGAAACTCAAAGTTACTAGGCCATTCATCGAATTCATTGTGTTCAGCCACAGTAATAACATCCAGCCCAGAGATACAGTGCCAACCACCCCCAAAGTGCAAAGTACCTTTCAGTGATGGTTCCCAAATAAATAGTTTCGGTCAAAATTGTATCTTCCAGCACCCATTCGCTGTGAACATCATCCATAACTACGGCCAGCGGAAGAGGAAGAACCATGTGACCATGAATACTGACAGCGGCAGCTCAGATGACGAATAAGGTAAGTACCCACCCTCCCAGTTTCCTGTAACTGTACAAAAGAGCGATCAAATAACTACAGCAACCATACCATTTAAAACTGTATTTTTTCCTCTCGCCCTGCTTAGAATGTGCCGTTAACATGTAAGAAGCTCAACCAGGGGACATAAGCAACACGATCTATCCGCATGTGGACCCCAGAATTTTTCGTGATCAGATAAGATATTTTTCTCATATGGGCAGTTTGTCCCAATTGTAGAAAGCTATTTGTTTCGTGTAAATGTTACATTGATTTGAATCGCTGTAATGGTATTTGTTTTCCTGTTTGCCCAGTGTATTGAGTAAATTTTACAAATGTTACATTCATTTCAATCGTTGCAATGCTATTTGTTTTACTGTTTGCCTATTATCGCTCGTTTCTAGTAAAAACTATCAGACAAGACATCGCATCCATTTGTTTTCATTGCGACTCCCCATACACTATAAGAGATTGTCTATGGGGAGTTTTGCACAACAAAGAGTATTCTTGATCTTGAGGTATCCATGGCAAAATTGAAACCTCTAGAACTCGCTCCGAGGTTACACGTTGCCATGGAATACCTCGATCAAAATACTCTTGTTGTGCATGCCTCCCATAGACAATCCTCTATATTCTGTACAGTTTTTTCAAAGTAGCAGTACGTTTTTTAGTACTAGTATTACAATGAGACTATAGTAGGGACATGCAAACTGCTATGGGTTCCGGTCCCCTCCCTACCAACAACCTGGGACAGACAACCTGGGATCAGCTTGCATCATCTGAATCAAATTACCAGACAGCTGTGCCAGAATCTGAACTGGGTAACAGGAGGTTTGCCCATCATTAAACAGTATTTTGGGGATACTTAACTATGTATACAGATTGAGAGAGTTCACAATAAATTTTTGAGGGACTTTCTCTCCTGTGTTTTTTTTTTCTCCGCAGCTACCATGTGCAATATCATGGAAGAGGAGAGGAAAATAAGTACAGAGGTACAGTATATAAAATCTCCAGTTGATAAACATGCTTCACTTCTAAAGCCCTGGAACTAATCCATCTCCCCATCAAAAGAGATTCATATTTCGAGACAACTGCTGAAGAGGAGAGAGGAAAACAAGTACAGAGGTAGAGTACATAAAACCTCCAGTCAATAAACATGCTTCACTTCTAAAACTCTGGAACCAATCCATCTCCCCATCAAAAGAGATTCATATTTCGAGACAACAGCTGTCACCTCATGAATAATAAGTACAGATATGCAAACGCATTCCAGTGTATATTTGCCATTTGTATGATTCTGTCTTCAGATCTCGTAAAATATTCATGAGTTCCCTGCTCAGTGAAAGTGAAGCGCCAGGAGTATTGTAAAATAGAGAGTAACTGCAGTGAAACATAACATAGGGGCATGAAGGGACAGCATAGTCAAACCTCTAACATCCCTGCGGGCAGCACATTGGGGATGCAGGTTTTCATGCATGCTGAGGACACTGGTTGGATTTTTATAACTTATTTATATATTGTGGAATGTGTTTCTGCATGTGTTCATCTTGCAGTCAAGCAGTTTATTAAAATAAAAAAATTAAATACTTTGCCGAGTTCAGCTTGCGTTCTGCTATCACAAGCACTGTTCAGCTTGTATCAGATATTAGGGAGTGAACTCGTCCATGGACAAGCCTACTGGAACATTGGCACCCATAAGCGTGCTTGGTTATGGTGGCTGTAAATATGGGTGGCCCAAAAAACACAAGTCATGTTCTTTGGCACCACCGCTAAACTCAGGTCCTGCCAATTCCCGTTCAAGGTGTCCAGCTCTTATGGCTCTCTTATAGAAACAGTAAATTCTTTCAGATATCTGGGTGTCCTATTTGATGGTTCCCTTGATTTTGACCTCCACATCCAGTCCATCTGTAAATCTGTTAACACCAAATTAGGGATTGCATACAAAACTAGTTATGCGTTAACCCTGTCCGCCACAGTGGCCATTGCCAGGGGCATCCTGTTTCCTTTCCTTCCCTTACTTATGGGGTCACAGCCTATACTGCTGTGGCTAAGTCTACTCTTTGCAAATGGGATCTCACCTACAATAACATCTGCCAGTATGCCTCCTCATCCCATCAGCGTAAGCACCACTGTCAGCTCTGTGCAAACCTTAACTGGCTCTCCCCTTCTACCACCAGGCTCCTCTTCCTTGGCTCTCTGACAGATGCTGTCATCCGATCACAAGCACCCTCGTCTCTAGCCTCCTTACTGCTCCCTCAATCCTTCTCCTATGGCCTAAGCTTGGCTGACCTATCTCTTCTACATGTCTCAAGATGTAAGACCTCCAAGGGTGCTGGTGCTTACTCTCATATTGCCCCTATGGACTGGAACTCCTTTCCCCATGCCACCCGTCATGCAGCAACTCATGCTGCATTTACGAAGGAGCTGAGAAATTTCCTAACTAAATCTGCCCCTTGTACATGCTTTGATCCTACCTAGTCCTCCCCTATCTTATCCTACCACTATTACCCTACCCTACCTATCCTCCCCAAACAAACTCTTACCTCTCTGAACTACTGTCCTTGCATGTTTCTCCATTGATTTGACCTTGCCAGTAGTGGCTCCCATCCCTCTTTATCTCTCTCTGCTCATTTTCTATTTGATTGCACTTCCCTTGTTTTGGCTTCTCTGTGTGTCTCTCCCTTGATTGCTTTCCCCTTCCACTGTTAATCTACTCCCCCCTTTCCTTATTGTCCATTATTACATCTGCACTTACCTTTATATTTTACCCAACTGTCTACCCTTTACTCCCCACCCTTTTGTCGCTTGCAACTATTCGTTACTACCTTATATCATACACCTAAATGCCACTTTAAAATGTTTTATGTGACTGCACTTTTCTTTTCTTCTATAGGCACTAGTTTGTGTAACTAAGTCTATGACAGTACATCATATTTTTGTCTCTGCCGTCAAGTGATATTGTATTTTATTCAAGTGATATTGTATTTACCTACCTCTTTTGTAATATTCTCTCTCACTCTGTATTGTATACTCTGTATTGTAACCTCCCAGGTCATGTCTGAAAATACTCATCTCTATGGCTAGTGCACCTTACCGGTTAACAAAACTAACTAACTAAATAAATAAATGGAGCTACAGTTTTGGAATAAAATGGATAACAATAGCTACAGAGCTGAGGAATACATTACTAAAGTGGATTCTGCATCGCATTACAGATGGCTGCAGGAGTGCAGGCACATTTCGAATATGTTCAAAATAGTAAGTAACAGGCAGACAGTGTCCTTTAACTGACTTTGCCTTTGCTTATTTTCAATGTTTGTTTAGCTGTGGCACATCCACGATCCACTAGCAAAGGATGACATGGGTTACCAGCTGCATCTGCCATCTAACATGACACTTTGCAGTGGCTTTGTGGCTTTAAAGTGTATGGCAGAGCAAAAGTGGGAGAGAAAAACTGAACAACTTGGACATTATTGTTCACTCAGTGTATTCATTTTATCTTTGCCTTCCAAATAGAAACATAGAATCTGACAACAGATAAAGGACCACTTGGTCCACCCAGTCCGCCCATTTTCCCTACCTCCTGTAATACTGCAGACTCTGCTTGGTCTGCAGCTTAACCCTCCATTCCCTCACCTCTAAAGCTGCACTATGGTGACAAATGCATACAAACATATTGGTATTGTGTTTGGGGTCTGTTGGTGTGTAAGGCTGTTAGCCAGAGAGTAATGAAGACAGCAGGGCCTCCCACTTGCCAGCCAATTGTGCTGTGGGGCTCTGGTTCCTTTGAATACCTCCATATGACCATCTGTTCAGAAAGCTGTAGCCTATTGCATGGCAGAATCATACCCGTTACCACCAGCCATCATTTTCCTTTTTAAAATCATGTTCCTTGGATATGAGTTGTCAGTGTAGGTGCCAATTTGTCTGTGAGGCTGTGATTCCCTTGTTAATGGATCAGTCTACTTGTGAGTCAGATATGTGGCCAGTATATGGCTGATGTGGCTCTATGTTTCTGGCTCCTCCCCTAAATACCAGCAGCGCTGGTCATTCTAAGTGTTTCCTCCATTCCCACTAATTGGGCTTCACCCAGAGCCACTGTTCAGCCGCTTCTGCATGCCTACGAAGAGGACTTCATCCACTGCCCCCATTCAGTAGCTGTTGCACACATGCAGAGTGGGTTTCATCCACTGAAGAAGTTCTGTGTTTCCTACCCACCCATCGGGGGGCTTCATCTATGGCCATCATTCAGTGGCTCCTGAATGGCAACCAAAATTCATTCATCAAGTGCTGCTGTACACAAAACCACCCCATCAGGCCAACTGCCTGTTGCCACATGAGACAACATGTTCAAAGGGCTGTGATCAGACTAACTGCCTGGCTCCACACTGCACAGCATGTTAAAAGGGCCCAGACTGGACCAAATGCCTGATGCCCCAATGGGTGGCATGTTTGAAAAGCTTCAGTCAAGCAAAAGGACTGCCATCACACCAGGAGAAATGTTAAAATGGCCCCCCCAATCAAGCCAATGGGCTGCTGCAGCAAGGTGCAGCATGTTCAAATGGACCCAGATTGGTCAAGCTGGCTAGCGCACTGGTGGGAATTCTCAAAAGCCCCTGACTCGGCCAACTGGCTGCTTCCATGCTGGGAGGGCTGTTCAAGTGACTTTACTAGCAAATAATAGAACCACATAATTTGTTTTCTAAGAGGGAGCTTGTAATCCAGCAAAGGTAATTGTAATAATTAAGCATTCCACCCAGTGTGTCACTAGCCACCTAATTTCTTTCTTTCAGGTACTTGAAGGTTTCGGTCATGCCCCCATTCTCCCTCCTCTCCTCGAGCAAGTGCATACTGAGTTCTTGCAGTCTGTCCTCATATGTCCATCATGTTGACCCTGGCAGGCACAGCATTGTCAAGGTCCAGGTGAGGCCTAGGCCGGATTGCTCCCTCACCTCCCCTTGGGCACACAAGTGGTTGGGGTACCAAGGCACTCAGAGGTGAAGCTCCCTGACCTCACCCTTCCCTTAGTCACACCAACAGAGGTAGCAGTTGGCTGTACTCCTTCCTCTTAATTACAGCAGCGGTTCCTGGAAATTCTGTGCCATCACCACTCTCTCAGCAATACAGTATTTCAGTCCAAATGGAACTTCGGCAGGTTCTGGCCACAACAGCAACTTTCTTGTCTGAATTTGAGCAGGACATCAGCTACTTCTCAGCATGTATCTCTCCTCCAGAGTTTAACATACATACACCCACTATTCCCCAACACTTCAAACCTTCTCCAGGGATGCCCCCAAGTTTGAACCTGGAGTAAGCACTAAGGAATAGTGGCTGTATGTATGTGCACTCTAGTTTGGACCCACAATAAATTTGTCCCAGTTTTTACCACTTTTGCCTGTTGAGAGCCTTTTTCTATGGAGAGCACTTACTTTTCTTTGGAGAGGCACTGGCACTACTGAAACTCTTCTACCAATAGGGAAAAAGCATTTATTTTTAAGTGCAACCTGCCTTACTTGCAAGTGCATTCTAGGGTATTAAGGGCATACTTTTAATTTATTTTTAACTCGGTGGGAGGCTAACCACCAGGACAGTGGAAAGAGGAGGATGCTGGAGAAAGGGAAGAGGAAGCAGAAAAAGAAGAATAACGTAAGTGAGGGTTTTGGAGTTTAGGCTGGAGGTAGGGGACTTGACCTTGAGAGTGTCAGATAGCAGGACTAAAAGTAAAGAAATACCTGTACTGGATAGGATAAGACAGTGCAGAATATTACTGAAAACAACAGTGTATTCCTCTATAAATCAAGAACAAAGGGGGGATGCCTTGTTATTAATCAGGAACAAAGGGGGGAGGCCTTATCATGATGGTCCTGCTTTTATCTAACATTTCCCAGCTCCTTCAGAGAGTACCCTGTCATAGGCATATGTTCTTTGTTCCTTTTTTGAGGCATAATTGTGCTTGTCCTGATCCTAATGTGGCTCGGTATTGTGGCTAGTACATACTAAAAACAGACTGTACACAATTGCCCATCAAAAAAAAGGGGACAATGTCATTGAGCCCCGAAAGTCCCCCACCTACCATCAATGGTTTCCCTCACACACTGTGCAATTTTTTTTGTAATCCATTTCCTAGTTTTCTACAGAAAGAAAATCTTTCTGGGTGATCAAGTAATTCTGGGAGCATGTGCAGATCTCCACCCTGTGTATGGACACCCCCACTCTGTGCATGGACACCCTCTGCATCAAAGTTGTGGTGTGCTGTGTTTACCTGTGTACAAGCCCTGCACTGCCGGTAATTCATTGTGTAAGCTAACTGTTGCATATATCTGTATACAAGAACTGGTCAAACTGCAGGATGGTCTACATGCCTTGTGTAGGCTTAAATACCAGATCAACTCTACCTACAGATGCAGTCATTGCTGTGGTTAGGCAGTTCCTGAAATTTCTGTGATGTCTCTAGAAATCCCTGCCTCCCCACAGTACCACTTTAGGGCCACTAGAGAGAATCTGTTTATAAATATCTGGCCATGTCAATGACTGCAGCTACACTGTGAGGCAGAAAAGGCTTTGCTTTTCACTAAGCACAAGTATTAAGAATCCAACAAATAATTTGGCCATTTACAAGCATATTGTCTAAAAAAAGGATTACGCCAAAAGATATATCATACAGCGCACGTTTGGGACCATCAGGGTTACCTATGTGATGATCGTATTAATGAGGCGGGTCTGTACATGACAACCAGGCAGAGAGACCTCCTTTGCTGTCAGAAATGTTACCTTGCCAGACATTACTCAAGATTCCCTAGACACTGATACACTCCTAGACTCACCTCTCATGCGTCAGGAAGTACTCTACACCATTAATGTTTAGCTACATACAAGATCCCTGGTATGGATTGCATAAGTATTGACATATATCGAAGTACGCCGGACATAGTAGCAGACTCGCTCCTTTCTACATTTCAAGAAGTGCACAAGCCAGGTGAGGGCAGCTTCCTCTATGCTAGAAGCCGTAATCACAGTTCTGAAAGAGCCCAACAAAGTTGCCTCTCTGTGCAGTAGTTACCCAACCATTTCCCTTTTCAATCCAGATGCTAAAGTGTTGCCCCAAATACTGGCCAGTAGACAAGAGTGGTCTGTCATTTGGTGATGTTAGTTCAGAAGTCAGAGGCCTCCTTGGCACTTATCACAGTAGATACCAAGAAGGCCTTTGACTCTGTTGAGTTTGACTCTTTTATACCATGGAGGTGATGGGGCTTGGAGCCTTCTTTATAACACGGGTCACAGCCCTATGTTCTTCACCCACTGCAGCATTAGGCCATGGAACTAGTTAAGAGTGACCCCTATTACCTATTCTTTTTCTCCTTGCAATGGAACTATTTGCCCTCAAAATCAGGGATGGAAATCACAGGGATCAAAGCCAGCTTCCAGGAACATAAGGCCATTTCTATTCATAGATGACATGATCTTCTTTTCATGCTATCCAACACCTTCATCCCTGCAGCCCTTCCATATTGTAACAATTCAGTGCCTTATCATGTCTAAAGTTAAACAGAGGAAAATTGAAGGCTTTCAAATCACAAACTGTCCAAAACCTACTCTAGGGCCAGCTGTGGCACTAAAATGGGCCACTAGTAGTATTAAATATCTGGATTAGGGGTGTGTAACAAAAAGTATTTCTTGAATATCATGACTAATGCACTCTTCATATTGGGATACAAATAATGAATAGTGGCATTATTCATGCTTATCCCTATTCATGAAATCCTGTCCATATAAAACAAAAATAAAAAGAAACAGCCTTTCACCCTCCTTCCCAACCCAATCTTTTAAAATACAACCCCCACCCTCTGTTACAGTCCCACCCCCACCCTCCTCCATCCCTCCACAACCAGAAATTTCATATTTAAAAAAAACTCCCATGATGGGCAACTAACACAACCCATCCTCCTCCATGGCCAGCCACTTTCTAGGGAATGAAAGCCCTCCCACACTTGCTCACAGAGTACAACAGCTTATCATATGATTTTTTCATGCTTTGAGATGGCTTAAAAATGAATCCTTTATGAATTTAATGTTTTCCTGTAAAACCTACATGAAGCATGAATATTTTAAAGAGGTTATAATGTATTCATGCTGCATGACTAGTTTTCATCATCTGCAATTATTTTCTGTGTATTGTGAAGCACAACATATGCCAAGTGCTTTCAACCACAGGACATTTCCATATGTCTGGCACATTGGAACACCAAGATGCTTGTTATGCCTCTTATAAAAAGTCACAAAACTTAAAAAGTCCAATATATTTGATGAAAAATTCACTGTAAGCCCTGAGGTGGCCAGCTGTACTATGATAACAAGACAGTCACATAATACACTTGGGATATCATATCACAAAGCTTTCTTCACCTTTTTTATACTCTCTCTCTCTCTCTCACATACACTCATAGATAGATATTTAGATGTATGCGTATTATAGAGGTATGGTAGTGCCTCTACATTAGGGTTGTATTGCTGTTTTATGAAAAATGGCCATTTTCAGAATCTTATATCTCAGTCATTTTCAAACCTAGAACTGTAAAATTTTGCATGCACCTCCTCAGTTCTAGGGTTTCTTAACCTCCTAAATTTCATGAAGTTCAATGTTTTTCTTTTTCTGACAACGGCAGCTAAAATTACATACATTTGCCCAATTAGCTACCGAAATTTGTATCTTCAGATAGCTAAAAAATGGCAACAAGTTGTGTTGTGAAACTTACAGGTTTTGTAGGTTTCACATGGGAATTGGTCTTTATGGGGTTTTCTTAAAAAACACCATTTTTAAGTTCATCGTGATTAATTGGTCACACATGCGGGTTCAAAAAACTCAGTGAGAAAAATAGCTAGAACTACACGTAAAGTTTTTTTTCAAGTTAAAGTTTGGCATAAACAAAACCTTTACGTTAAGATAACTTTCCTGTTTGGTTCCAGTTAAAAGTTACAGTTTAGTGTGCATGAGGGAGGGCTGGTAGGAGTTACACAATGTATTTAAAAAAAAATCAATGAAGAGTAAGTAGTTATCTTTGATTAAAAATGAAAATCTTTGCACAGGAATCGTTCAGATTTTTTTTTTCAGTAAAATCTACATGAAGCCGTTTTTTAAAATATGCATGTTGCATGATGCCCTTCAACCTCTGCAATGATTTTCAAAATATTCATACGGTTATAAATTATTTCTTAAAATACTCCTATTACACAATGTTTTTTTGCTTTGCAACAGTTTTCAAAATCTACATAAACAATTTCTGAAAAGTTTCATACTACACAATGGTTTTCATGCTTTGAAAACATGTTTTTATTATTTGTTTCTCGGATTAACACCTATGAATCAGGGACTTTTTTACACAGGTTCCATGTCCAAAACAAGAATACAGAAACAAGGTAATACAATGTAAAGCATTCAGGTAACATTAAACACAAATATACATGTTGCAGTTGGAGGGATAACAGTCAACATAACAGGTAGAATCAACGTAAAATTAAATGAGCTAATACAGTGGTAATACTTGCTGGATTGTTGGGCAGCCAGAGGCTGGCTTTGTCAGTAAGGCGAACGGCAGCCAGAGGTAGGCTTAGTCGAGAAATAAGGCAGTTCTTTGTATGTGGGAAAGGAGACAAAATTGCAGGGCAGGGAGTGAATACAGGAGCGGAAGACTGTGGCTAGGGAAGGTGAGGGAAGGGGGAGGGACAGAAAGGGTTAGTTAGGGAGCTATGCAGGGCAGTCACAACTGCTGTGAGCAGTAAGGTGCTGTCTAAGGAGGTCCTTGAAAGGACTGAGCTTGGGTGCATCAAGGTTAGCTATTGGGAGTCCATTTAGCCAACGGGGCACCCGGTAGCTAAAGGCTCATTGGCTTCTTGCATGGTGTGGCAGAAAAGTACCAGGGAGGAATGTCTAGCTGCACTCCTAGTGCTGTGAGAGTAATAAGCATGGGTGGGGAGGTGCTGGGAGCTAGGAGGGGTTAGTCCCATGCTAATTTTCTTGGCTTATAAGCAGGTATGATACTTGATCCTGTCTCTGAGGTTCAACCAATTTGTCATGGAGTACAAATCACAAGTATGCATGCAGTTATGAGCACCTGACACTAGGCAGCAGGTTTTATTTAGGGCCGTGTTGACTCTTTTAAGGGTCGTGTCTGTGGCAGAGCCATAAATGACTAGATCATAGTTCACTAATAAGAGGATGGAGCTGGTGGCTGCCATTCAGAGTGCTTGCTGGGTCAAGCTGCTTCAGTGCTTATAGCGGATCCCTAGTCTACAGCTGACTGCTTTGGCGACTACATTGATGTGTTTCGTGGCAGGTAATACGCTGTCAAGAGTAACACCTAGGTATTTAGAGGTCTGGACTTGTTCTAAGGGAGCATTTAGGTTGCTGAGTATGGTAAGTGGGGAGGATTTTAGTTTGTTTTTGGGGCTGGCAAAAAAGCATAGATTTAATTTTTTTAGATTTCAAGATCAGTTTGTGTTGTGAGAATCATTCTTCAACAGCAGTGAAGTTGTCTTGTAGTCTAATAGCTAGGGTGTGTGGGTCAAAGTGACTGGAAAATAACACTGTGTCATCCACATAGAAGAGTAAGTCACCGGAGCAGACTTGGGGGAGTGAGTTCAGAAAGAGGCTGAAAATAGAGGGCCCAGGATGGAGCATTGTGGAACTCAGGAGTGGACAGGTACTGCAGCTTGGAGGATAACACATCATTTATTTTGACCTGTTGGGACCTTTCCTCAAGGTAGCTTGTAAACCATCTAACAGCCCCAGGGGAGGCCCCAATGGTGCCAACAGAGTCAGTAAGGAGAGGGTGATTTACTATATCGAAGGCCTCGGTGAGCTCAACGTACACTGACCCCATTAAGTTACTATGGTCAAGGGCTTTGTGAATAAAATAAGTATATTCAAGTAGAGCAGAGGTAGTGCTGTGATGTATTTTGAAGCCATGCTGCCTGGGCACAGGATGTTATGCTTGGTTAGGTTCTCCGTGAGCTGGTCAGTGACTATCTGCTCCAGTGCTTTTGAGAGGGGAGGATAGAGATCAGACGATAGTTGGAGTGAAGGGCTCATCTCCACTCTTTTGGATAGATATTGCAGCTTTTCACAGTGAAGAGAATTGCCCAAGATAGTAGATTGATTCAGAATCTTTGTGAGGGTTGTTAGGACTGCATCTAGAGTCAGGTGTAGCAGCTTCAGATCTTTTATTTAGTTGTTTAACCAGGTATAGCACACTAAGCCGAAAGCTTTTTTACAGGAGCGACCTGGGAGCACAAGGAGGTTAAGTGACTTGCTCAGGGTCACACAGTATGCAAGTGGAAGCTGTGGCATTCAAACCCAGGTCTGGTCTGCTGGATGTCACCAGATTTGCAGCTCAGAGCCTTAGACCACTGCGCTATACTGCCTCTTAAATCTAGATCTAGTGAGTCACTGCTAAAGCAGGATTTGCCAAGGACTCTGAGCAGGTATATTTGGGCTGTTCAGTGGGAGACAGTTTTAAAGTAAAAGGGTGGGTTAGGTGATGAAGCGCCAGCATCACTAAGGTCTGTTAGGTGGGGTCAAAGAAGTCTGGGAGGAGTACTCACTGAGGTCTTAGAAAGCAGAGTTGAAGGTGTTAGCTATCTGCAGTGGGTCTTGGAAGGCTGTCCCACCTCACATTAAGCATGGTGGGTAGGATTTGATGGGCTTACTGGTAAGTTCTTTAGGTTACCCCAAACTTCCTGCTGTCACCCGGGAGTTTAACAGCCTGTCCTCAAAGTGAGTTCTTTTAGCCTGCCTGATGGCTTGTGTGCATGTATTTCTGACCACTCTATATTGTTGCCAGTGGGTTTGATTGCCCGTGGTTCGAGCTTTATGCCAGAGGTAGTCCCTGTCTGCCATTCGGGTTAGGAGGAGGAAGAGATCCAGGGGTTGTTGACAGCTTTTAGCCTCCACTTTTTAGGGGGCAAAGATGTCACACTCTGTATTAAAGCTGGTTATGAAGTGGCTAGGGCATGATCCACACTGGGTACTGAGTCCAGTAGTGACCAGTCCTGGTTACGAGATGTGCTTGAAACTGATTTAATTGTCCTTTCTTGAGGACGCCATGGTGAATAGTTTGTTTGGTTGCTTGGTAGACTTATTGGATGAAAAGCATAAGATGACAAGGCAAGGCAAGTTTTATTTTCCAGGCACCCAATCTCGGGGCTCTGGGCACCATACAATAAAACACACCATCAATATAATAAATAAACATCAAATAAATATCACAGTAGTTGCAGCATAAAGTAATTATGGTCTATGACTACACAAAATCCTATTAAAACAGATACTCAGGGGAAGGAGAGGAACTCCCAAGGTAGACTAATAAACAAAGGTTCGGAAAGGCCTGACTAAACAGGTAGGCCTTGAGGTGGGCTAAAGACCTCAACTGAAGGGACCTCCCAAACAGATGGAGGGAGCAAATTCCACAGGATGGGGCCAGTGACACTAAAAGCTTTGTCGCTGGCTGTTTTAAGCCTCATCTTGGGAATCGCCAGGAGGCCCCTAGAGGAAGAATGGAGGGAGTGGACCGAGGCAGTGGGTGTAAGAAGATCCAACAGATAGCTAGGGTCCAACCCATGTAAGGCCTTAAAGGTGAGCAAGCCTACCTTAAAAAGGATCCTCCACCTCACCAGCAGCCAGTGCAGTTCATGCAGCATCGGGGTGATGTGGCAGAATTTTGACTGCCCCATTAGAAAACTGTTGGCTGCATTCTGCACTAGCTTCAGTTGGTGGAGGTTACCTCCCAAGACCCTGAGGTAGAGCGCATTACAGTGATCAAGTCTGAATGCCACAAAGGCATGCTCTAAGGTGGGGAGGGCCATGGACGGAACTAGGGGCTTAACCCCGTGATATTCCTAAGATGGTAAAAGCTGTTCCAGAAAACAGACGACACCTGGAATTCAAATGTCAAACAATTGTCAAAAGTCATGCCAGATTTTGCACCTAGAGGAGGCCTTCAATGGCACCAATCTTAGGAACAAACTAGTTTCGGCACCAGAGATTATCCTGTTCAATCCTCTGTTTGACTCCACCACCAATACCTCTGTCTTATCAGGGTTCAGTCACAACCAGCTGGAAACCATCCAGTCATTGATCTCCGCAAGGCAGTTGTTAAGCACTTCCACCGCACTGGATATCCCAGGGACAAAGGAAAAATACAGCTGGGTATCATCAGCATTGCAATGAAAACCCAGACTGTATTTCCTAATGAACTCACCCAGGGGCAGCATGTACATGACAAACAATATTGGTGACAAGACCGAACCCTGAGGTATTCCACATGACAGGGGGCTAGGGAAAGAGAAGAAATTCCCCATCGCTACCCGTTGCCTCCTATTCGTGAGGTAGGACTCAAACCAGCAGATGACAGAGTTGGTGAGTCCACAAAATTTCCTCAGGTGGTCAAGCAACACACAATAGTCTACCGTGTCAAAGGCTGAGGAGTGATTGAGGAGAGAAAAAAAATTGTCCCCTCCCCCCGATCCCTAGCCCTGAGGAGGTCACTGTGCACCCAGACTAGTGTGGTTTCTGTACTACTCCTCGCATGAAATCCAGACTGGAATGGCTCATAGAGATTGAAGGCCATGAGGTGTTCCTCAAGTTGCAGTGCTACAACCTTCTCAACAACCTTCCCTAAAATGGGAGGTTGGAGATCGGATGGTAATTCACCTTGATGTCACGGTCTAGATGAGCTTTTCAGGAGGGATGAACCAGTGCCTCCTTCAAGGCATCTGAAAGATCCTCCAACAAAGAGCACTGGACAATCAAAGTGAACACCAGGCCAACAGTGTCAACATATCCCATCAAGAAACAAGTTAGCACCGGGTCCAGTTCACAGTATGTGTGCTTTAACTTGGAAGCAACCCCAATGACCTCCGACACCTCCACTGGTTTAAACTCCCCAACTATGTGGAGTGCCTCCAGGTGACATAGATGATCACTGTAGGCCCCAGTGAGGCTCACTGGTGGCACACCTGCCGGATGGCAGACACTCTGTCCAAGAATAATCAAGCAAACTTTGCACAAAACATCAGCAAAAGTCTTTTTCGGCTGAAAAAGGCTGGGTTTAGGAGCCTGTCCACAGTCCAAAAGAGTTCACTTGGTTGATTCTTCCAAGCAGCAATCTCTCTCTGGACAGGAACTCTGCCTTCTTATGAGTGATTGCCCCCTGATACTCACTATAATGGGAGCGCAGGGCCAATGTGTCTGCCTCCAGACCAGACCTCCACCAGCAGCACTCCAGCCTCTGACCTGCAATCTTCATCACCTTGAACTCTCCATCAAACCAAGGGGACCTCAAGTGAGAAGATTTGGGTCATACATGGGCTGGTGCGAGAGAGTCGAGTGCGGCCAATAACATCCTATTATAGGTGGCGACAGCCTCATCCAGACCCCCTATGCATGCACTACCCACATTAGATAGATCTGCCACTGCCAGAAATCCAGCTGGGGTCAAACCCCTCAAAGGGAGGTAGCTGACCATCTCTGCAGGGGGAAGGCTCTCGGGGGGGCCCCAAATGAGAATTCCATCAAACAATGATTGGACCAAATGACCCAGTCAGTCTTGAGGTTACTAACCTGAAACAATCACGGATTTAAGAATGCATGGGATAGACATAAAGGAATTCTGGAGGTCAGGGTAAGAGGCAACAGACTTCTTGGAAAACATAAACTGAACTTACAAGCTCAAATGGGCAGACTGGTGGGCCATAAGCCCTTATTTGCCGACACTGTCTAGGTATCTATGTATCTATGTAAAGATGAGATCAAGCAAACGCAGTTGCCGGACCTAGGGTTTTAGTCTGGGCAAGGAGGTTACTCTTTGCCAGATTAATGGCTGTCATAGCATCCTTGTAGATGTCAGCTTCAGGAGCCAACCAATTCACATTGAAGTCACTGAGAAGCACTAACTCTGAGCACAGGAGAAGACTCGAGAGGTAGCTGATTATTGCTGCAAACCCATTGGCGTGATCACGCGGGGTGAACATAGCTCGCAATGAATGTGATGTATTTTCCGTGCTTCCCCAGAAGCAACTTAAGTGCCAGTGCTTGAGAGCTGTTGCCTGTGTCAATTTTGGGGAGAACATGCCCTTGGAGGGTGGTTTTAAGGTAGACTGCACAGTCACCACCCCATTTCCCAATCCTGTCATCTCTGAATAGCATGTAGCCATCAAGGAGGACGACACTGTCAGGTACCTTGGGGAGAGCTAGCTCGATCATGGCTAAAACACTGGGTCAGTGATGGGCCACCCAGCCCTAAAGGAGATCAATTTTATTGGAGAGACTTCTAATGTTTAGTGATGCTATTTTAATGGCTCCATAGTTACAGTTGTGGGACTGGAGAAGCTGCATTGGTCTGGGATTAGGGTGGACATTTCCTGACAGAAGGAGGAGTAACAAGGAGTCTCTTATAATGAGGAACTTGAGTGCCTTATTCAGAGATACAGGTTTGTGATTTCTGGGTTTGCAGACTGTTGAGGGGGGAGGACAAGAGAGGTGCGGCAGCATTAGCAGGGAGAGGGGGATGGAAACTTTGGGGGAGTTTGGCATAGGATGAGTCAGGGTGACAGGGATGGGCTGCAGGATGCTGATGGTTGTTGAGGCCACAGGGACACCCCATCATGGGTTTAGCAGGCAGGTCAGTGCCAGCGAGGTGGTAGCCTGGTATTGGAGGGGGACACATACTAACATGAGGGATGGGGTGCCAAGCTTCTCAATAAGCCCATTCTAGAGAGTAGTTGGGCTAATACTTAAATGGATAGGAGGGAATGATGGGGTTTCCCGTGGGACGGGGAGATGAGGAGTGCAGAGCTGAAAACACCTAGTGATCCATTTGCAAGAAAAATGAAAAATGCATCTTGTGGTCAGGTGTCTTCAAATTAATTTTGAAGTCAAGTTTGTTATTTTCAGTATGCTAATACACTCAATTTGTTACCAGGAGTAGCTAAACATTCAGGGTTCTTGCACCTTTAAATGGTTGACCAGCCTGATAGGAGCAGGGTTGGTCTGAAGTCTAGCTAGTGTACTTAATAAAAGATGAGGATGAGGATGGGGGTGGGGTGGGTGGAAGGGAGGGAGAAAATTCAACTGAGAAACTAAACCTGTGTTTAAATTGGCCACAAAGCAGTAAAGCAACTAAGAGAAGCTGGGTTTAAGCTGGGTTTGCTGAGCAGCTTTACAGGCTCCATCTCAGAAGAGGGCTAGCAAAAAAAAAGGCAGGAGCATGCACAACAGCCTGGGAGGGTAGGCGCCAAATTTAGAAAGTTCAGCAGTTTGGAGGGGAGCAGGTGGGCGGCAGAGCCTGGCTGTGGAATTTGAACCATAGCACAGTTCGTTTGGAGGATTTGAGCCCAGTCAGGGCTGGCAATCCCCTAAGGAAAAAGGGGAAATAAGGAGAAATGAATAGCTGGCAAGAAAGGGGAGTGGATATTTCAAATTTTCATTAGATTATAAATTATTTTTAAAACTTTAGTGCTGCAAGACTGTTTTGAAAAAGTATGCTGCTCAATGATTTTCAAAATCTACTTGCTTCATGATGGTTTTAATATTCACACAACATCCTTTATGAAGGTTTTGAAAATCTATCTGCAGGAAGATTTTAATGATTTATGAGCTGCTTGATGGTTTTCAGAATTTACATGCTGCACAAATATATTTATTTTGGAAGTGTACTCAACTAAAACTTTAATGTAATTTAAGTTTTTAAATACTTAAATGTTAAGGATGATATTCTACTATTTGTAAAAGAGAGATGTAAGTACACACAATGGGCCTTATAATTTCCGTCTTTCGGATGAGACGTTAAACCGAGGTCCCATCTGCCTGGACTGGTGGTAGTTCAGGTGGATGTTAAAGATCCCATGGCACTTATCGAAAAGAGTAGGGAAATTTCCCCGGTGTCCTGCCAAATTTCCTCATTCACTTAAAATACCACCAACAGCTTAATCTGGTTCAAGGTCAGTTGGCATTCATCTGTATCCCTCCCGGGTCGTGCCTCAAAATAGGCAGGATTTGTCTAGTGCACTTACCCGGTCAACAAAAACTAAATAAATAAATAAATCACTGGCACCAGTATGTGCCACAAAGGACATCTACCAAGACACCAAAGTGCATGCTATGCTCCCAGTACCAGTGGGACACATGGGGCTGGGATTCAGTATCTGTAGTTGGACTGATGCATGGTTCTTTACTTGTGCAATGTGTGGTGCCACCTGGGGGCCCAACCTCAGCTGGATGGTCGGCTTAATTAAAGGACCAAATGGTCCCATGGCTGCAGGAGCAGAGGATTACTCATACACACTCCTTGGAAAGACTGTCTCCATTCAGTAGAAGTCCTTCTGGCTTTTCATAGACCAGAGGGGGTCATGTGAAAAGTATGTCAGGAGTCACCTCCGGTTTTGCATAGTGTCTCAAAGGCTATGAACAAAGGAAGTTTCTACAGACATTTCTTACAAAGAAAGGAAATTTCCAGCAAAAAAAAACTAAGGTTCATACTCATACTAATATTCATACCAAGGCAATTGAGGAGCAAGGAGGCTGGTATAGCCTACGAGAGCTCCTGTAGAAACATTTAAGTGTAATGATCAAGAGTGTAACCTGAGAGGAAAAACTTGTCAAGTCTTTTTTGAATTCAGCTTTGTTTTACTAATGATATGTCTAGGGGAAGTTTGTTCCACGGGTTTGCAATTCTTAGTGGGAAAAATAATTTTCTATTAATATTTATTTATTTAGTTTTTGTTAACTGGGTAGTTCTTTGCATGCCCAATGAGCTGATTTGCAAGTTGTGGCTGAATACAGTCCACAGGGGTCTTGGTGCTATCCCATTTTGGGTAGAGCTATACCCTGTGAGCTATATACAGCCCAGGTCTATGTTGGGGCAGCCCAGTTTCACTTAACTCTGTACCGGCATGGTCTGATAGTCAGTCTGATAGCGCCACCCATTATCTAACTGAATATAGCAACCACTGGGTAGGGCGCAAACACAGCACAAATATTTGCACTGCACTTCTGTTCCTGTTTGACTGTCGGGACCCATGCCTTTTATGTACAACTATTTTCACTTTCTTTTAATATTTCATCAGTACAGACCTATGCAACTTGCTGCACTCCCTCGAGCTAGTGCTCTTTCTTTAAAAAAACTGTAGGTAATGAACATAAAGTTTCTTATTTACAGCAGCCTTCGTGCATCATTAATTAACGTGCTACCTTTGTTCTGACAGCTTCCACTTACTAAGGATCATATTTCCTTTTCCAAGCAGACTTGATAAGGAGCTCTGTCCTTGTAAGCACCAAACCTCTATTAAAATAAAATAAAATAGGCAAAACTCTGTGTTTACAAACTCACTGTGACATCAATAAAGGTAATTCTACATACCAAATAAAATATTTACTTTCTCTGAATGGGAGTTTCTCTTTCTACTGCTTTTGCTTTCCATCCTATGGTTGAGATACTATCCATAGAACAGTATAAGCATGCATGTAGGTGAACTCAAGAAAGTACTAAGTGAACACAAAGAAAACCAGCATTTGTCAATGCCGAATGTTGATTGCATTGGTGTGTTGAGCTCGCTCACTGTCCCTCTGTCACTCGCTCAGTCTGTGTCCCCCCTTGCTGCAGGCTGCTGTTTTGTACTGGGCTCCTGCCTGTGTTAGCACCTTGTTCTGGCCACTAAGAAATCTGCAGCTGTCCCAACAGAGCTCCGTTGAGGTGGCTCCCTCTCCCTCTCTCACTTGCTCATTCTGGTTCTCCTGGTACTGCAGGCTGCCCTTTCATACTGGGCTCCTGCCTCTGTTGGTGGCTTTTTCTGCCCATCAAAAAATCTGCAGCAGTCCCGACACAGGTCTGTTGAGCCTGCTGACTTCCCCTCTCTCACTTGCTCATTCCGTTTCTGCCGGCGCTGCAGGTTGCCCTTTTCTATTGGGCTCCTGTCTGTGTTGCCGCCTTCGTCTGCCCACAAAGAAATTTGCAGCAGTTACAATAGAGCTCTGTTGAGCTCACTCACTTCCCCACTCTCATTCGCTCGTTCTGGTTTTCCTACCACTGCAGGCTGCCCTTTTGTACTGGGCCCCTGCATGCATTGCTGTCTTTTTCTGGCCACAAACAAATCTGCAGCAGTCCCAACAGAGCTCCGTTGAGCTCACTCACTCCCCCTCCCTCACTCACTCATTCTGTGTCTCCTGCTGCTGCAGGCTGCCCTTTTGTACTGGGCTCTTGCCTGCATTGGCGGCTTGGTCTGGCCAGAAAGAAATCTGAAGCGGTCCCAACACAGCTCCACTGAGCTTGCTCACTCTCCCTGTCTCACTCACTCATTCCGTTTCTGCCGGTGCTGCAAGCTGGCCTTTTGTACTGGGCTCCTGCCTGCGTTGTCGCATTTTCTGCCCAAAAAGAAATCCACAGCAGTCACAATACAGCTCTGTTGAGATCACTCACTACCGCTCTGTCACTCACTCATTCTGTTTCTCTTGGTGCTGCAGGCTGCGCTTGTATATGGGGCTCCTGGCTGCATTGGCACCTTTGTCTGTCCACAAACAAATCCGCAGCTGTCCCAACAGAGCTCCATTGAGGTCGCTCAGTCTCCCTCTGTCATGTGCTCATTCTGTTTGTCCTGGCGCTGCAGGCGGCCCTTTTGTACGGGGCTCCTGCATGCATTAGTGCCTTTCTCTGCCCACAAAGAATTCCACAGCAGTCCTGATAGAGCTCCGTTGAGCTCACTCAGTCCCCCTGTCTCAATCACTCTGTACTGTTTCTCCCACCGCTGCAGGCTGGCCTTTTCTACTGGGCCCCTGCCTGCTTGCGCCTTTTCTGCCCACAAAGAAATCTGCAGCAGTCCTGACAGCGCTCTGGTGAGTTTGCTCACTCCCTCTTCCTCGCTTGCTCTCTCGTTCTGTTTCTCCCAGTGCTGCAGGCTGCCCTTTGTACTGGGCTCTCAGGCCAGCCTTTTTGTGCCCACAGACAAATCCACAGCAGTCCCGACAGAGCTCAGTTGAGCTTGGTCACTCCCTCTCACTTGTTCAATCTTAATATGTCCCAAACACTGATTTCCCACAGCGACAGAGCTATTCTCCGGCAGGAGTGCAAAACATATTTTAGCCAGGATGTGAAAAATGACAGCTGTACTGTTCATAAGGAGGTGTGAAAAAGTGCCACTGTTGAAAATGAGGTGTGAAAATATTACAAATGTCAAAGTAGGCAAGGGTGCATGGAAACAGTTCAACACACACTTGTAACACAGTCATGTTATGGAGTTTTGTCACCAATTTTCAACATAGGGCTTTAGGACCTCTGCTCATGAACAGTGCCACTGTCATTTTCTTACTCTGTCCCGAACACTGATTTCCCACAGCGACTGCGTTATTCTGTGCCACAACTGTGAAACCACATTTCAGTCAGGATGTGAAAATGACAGCTGTACTGCTCATAAGGAGGTGTGAAAAAATGCCACTGTTGAAAATCTGGCATGACAATATTACAAATCTGCGAAGTTACAAGGGTGTGTGGAAAGTGTGCAATGCACACTTGTAACACAGCCATTTGATGGGCTATTATCACCAAATTTTCAACATAGGCATTTTAAGACCTCTGCTCATGAACAGTATCATTGTCAGTTTCTTAATCTGTCCCGGACAGTGATTTCCCACAGCGACCGCACTATTCTGCACTGGAAGTGCGAAAACACATTTCGGCCAGGATGGGAAAAAGGACAGCTGTACTGTTCATAAATAGGTGTGAAGGAATGACAATGTTGAAAATCTGAAGTGAAAATATTATGAATTCACGAAGTAACGAGCGTGCATGCAAACTGCACAATGCACGCCTGAACACAGTCATTTTATGGAGTATTCTAATTTTCAACACAGCCATTTCAGGACCTCTACTCATGAACAGTGTCACTGTCATTTTCTTAATCTGTCCCAAATGCTGATTTCCCACAGAGACTGCGTTATTCTGTGCCCGAAGTGCGAAAACATATTTCTGCCAGGATGTGAATAATGACAGCTGTACTGTTCACAAGGAGGTGTGCAAAAATGCCAGTGTTGAAAATCTGGTGTGAAAATATTGCAAATTCACGAAGTTAAGAGCGTGCATAGCAACTGTGCAGCGCACGCTCATAAAACAGTAATTGCTTGGATTTATTCCACCAAATTTGCAACATAGGCTTTTTGAAGCCCACCTCATGAGCACTAGCCCTGTCATTTCATAATTGGCCTAAAAGGTGATTCCACGTAGTAAACGTAAAATCACCTTTTGGGGCTGATTAACACCATGACAGTTCAAGAATTCATGAGGAGGGGTCCCAAAACCCCATGTTGAAAATTTGGTGAAAAAGTCCCAAAATGCCCAAGATATGTACTAAAGTTGAAAAACCCTATTTATTACATTATACAGCTTACAGCATTTCCTCAGTTATGACGGCTTTGAAGAGTGCACTCATGTTCCCGGTCCACGAAGATCGTCATGCCGGACTCCGGAGATAAGTATGGAGTGAGGAGGGGTGTGGGGAGGCAGGGTGCGCAGTAGGTGGGTGCAGGTTGCAGGTAGGGGCCAGAGACACTACGAGGGACTGTTTCCTTTTTTGCAGGTAAAAAAAAAGACTTTGCGGGACTGTTTTTCCCTTTACAGGGGCATGTGGCATGCTGGGGTGGGCTCCTAGTGTGCCACCAATGACTTTCTGTTGGGGGCAGCAGTAGCCGGCGAAGTTAGGCCCCATTGGCTTCTAAAGGGAGGAGATTCATTATGCCCGGCGTGGATTGGGCACCCGTCAGCAGGAATAAAGTGGGGGTGTTACTGCAGAATGCGACAGGGAGTGGGCTCCTCCGTCGGCACCAGAAACAATGGGGCACCAAGGCCAATGGGGTTTGGGGCCCCCATCAGTACATAAACATGGTGGGAGGGTTATATTGTTTGTGAACATGGTGGCAACCCACCGCCATGTTCACAAACAATATCAGGATTTTTACATCCCACCCTGCAATGACGGGTTGCTCCCTCATTGCAGCGAATGGCTGATGCTGCAATGATGAGGTGGCCCCTGATTGCAGTGGTGAAATTGTCAGTAGTTGGTGCGAACGTTCCAAACTACTGTCACCAGCAGCCTGCAATGGCATTGGGGGAAGCGGGACAAGCCTTTGCAGGCTGTGGGGGCATTGGCCACAACAGTGCCATGCCTCCATAGCCTGCTACTGAGAAAGCTACCGCAATATGTTGTTTGCGCTGCACACAATCAACATAAAAATTAAGTCCATTTTTACACTTGCTACTCCTGCACAGCCATTTGTCATGCTACTGCAGTAACTATGGTTACCCAGCAACCCATAAAAAGAATGCAGATTGTGCAGGGCTCAGGTTGCTCTTAAGATTGACAACACCAGGAATGGCAGTTAAGTAAGTAAAACTATGAGGCTGCATACATGGCTACAAACAAAATGCTGTCTGATAACAGTGCTTTTAATTTCATTTCAATAGAACAGAAAGTATTGTGTATGGAAATGGAATATTTTAAAACGAATAACCAGTGAGTGGATTTTTACTCCAGTGTATTTGGATGCTTTTTTTTCTGCACATCATTTGGGGATTAACTGGGGCTTGTTGCATTTTCTGCTGCCACAGCTTGCTAGCTGCAGTACCTGTGGGCCATTTTTGGGGCTTTTATTTATTTAGTTTATAAAATGGCAATGATAAATCTAGAAGTTTCATCGGCCGAGAGAGGTCACCTGACCATGCATTACATCTCAACACAATCAGTTGCCTAATATCATATTTCTCTCCAAAAAAACAACTTAGAGACATTTTATAAGTGTAATAAGCCAGTTCAAGGTGTGTATCATAGGATTTTAATGCACTTCCCAAGGGCTTAAGGATACTCATCCTTCAGCCTCATGCCTTACTGCACCCCTGGGGGGTGCATTAAAATCCTTTAATGCACACCCTGTCATGGATTATTACTTACTTATATTATCTGGTAAGCACACCAGACAAATACGTGCCTATTTTCAGGTACAACCAGGGAGATTACAAAGTAGAGAAAGTAAGGCATACGTCACACAGTGTAAATGTACAAAATATAGCCAAAATAGAGTCACAGACAGATATAAGCAATTATTACATGACGAGTGGTTACGTGCTGATAAGAACACTTGGGGTGTGCTAAGCACGCAGGCGCTTAAGCCTTTATGCCCCTAGGCGTGTTTTTATCAGCACGTAACCCACACCTCGGAGTGTTATTGGCGCTTTATAAATGGGCTTTTCTGTTGATTATTTAATGAGTAAAAGAAAAGTGATAAAGTAAAAAATATATTAAAAAAGAAGGTTTAATAGTTCAAATAGGAAAAATAGTCCGCCTTAGCCTCCTTATGTAGTGACTTTAAAAAAGTGTTTCATTTGAATTACTGGGTTTCTATGTATTTTGAGATCCAGTATGTGTTTTTATTGACAGGTGTCTGTCTATCAGACTTCATCTGTCTGATCAAATATTGGCACAAGTAAATGGCGCGACCGTTTTCTTAGGTGGCCGGTGGGAGTGAAACTGTCCGTTATTGGGTAGCACTGAATTGCGCTTCCTGATTCTGTGAAACTGCGGCGGTAGGGAGTATTAAGTTTTTGTGATTTTTTTTCTACTGAAGTCGACGAATTGGGAGCAGTGTGTGTTTGCCTTTGTAGACGTTTTTTTGGTGCTGAAGTCGACGAATTGCGAGCCGTGTCAGCTGTCACGAGTGAGCGTCTTCGTTTTTGGAGGCTAGGAGCGAGCGTGTGTATTTCCGGGTGCCGTACAGTGCTGCTTCAGGGTTTCTTAAATCACAACGGAGACTGAGGAAAATGTATAATTTAAATTGATAGCGTGAAGTATTCTTCTTTTAATGTCCCCTGTGCTGTATAAGAAGTGGTAAAGTTTGGGAGGGGGAAGTGTGGAGCACGGAGATGTGAGCGAGGATTACCGAGGATCGCTTTGAAGTGGGGCAGAAGAAAATGTTTGCGGTAAAAGAAACTATACTTTCACAGTTTGTGTCAGAAGGGGGATTTTTTGTGCCATTTGAGTTACATATGCTGATGGTACTGTGTAAGTGTGCTGCTGCGACTGCCGTTGTGCTGGATTTATGCCGTTTCAGTGAGCTCTGCTAATGAGACTTTGCGTTTAGGTTTGGCAGAGCTCACTGATTTACTGTCATTATGTGGCATCATTGTGGGCAGTAGTCCCGGTTGGCTACAATATCATCTGATAAGGACACGGCTCAGATGATGTTGTAGCCAATCAGTCCTTTGGGATTTCTTAGCCCATTTAATAAGATGAAATAACATCAATCAACTCAATAATAAGTACAAAAGGATAACTCCGCTATACGTTGGTTATCTTTATATCAGCCTGGTGGTGCCCTTTCTACTTGTTTTTTTCTGTTACTTATTTTGGTACCTGTAACCCTATGCAGCAGCAGAGCACTCTCCTCTGCCTTATTTTTACTTATCACAAACTGCATCATATATCATTTCCTGACTTTTAAACTTTTCAATCCTGCACTTTCTCAAAGTCAGTTTCACATTTGGTATAACCTCAAAGGACTAGAAAAGTATTGCTCTCATGAACAGGTGCATGAACTCTCATGTGGGGAAGAGTGCACAATGAGGGGGTAAGATACTGACAACAACAACAAGCGTTTGTCAATGCCGAATGTTTGCTTGCTGGCATTGGCAGCGGTAGTGTAGAAGTTACAGAGCTGCGTAATAGGGATGGCAGTGAAGTATTGAACTGAAGCCAACCCCACCACCACCCTGCAGAGAGTGGCAGGCATTGGGGTGTGCGTTTGGGTCGTCAGGCATAACGGCCACGCCATTTCACCACCACCCACCCTGCAGACACTGACAAATGTCACAGTGTTCCTTGGGGTCCTTTGGCCCTTGTCGCACCCATTCCATTAGAAATCGGTGAGATGGGTGCGATATAGAGAATGGGGTGAACTTTGGGGTCAAGCGTCCAAGGCATACCTCGATGCCTCTCACTGGCTGCAGGTGTGGAATGGTATGAGCATTACAGGCAAGAATCCCAAGTCACACCCTGATGCCTGTCATTCTCTACAGGGTTGGGCGTTATGGTTGGAAACCCTAATACCTCAGGCATTTGTTGGTATTTTCACTCCAAATTTTCAACATGTTTTTTGTGACCCCACCTCATGAACAGGGAGTATCAGTTTGGTAGCAGGCTGCTTATACACTGCACTACGGTATTTAGCACCACAAGGGCAAAACATTCTGAACAGGATGTAAAAAATGACAGCTGTACTGTTCATGGGGCGTGTAAAAATGGCAATGTTGCAAATCTGCAGTAAAATATTTAAAAATGGTGAAGTCACGAGCATGACATAGAAACTGTGTAACGACAATTGCGTTATAATTAGGTTGGGGATTTTTACAGAAGATTGTCAACTCAGGCATTTTGGTGCCTCCGATGATGAACACTGTCACTGTGATTTTCTTTATCTGTCCCGAACAATGATTTCCCACAGCGATCACGCATCTCTGCGCTGAAACTGTGAAAACACACTTCGGCCATGTTGTGAAAAATGACAGCTGTACTGTTCATAAGGAAGTGTGGAAAAATGCCACTGGTGAAAATCTGGAATGAAAATATTACAAAGTCATGAACTTATGAGGTGTGGAACTGCACAATGCTCACTCATAACATAGTCATTTTATGGACTTTTGTCACCAAATTTTCAACATAGCCATTTTAAGACATCTGCTCATGAACAGTGTAACTGTGATTTTTCTTAATCTGTCCCAAACATTGCTTTAGCATACCAACAGCACCATTATGCGCTACATGTCGAAAACACATTTTGGGATTTTGGGTGACATATGAAAATGGCTGCTGTACTGTTCATAAGGAAGTGTAATAAAATGGCAATGTTGAAAATCTGGGTGAAAATATTAAATTCGCAAACTTACGAGCATGCATAGGAATTGTGCAGCGCACGCTCGAAAAACAGACACTTTTAGGAATTTTTTCACCAAATTTTCAACATAGCCATTTTAAGATCTCTGCTCATGAACAGTGTCATTGTGATTTTCTTAATGTGTCCCATACATTGATTTCACACATCAACTGCGCCATTGTGTGCTACATGGGCGGAAACACATTTTGGGCAAGATGTGAAAAATGAAAGCTGTACTGCTCATAAGGAGGTGTGGTAAAATGGCAATGTTGAAAATCTGGAGTGAAAATATTGAAAATTTGCGAACTTACAAGTGTCCGTAGGAACTGCGCAACGCACGCTCGTAAAACAGTAATTTTTAGGAATTTTTTCACCAAATTTTCAACATAGCCACTTTAAGATGTCTGCTCATGAACAGTGTTACTGTGATTTTCTTAATTTGTCCCGTACATTGATTTCGCACACCTACTGCGCCATTGTGCACTACATGGGCGGAAACACATTTTGGGTGAGATGTGAAAAATGACATCTGTACTACCCATAAGAAGGTGTGGTAAAATGGCAATGTTGAAAATCTGGAGTGAAAATATTGAAAATTTGCGAACTTACGAGCATGCGTAGGAACTGTACAACGCATGCTTGTAAAAGTCATTTTTTGGAATTTTTTTCACCAAATTTTCAACATAGCCATTTTAAGACCTCTGCTCATGAACAGTGTCACTGTGATTTTCTTACTTTGTCCCATACATTGATTTCACACACCGACTGCGCCATTGTGCACTACATGGGCGGAAACACATTTTGGGTGATATGTGAAAAATGACAGCTGTGCTACTCATAAGAAGGTGTGGTAAAATGGCAATGTTGAAAATCTGGAGTGAAAATATTGAAAATTCGCGAACTTATGAAAGGCAGTAGGAACTGTGCAATGCACGCTAATAAAAACAGTAATTTTAGGAATTTTTTCACCAAATTTTCAACATAGCCATTTTAAGACCTCTGCTCATGAACAGTGTCACTGTGATTTTCTTAATTTGTCCTGTACATTGATTTCTCACACCGACTGCGCTGTTGTGCGCTACATGGGTGGAAACATGTTTTGGGTGAGATGTGAAAAATGACAGCTGTACTTCTCATAAGAAGGTGTGGTAAAATGGCAATGTTGAAAATCTGGAGTGAAAATATTGAAAATTCGCGAACTTACAAGCGTGAGTAGGAACTGCGCAAAGCCGCTCGTAAAACAGTCATTTTTGGAAGTTTTCCACCAAATTTTCAAAATAGGCTTCTTGAGAGCTCACCTTATGAACACTGGCAATGTCATTTTGTCAATCGGTCCCGAAAGGTGATTTTGCGCAGTGACTGTGAAATCACCCTTCGGGCCCAAATAATGCCATGACAGTGACAGCATTCATGAGAAGGGGTCCCAAAACCCCATGTTGAAAATTTGGTGCAAAAATTCCAAAAAATGCCTGAGATATGCAACAAAGTTGAAAAAACCCTGTCTATCCCATTATACAGCTTACCGGCACTTCCTCAGTTTGCGGTCGGCTTTGAAGAGTGCAGATGTGTTCCTGGTCACCGAAGATGCGCGCCAGACTCTGGAGAGTGAAGTATGGGGTGAGGGGGTGGGGAGGCAGGGTCGCGTGGGTGGGTGTGGGTTGTGGGTGGGCAGGGAGCTGCGTGGGACCGTTTTTTCTTACAGGTTTTTTTTAAAATGACGACACGGACGTTTGCCACGCTGGGATGGGCTCCCAGCGTGGCACAAGGATTGCTCATTAGGGGCGTGGAGCTGATGGGGATTGGGCACCCCGTCGGCCATAGCATCTTTGCCACGTTGGGTGGGCTCCCAGCGTGGCACCCTGTACTCGGAGAGGAAGGACAGTGGGCCGAGCGAGGGGTTGGGCACCCCGTCGGCTGTGCAATGAGTTGCCACGCTGGGGTGGGCACCCAGCGTGGCATGTGAAAACTTTTGGGGGCACAGCATAGCTGACGGGGACTGGGCACCCCGTCGGCTACAGTGTGTGTGTGGGGGCAGCACGCGGTATGCGTGCGTGTGTGTGTGTGTGTGTGTGGGGAGCTGCGCGGGGAGGCGATATTTATCACTGCTCACTGAAGCGTAGCTCCCTTCAACTGGTACCACTGCATTTTGGAGCTGTCATGATTGAACCAGCATGCATTGGCAGACTGGGGCCGCTCTGCCAACACACTGACTGAATTGGAAGAGGGTGACACACCTCTGAAAACTGGATGATGGCACTATGTTTCTTGCACATGCGTGCAAGCAAACATAGAAATGGAAAGGGACCTAGGGGTAATCATATCAGACGACCTAAAGGTGGTCCAGCAATGTGACAAGGCAGTAAGGAGGGCTGGGGGGATACTGGGATGCATAGGGAGAGGCATCACCAGTAGAAAACAGGATGTTGTTAGCCCTCTGTACAGACAGTTGGTATGACAACATCTGGAGTACTGTGTACAGTTCTGGAGACCCCATCTCCACAAAGACATAGACAGGGCGGAGGCTGTCCAGAGGAGGGCAATCAAAATGGTGCAGGGTCTGCACCAGAAGACGTATGAAAAAAGACTAAAGGAGTTTAAGATGTATAGCCTCGAGGAAAGGGGGGGGACATGCTAGAAACTTTCAAATACCTCAAGGGAATCAGTAAAGTCCAAGATGGTAGCATCTTTCAGAAAAACAGCTATGCAAGAACAAGGGGTCACAATATGAAGATAATGGGGGGATGGCTCAGAGGTAATGTGAGAAAGTATTTCTTCACAGAGAGGGTTGTAGATGCATGGAACAGCCTTCCTGAGGAGGTCATGGAGTCAAAAACAGTGGGGGGAATTCAAGAATGCATGGGACAGACATAAGGCAATTCTAGTGGGGGGTAGGAGGAAGTAGGCTGTTGGTTAACTAGGATCTGCAGCTTATTCATTAGGTGGGGAAATGGGCAGACTAGGTGGTCGAAGCAGTCCTTATCTGCCGTCAGATTCTCTGTTTCTATGTTTATGTTCTATGTGAAATAAACTTTCACTCACAAACGTTTATCTATACGATGCAAATGCCCTCATGGCTGAATTAGCATCCGGTTCAGAGAAGTGGCACAGAAAAGAACATTTTGCAGCCTTGAATCACTCAGGTGATTTCACAAATCCAGAAAACTTGGTTTGGACTACTTTCTTTCTCTTGTTTACCAACTCATCAGTCTCTTACAGGTGAATCTCCAGCATCCTGAAACAGAGCAAGGCTAAATACAAATTGTGGCATGGATTGCCAAGAAAACATAGTTTGGGCTCCCTCTTACCATTATGCTGCAGATAAACACAAATTGCAGTGAATAACCATTTCCCTGTGATATGCCTTCCTTTTCCTCTATTTTCCCTGTAGATACAATATCAAATTTCTGTAGAATTTCATGTCAGTTACTGGATCCTTACTTCTGATTTTCTTCTCTAGCAGTGCAATAAAGACGTGCACAGTATTCTCTCTTTAAATTAGTATAACATATTTAAACCAGCCGTGCAATAAAGAATGTTTTTTTCCAAAAAGTTAGTTGCAGCTATACTTAATAAAAATATTAGCATACTTGTCAAATCTACTTTTCTAGGTACCTCCCATGCTGCATACCATGAGTTTTTTGTTAATTTTCTTGATCCTCACCCTTGCCAGGTCTTCAATACTATATATAAGCCAAATGTGGGAGCCATCATTTTTATTCTTGAGAAAACACTAAAGAAAAACATCTATAAAATACTCAGATTTTGGTGGATCTAGAAACTTGTGACTATATCTAACCTCGCTTGATCTTCTGTTCTTGCTCTCCCTGCCTCAACTACTGTTTCACCATACTCCATGGTTATCATTGAGCTTGCCCATATTTGACTTCCCATCCCTGCGTGGATGGTTTTTGCTTGCATGTATATATTGCCGTAGATGTTTTTTTTTTTTTTTTTTTTGCTGAATGTATAACTTCCATTTATCCCTGTGTGGATACCGATTGAATGCTGTCTTGTTCTGTTTATATGCTACCTGTGTTTGTTCATATGATTGTACTATGTCTCTCCTGGGTCGGCCTGAAAATAGGCAGGGATTTTGCCTAATGCACTTACCCGGTCATCAAAAGCAAATAAGTAAATAAAACTGGAAGATGCTTAGAATCTATTTTAGTGACAAAAGGTAGGGTCAATATTTTGCCCACTTTCACTGCATTGCCACTTCAGCATGTCTGTACACTATTTAAAGCAAACAGCTTTGACTTTCAGATACGTTTTAATAAAATGTTACTATTTTAACTATAAAAAATAAGGCTAATGTTATAAATGCAGCCTCATGGTGCCCGAGCTGAATCAGTACAAGAGTATTTTAACATCGAGACTAGCCAACCTACACAGTCTCTGACTAAACCAACTTGGTCAGGATCAGCCTGCAGCAATAACCTGAGCCGAACCTGGATGAACTGTTGGCTCACTGCTGAACTGCCTTAAAAGCCAAAGTCTGCATGCTCTCTTCTTTTTCATTTAATTTCCCTTGTTCACCTCTCATTGATCTCTCTTGCCCACCCCCGCACTAACACACTGGAGGATGTTTTGGATCACAGTGCTCCGCTGAACTGCCAAAAGCCCAACCGTGATCTCATGTTTCTTATGCTATTGTGGCAGTCCCTTAAAGTGATATCTCTCAACTTTTTGTCACTGAAATGAGGGACATGAACACTCAACACTTAAAGGAAAACTGCACCCTCATATCTTCTAAATGTTATTTGCTTCCATGTCAACAGACACCTCTTTTCATGTAGCTGTTAAAGATGTATGCAACTGCTTCAGTTAGTTTTCACACTTCATACTAGGCCTTGTCATTCTCCTGGGAGGGTCCATTTTGTGGTTGTTGAAATCTCATTGTCCCTGAGAGCTGCATTAACATATGAGAATGTGATGCATAATCAACCTTTAAACTCCCCAGTATGCCTGTCTGCTTAAGTAGTTTTAAAAGAACCAAGCTGCAAGAAGATGTGAAATACCACATTTACCTTCAGTGAGTTTTACTAGCTATCCAAGGTACAATGCAGTTTTCTTCCCCGTTAAACTCCATTCAGTTTACAAGTTCCCAGAGAGTTTTTGCAGGGTATTTGTTATTTTAGCATAGAGATACATGATAGGAATGGTTGATCTGACATCATGTTCTCATATGCTAATGCAGCTCTCAGGGACAATGGATTTCAACAACCATGAAATGGAACCTCCCAGGAGAGTGGCAGGGCCTAGTATGAAGTGTGAAAACTAACTGAAGCAGTTGCATACATCTTTAACAGCTACACGAAAAGAGTTGTCTGTTGACATGGAAACAAATAACATTTAGAAGATATCAGGGTGCAGTTTTCCTTTAAATGAGGAACAATGAGGGACACTGATCCTGAGGGACACATCCTCATCAAACATGGAGACAGAAGCTCAGGCTACTGTAAAGACCAATGTGTTTACTTGTAATTTTTCTTTTTGGCATCTTAGAATATTATACATTTCTGCTTGAAAGTCTGAATTTACAGCACCTTTTTCATTAGGGACAGAACAATTTTCAGGGGCAAAATAAATGAGGGATGTCCCACATATCCAAGGACATTTGAGAGGTATGCTTAAAAGTTAACACTGTGACCTTTTCATCTCCCCCAACCCAGCTTGTTGCCACCTTCATGTTTCTGGCTCAAATTTAATCTCATTTTTTTAATGTAACCTGCCTATGAGTTCCAGTTCATGGCTGCTCAAAAGAAATAATGTCTCCTGTTGGTGTCCTGAGATGGACAGTCTCCAACACGGTGGGATGCAGCTTATCTCGACTCCTTACAGCTGCTCCTCACAGCTCTGTGGAACCTGACCACCATGGGGACACTGGCTTTTTGGCTGACATGGTTCTGGGGGCTGGCTGAGCTCTGGGGTTAGAGAGGCGAAGCTCTGAGTGGGCTTCACTCATGGATCACAGGAATTTAAACCTTCCAGTTGCTCAGACAACTACCCTGTGGATACGATTACTGGGGTTGAGCTCTGTTTGCCAACTTACTATATCAGGCATCACAGGCAGGTAACTTTGACATCCTCTCAGTAAAAAAAGCATCAACAATGAAAGGTTGAGTCTCTAACCAATAGGGTTGGTCTTCAGCCACTTTCTAGTCCTTCAGAACCTGTCAGAAGATCTAAGTCACATCTCTGCAGCCACAACATTCTTGGCAACCATTTTAACACTGACTGCCAGAATCTTGTGATAGCTGAGATCAGGACTAACTCTTCTTATTGACTTTCCCACAGCATGCGGTCATCATCCCCCCCGACATTTGCCCACTGACCGAGTTCCTTCCCATATCCTGTTTTTCTTGCCAGATTCCCATAAAATAAGGAAACCCCCATAGATCTAGGAGCACTGAGACTGAACAGAAGTCACTTTCTGCCTTAGCATGGGCTGGTGAAGTGATCATTCGCCTATCATGTTTATCAATGTTCCGGGGGATGTGTTGTGACTCCATCATGTCTTGGCTAGTTTATAAACTAGAAAGAAAACATAGCCTGAATTTTGACTTCATCAACTCACTCACTCAGCAGACCTCACATGGCAGTTGCCTCTGCCCTCCAAAAGGACAGCGCCCCTTGTTGGCCTCCTGATGGGATTAGGAAATGTATTATATGAGGGGGGCAGCAAGGTCAGCTCCCAGGGTGGGGGCTGACCAAACGAGCAGACGCGAAAGACCGTTAGGCCTATTCTGCTGGCATTTTAGTATGTTAGTATTTTACTCTTTTCCTTGAAATCAAGGATCAAATAAAGAGAAGAGTCTGGGATATCCCAAGCCATCAAGATTGGGAAAAAATCAATAAGTTATGCCACCACAAATGGTTCAAACTATTGAAACTAGATCATAGCTTGGAACCTTATTTGACAATCCTTAAAAATCCAGAACATAGAAGAACCATAACCAGATATAGATTGAAATGTACAAAGCCAATTACCCAAAGGCTGAGTCAGGGTGAGGGAGGGGACGAGCCAGGTGGAGGGCTAAGATTAGGGAGGGGAGGGGAGTAGAGATAGGGTAGGGAAAGTGCTGGGGTCAAGGGTTCCAGTGCAGACAGGTATTCATCATATTGGTGAAGGACGTCCCAGTGTGAACTGGTCAAAGGAAGCAATCACAGCAGGCATCAGCGACTAACTGTTGCCTGAGCTTACTTTTGAAGGAGCCCAGAGTAGGTGCAGTGGAAATATCAGACTGGAATGAGCTCAACAGAGCAGGGCTCTGTAGGCAAATGATCTTTGACCTAGAGTACGACACCAGGGTTTTGAAGATCAGGTTACCAGAGCTTCTGGTGCAGTGGAGGTTTCCATATGGGATGAGAAGCTTATGGATCCTGGGTACCAATCCTAGGTTTACCATTTTGCTAACAAGCAAGTTTGGTACATAAGTCTGGCTTTGAAATTGAGCCAGTTAGCCTGGGCATAAAGGTCACAAGTGTGAATTAGCCATGTGGAACCAGTCACGAGATGACAGACTTTATTGAGAGTCACTTTGATGCGATGCAGGAAGTATCTGTGGTTGATCCATAGATTACTAGCCCGTAGTTGATAAGGGAGACCACTGAGCTGTGAATTGCAAGGTTAAGAGCATCAGGGATCAGACAGTGCTTGTGCCTATACAGCAGCCCAATACGCGTGTTGATAGCCTTAGCAACATTGTCAATGTGTTGGGGGAAAAAGACAAGATGCTGCCAACCGTAATCCCCAGGTACTTAAAGTGCTGGACTTGCTCCAAGGAAGATCCTGTATCATTAGTGATAGAAAATGAAAAGGATCTGTGCCTGTTTTGGGGGCTGGAGAACAGCATTATCTTCGTCTTTTTGTAATTCATAAGTCTGTGCTCATTGAACCATGTTTCTAGGAGCTTAAAGTTGTGCTGAAGCTGGGACTCGAGAATCTCTGGGTCAGGATCACTGATTAAAAGAACCACATCATCAGCATACAGCCGGGTGTGATCCTGGCATGAGTAGGGGAGTTTGTTAAGGAACACACTAAAACAAGAGGCCCCAAAATGGACCCTTGCGGGACTCCTGAGAGGACAGATCTGTTGTCAGAGAGGACGTTGCATCTCCATCTGCTGTGAGTGGCCTTGCAGATAGCTTTGAAACCAGGCTACGGTATCAGAGGAAAGGCCAAAGTCTGCGAGTTGGTTAACCAAAAGGGCATGATTAACTGTGTTGAAAGCCTTGGTTAAATCGATGAAGGCCGCACCAACTAGATTACTTTGGTCTAAGGAATTTTGAACAAAGCTTGTGAACTCAAGCAATGCGGTGGTGGTGCTATGGCCTTTTCTGAACCCATGCTGTTGAGGGGATTGAAGCTGATATTTTTCCAGGTATTCAGTTAACTGGTCAGCCACAATATGTTCCGAGGCCTTAGAGCAGAGGAAGAGAGCGGAGATCAGCCTGTAGTTCATTGAGGGTGCAACCCCACCCTTATGTATAGGAGTCACTATTGCCCGATTTCCAAATTTGTGGAACTTGTGAGTACCTTAGAGCTAGATTAATTATATGAGTGGCGGGCCAGAATCTCATCTAGAGTAAGTGCAACTAATTTAAGATCCAATGTATCACTGCTAAATCTTACTTTCCCCATTAGTTTGAGAAAGTATTTTCTAGCTTTGGCAACCGTGATGAATCTGAAGTGGAAAGGAGGGTGAGAGAGGGGCTGGTCCTTTTTCCTAGTGCAGGGATGCTTGATAGATTGACTAAAGAAATCGGGGGGAGGACACCACTTAGATCCGAGAAAGCAATATTGAAGGTAAGGACAGGCACACTAAAATGGATTACAGGCCAGGTATATGAAGCAATGGTTGGGGCCTTTAAATATCTCTTCAGGCTTGGATATCTTTACACTAGCCAGGGGAAGATCAATCTGTTGCTCAGCCTTAGCCCCTCCACTCCCCTTAGGCCCACCTCCACTGAACATTAATGAGGGCCAATGGCCCAAGTCTTTGTTCCTGCCACGGGCTGTCCTGCCTGTCTTCTAAATTCTTAAAATAGGCCAAGTTCCCCCCTTCCCCTCAGCACAGGAGGCACAGAAACACCATTGATCAGAATACAAGGGGATTCCTGGAGAAGAATGCGGTTACATTCTGCCTCTATGCCTTAACAGTCAGCTTGCAGCTAAACAGCTGAGGGCTCAGAGTGAAGAGTCCATTGCCTTCCCACAGACAGGGTCCTGACCTGGCTTTAACTAGCAGTCCCCTGGCTTTCCACTGTGAGAGTGAGTGCAGAAGTCTTTCTGCTTGAGCACAGACTGCCTGTAATGAATCATTAATGCTGCCTCCCTCTTCTCCAGCATCTCCCATTTGCTTGGTTAAACTAACAGGGATTTCTCCATGAGCTGAGTTCACAAGCACCTTAATTTTCTTTCAACATTATTTGGCTTCCCCTCTTAGCTTTTGCCTCATTGATCCCCCCATGCAGCTGGACAGAGCAAGCTCTCCCTCCCACCCACTCTGCCTGCAGGACTAACTGAACAAACACTTCTCCCCTGGATGGAGCAGAACCGGCTAACTGTAAAAGGAATAGTTGGGCGCCAATCCTGCACCACCCTGAGCTGCTGCTGGGTCCACCGGATTCCTGTACACTGGGACTACCAGCCACCAAGGAGAGATAAGACCTCTTCTGCAAGAGCCCGCCACACTAATGGTTGCTGAGGTTGTTACCCAGCGCTGGGATTTACTTCCACATTGGAGGATCCGACTGGATGACAGATTACTGCTGGAGACTGACAGGGCTGCTGGAAATCTTCTGGAGGGCAGTTACACCTATGGGCCATGGGACCGCTTCAGCCTTCTGGAGAAGCAGATGCCCCCCCTTGCTCTGTGTCCTCCACCGTCACAGGCCACACTCTTTTCTCTTGCTGTCTGCAGAGCCTTTTCTAGGTTGGGGTTGGTCCTGGCTACTTGCCAGGGGATTGGGCCCTTTGTCCAGGGATCAACCTCCAGAGGCTGGGTCAGTGGCCTAAAAAAAAAGTCTGCAAGTTTGAATTTAAACTGGGCCAGGGGATTGGCTGAGAGAGCTCAGCCTGGCCTCCTGCTCCCCTGCTTAGACAGGAATGTGGCCAAACTGTTTTTTGGCCTGGCCTGACTAGGTCTTAGGCAGAGGAAAGGGAGAACAAATGGAGGACAAAAAATGATAGCTATATTTTTAAACTGTGGTTTAAAACTGTTGAGTCTGCCTGGTGGTGAGGGAGCCTGTCCTGTTCTTCCTAGGGTCCCCTAAACTTTTCCTTGGTTCACTACTAAATTGCCAGGGTCCCCATGGCTGCCTGACCCCTAATGTCTTTAGTGAGCCTCCATTTTCTGTGGTGCCCCAATGATCCCTCTTTTCTGTGGTGCCCCCCCCAGTTTTCTGGGGCACTTTAAGTGTATGAGGGGGATGTGAGGCCAGTCTCTCAGGTGACCCCCACAGCACCCGAGTCTGCCTGCAGCTCCCTTTCCTACTCTGCTCCATCACCTCTGTGTCCCTCTCTAGGACCTGTCCACTGTGTGACAACTCACCACAACACCTTCTTTTATGCTGACCACCATGCAGCACAGAAGGAACAGTAGAGATGCCACTCTCTTCACCCCTCACATCTGTATAATTCTTTGTCCGAGTCTTCACATGCTCCTCCCAGTTATGATGGTGCCTTGCCTTAATGTGGTGTGTTGGCCATCTGTGCTCAAATGGCTTCCACATTTTCCACACTGAACAAGCATGTCACACAGTGTGCATCTTGTCATGCTGTTGTCGGCAGGGTCAATTACAAAAAGTTTCCAAACAAGGGACTTTTGCTGCTGCTGAGTGTAGGAGCCAGATGGTCCAGGGCGAGACTCCTCCTCATGGGGCTCAGGTGGTGGTAAAACTACAGGGGAGCGCAGGGGCAGGTAGCAGCAGGTACTGGACCTGAGGAGCAGAATCAACTGCTGGTGGTTGTCCCCCACTGTATGCTGCTGCTGGTGCTATGCTGTAAGGGGGGGGGGGGCAGGTTCCAACACCTGGTGCTCCTGCTCCCAAAAATTGCCTATTCAGACAGGTGGGACAGTGTGTCCCATCTGTTGACCATGTGACCATCGCTCTCTCCTCCCTCTCTTCACTCTGATTCCAACTCCTCCCGGTAACTGGGAGAGGCACACTGAGCCAGGGCTCATTTCCAGATGCAACCAGGGGGAAAGGGAATAGGAGAAGCAGAAGTACAAAAGGCAAAAATAAGTAATTTGAACAAACTTACGGTAAATAAGTTGGTGGAAATATAAAGTGCATTCACAATACAATTTGGAACATCTGTTCAAATACAAATTAAAACAGCAGCAATCCATATCATGCAGCAAACAATACTGAATAGGCAAGTGCCCTGTAAGGTGAGTGTATGCCTACCCCGTGTGTAAGGAGGTGTGGAGGTGGTAAGAAAAGGAAACCATTAGGCAGGTAGTGAAGACCCAGCTGGATGCCACATTTTTGTTCCATATTCTGTGCCTCTTTGGCCATGATAAGGCAGGGCTCCCCTTCTGCTGGCTCCTACCACCTCTCCCACCATCCCCTGTCCCCCTGAGACTTAGCTGGTGGTGAGGTACCTGGATTACCCCAAGGTGAGGTCATAAGAGGAGGCCATTCCCCCACACTGATGCACATTATCCAGTCCTCGAGTATGGATGCCATCACACTCTCTAAGATCAATCGACTCCTGAACCCTGGTGGTTCCCTCCGCACCACCCTCATTGGTCAATGAGTTACTCCTATCACCTCCCAAAATGTGGAATTCCCTTCCCCCTCAAATTTGTCACTCATCTTCCTCTTACTCCATCTGCTCAGCCCTCAAAAACTTCACTGCCTAGCTGTTCCTGTTTTAACCCTCCTAACTCTCCTCCCTAGCCCCTTCAAGCCCCTCAGCCTCCTCCCTAAACCCATGCAATTTGACCTGGCTCTATCCCTTGCCCCTCTTCCTCCTAATCTACCAGCCAACAAGCTCCTCAACCTCCACCCTCTATACCCATGCAATTTGGACCATGATCTATCCCCTGCCTCCTTACCTCCTAATCTACCAGCCTCCCCTCTCCACTCTATTCCTCCCCCACTTTATACCTGATACCCACTTTCCACACCTCTACCTTTGCCCTGTGCAGGCAAATTTTCCTCTCTTTTGTGCAGGCATCCATTTCTCAACTGACCATTCTCTTCCTCCTTCATGCCTTTTGTTTTACTCTAAACTCTCTCTGCCCTCAACTTGCTCCTCTCTTGTCGTGCTAAACCACTGCCTTTTGCAGGCAGGGTCCCCAATGCTCTGGAGGATGGCCATCCCTCTCCCTCTCTCCTCTCCCTCCCTTTCCTTTCTTTCCACCACCACTACTACCCCCGCTTCTACTTTTCAACCCCCCATCCTCCCTTAACTAACCCTAGATTGGGCTACTCCTAATCTCAAAACACTTATACTCAGACTCATACCTGCACTCCTGTTCACCTGTAATTCTCGTTGTCTGTGTCTCTCCTCACCTTGTCCTAGTTCAATCCTTCCAATCCCACTCAACCATTTTTCTAATGACAAAACTATGCCTTACCAAGAGTTGCAAAATGCAAGTTGTGTTACCGTACCTATCTAGCTCCACTGTTGCTCCAAATTCATCTAGTTCATATGTTAGCATCCTCTTGTCAATACTTTTGAGTTGACCACTCACTGTGTTGCATGTAATCAAATTGTATTCCTATAGAGTTTACCAAATCTCTGTATAAGACTGAATGCATTCAAGTTGTGTTTTCATACTGTGTACCAAAACGTTGTTTACTATCCTCATGTCCCCCACCCCGGTCGCACCTGGAGACGAACAACTTGTTGCTCAGTGTGCCTTCCTGGTGAAACATTTCAATAAATAAATAACGTTGACAGAAGTAGATCTAGGCTGAGGTGGTGTCAGGAGGATGGGCAACAGGAGCAGGTGGGGGGGAAAGAGTTTCAACTGATGCGTGAGGGAGCCAGGGAGAAGGAGAGACGGAGGAGGAGCGGAGCTCCTTGTGGCCTGTAGTTGCATCCATCTCAGTAACTCAGCTGTTACCCAATTTAGTGCATCACCCTTATTCCTCATTTTTACTGGAAAAAGTACCTAACAGATTCTATTGAAGTCTACGATAAAAAGTAAGGGCATTGTCAAACCCAGTATGAGGTCAGGATAAGACCAATCTGTAGTGATCATCTTTTCTAAACGGCTGTAACTTTTGAATAAGGGTGAGTTCTAGCCTCAGTTATTATAAGGTCAACTTTTTTTACTCATGCTGCTCACTGACAGTGCTGGTGAGTGGTCACTAACTGTATCTGGCAGATCTTGCATCGTCAAACAGGATTCTGGCAACTGTGTCCTAGCCTGTGCTAGTAAAACACAAAGTGATGTGGCTAATAAATTATGAGATTGCGAAAAGCTGTCTTCTGTTCTCTTTGGCAGTACAATGTTTTAGAAACTGTACCTGCAATGAAAAGGCTGTTGTTGAAACCTGTCTCTAACCTACAGGATTGTGTTTCTGGAAAGCTGGATGCTCAAGACCAAGCAATGTGTCAAGTAGCAGAATTGTGGCTTGGACATGAGCACTCCAGGACCTACCCTTAAAAATAAGATATACAAAGTACACAAAAAAATGGTAAGGCAGAAGGGATAGCAGATCTACATTTGGGTACTGTTGAGGAACATTCAGTGCAAGAACCTGAACAGTCCTCATGCTTGGAAGCTGTGCTGTGGGCCCATGGACAACATAACAATGATGAAACGTTGTATGCCAAAACTTACCCAAAATGTATGTGGATGCCGTGCCTTTCACGAAGATGGGGAATTACAATGCATTCTGGTTTAGGAGTAGTGTGGAGGGAGAACATTCCTAGTTCTATCACAAACACCAACTATGCCCCACATCTAACCAATATGTAGAACTGGCAGCAATATGTACAGCCCTACAGAGTGCAGTGAAGAACAATTGGCATGACTTTGTGATCTTTACGAATTCTGATTATGCCAGGCGCAACTTTTCATACACTTACCACCGCAAACCAATGGTATGACTAACTCCAGAGTAAATGTGTTACACATGCACAGGTTGTAGTGACTGCATGCATTAGTTCAGTAACCTGTATTGTCTGTTTACTGGACAAAGGCAAGGGGCCATTCCTGGACCAGATAAACAGGGAACTGACCTAGCAGAAAAGTCTGCAACTTGAGGCTCAAAAGCCACGCGTGGCTCTTTCCCTGTGGCCATGTGGCTCAATAGCTCCTTACCTCTCAAAGATGCTACCGTAGTTCACACGTGTCACTAACATCCAATCAAAAAAAGTTTTCATTTTAATTTTTTTCTCATAATTATGGTACAGTTGTATAAAAAGACTAAAGGAATGAATGTTTTCCACTCCTCAGTATTTACTGGTGAAATGTAGGTAATTCCCACTATGAGATTCATGAGATGAGATGAAAATCTTGACCACAGTACCAAGTGTTGGAACCAATCAGATACTACGGTGGCAATGCCCAGTTCACTGAGTCTAGATAATAAAAACTATGGTGAAAAGATTGAAAATCAGAACCCGAAAATGATGAAGCAATCTTTATTTAACCCTAAAACACAAACATGGGTAACATCTCTTGACATCACATTCTAATGGCAAATACCCAGGTACCTTGGCATTGCAAGATGTGGAAAGTTGGGACAAAGGTTTGGACCCTGGAAGGTTTCAAATCCAAAAATAAAAGGGACACTGTCAAAACCAGAGGCTAATTCTGTGTTTTTCAGCCCAACGTGGGGATTGACAGTGTCTGATGCACAGAATCCATTCTGTGTTGAAGTCTTGTAAATGAGGTTTAATTATTTCTTAAATTATTTTATATGTTTGTTTGCAATATGCACAAAGAAACATCTCGGGACGGTCCAACTAGAGTGAGGGCCAGGAGATGTGTGCTGTAGCACCAATGCAGCTGAGCAGGTAGGAGGTATGCGTGTGCACACCTACTGCTGAAAGGCTCCTGCTGGTGCTGCTGAGCTGGTGGATGGATGGAAACTTCTCACATATAAAAGGATGCAGCCACACCTATCACAGAGTGACTGCATCTTTCATATGATCCTCATCAGCCAGCATCCAGTGTCCCCTCTCCATAGCTGGTCAATAACAGTGGTGGTGGGAGCTTAATCCTGCCACAGGTGCCCCCCCACCTGACTCAGCTTTCTAACTGTCCAGTGGTTGGGTGCCCAAACCTGCCACTGGAAAGCACTAACCCTCCCTCATAAACTCGGTCCAGCAGTCGGGTGCCCATCACGCCACTGAAAAGCGGTAACACCCCCCCCCAACTCAGTCTGGCAGTTGGGTACCCAACTCCACCACCAGACAATGCTCAACCCCTCCACAGCATGAGACACCAGGGTGCCTACCCTAGGTGTTGCTAAACAATATACCAAAACTGGGGTGCTCAATCTCCATTGTCGGTTCCTGAAATAAAGAAAACTGTCTCTCGTCATCCTCTTTTTTTTTTAAACCCTGTAAAAAGAAAATGGTCCTGCAATATGTTCTGCTCCCCCAACCTGCTGTCCCATCAACCCTCATTAACATGCACTAACCCACCCCTGCACTCACTTACCTATCTGGTCCACCACTAAACTCCTGTCACCACCAGTGAATGTCCTGCTGCACTGGAGCCAGACTGCAAATAGACTGAAAACAAGATAAGTTTGGTTAATGCTTTTTATGTTTGCTTGCACGCATGTGCAAAACATAGATGCCATCATCCGAGTTTTTGAGGTGTGTCACCCCTCTTCCAATTCAGTCAGTGTGTTGGCAGGCACGGCGCAGTCCTCCAATGCATGCTGGAGCTGTCTGCAACAGCTCAAAATGCAGTGGAGTACAGTTGAAAGGGGGAGCTACGCTTCAGTGAGCAGCGATAAGATATCGCCTGCTCATGTGCACCCCCTACACACACACGCACGCATGCATACTGCGTGCTGCCCCCACGCACACACTGTACAGCCGGGGTACTTCAATCTCGTCAGCTGTGCTGCGCCCTCAAAAGTTTCACATGCCACGCTGGGTGCCCATCCCAGCGTGGCAACTCATCATATAGCCAATGGGGTGCCCAACCCGTCGGCTCCACTGTCCTCCCCCCCCAGAGTACAGGGTGCCATGCTGGAAGCCCACCCCAGCGTGGCAACTGATGCCATGGCCGACGGGGGTGCCCAATCCCCCGTTGGCTCCATGCCCCCCTCAGCCATCCTTTTGCCACGCTGGGAGCCCACCCCAGTGTGGCAAACATCCCGAGTAGTCATTTAAAAAAAAAAAAACCTGCAAATAAAAACTGTCCCTCGGCGCTTCTCCTGCCCCCTCCCACAACCCGCACCCACCCACTGCGCACCCTGCCTCCCCACAACTCCCCACCCCATACTTACCTCCAGAGCTCCAGCACGACGATCTTCGGTGGACCGGGAACACGTCTGCACTCTTCAAAGCCGACCGCGAACTGAGGAAATGCCGGTAAGCTGTATAATGAGATAGATAGGGTTTTTTCAACTTTATTGCATATCTCAGGCATTTTTTGGAATTTTTGCACCAAATTTTCAACGTGGGGTTTTTGGGACCCCTTCTCATGAATGATGTCACTGTCATGGCATTATTCGGGCCCGAAGGGTGATTTCGCAACCACTGCATGAAATCACCTTTCTGGAATGATTAACGAAACGACACTGTGAGTGTTCATAAGGTGGGCTCTCAAGAAGCCTATTTTGAAAATTTGGTGGAAAAATTCCTAAAAATGACTGTTTTATGAACGTGCATTGAGCAGTTCCTACGCAGGCTCGTAAGTTCGCGAATTTTCAATATTTTCACTCCAGATTTTCAAGATTGCAATTTTACCACACCTTCTTATGAATAGTACAGCTGTCATTTTTCACATCTTGCCCAAAATGTGTTTCCGCCCATGTAGCGCACAATGGCGAAGTCGGTGTGCGAAATCAATGTATGGGACACATTAAGAAAATAACAGTGGCACTGTTTATGAGAAGAGGTCTTAAAATGGCTATGTTGAAAATTTTGAAAAATCCCTCAAAATGACTGTTTTACGAGCCGCAGCATTGCGCAGTTCCCACGCACGCCGTAAGTTTGCAAATTTTCAATATTTCACTCCAGATTTTCAACATTGCCATTTTATTACACTTCCTTATGAACAGTACAGCTGCCATTTTTCACATGTTGCCCAAAATGTGTTTTAAGCATGTAGCACAATGGTGCAGTCGGTGTCTAAAGCAATGTTTGGGACAGATTAAGAAAATCACAGTTACACTGTTCATGAGCAGAGGTCTTAAAATGGCTATGTTGAAAATTTGGTGCAAAAAGTCCATAAATGACTGTGTTACGAGTGAGCACTGGCGCAGTTTCCACGCACCGTGAAGTTCATGACTTTGTAATATTTTCATTCTAGATTTTCACCAGTGACATTTTCCGCACTTCCTTATGAACAGTACAGATGTCATTTTTCACAACATGGCGAAATGTGTTTTCACACTTTCAGCGCAGAGATCGTGGTCGCTGTAGGAAATCATTGTTCGGAACAGATAAAGAAAATCACAGTGACACTGTTCATGATTGGAGGTCCCAAAATGCCTGTGTTGACAATCTGCTGAAAAAACTCCCAAACTACATACATTACGGGTGTGTGTTGCACAGTTTCTATGCACGCCGTGACTTCACCAGTTTTTAATATTTTTACTGCAGATTTGCAACACTGCCATTTTTACACCTCCCCATGAACAGTACAGCTGTCATTTTTACATCCTGTTCGAATGTTTTTGCACCAGAAAGCTAAATGTCAGTCGCTGTGCATAAGCAGCCGCTAACAAACTGATATTGTTCACTGTTCATGAGGTGGGGTCACAAAACCATGTTGAAAATTTGGAGTAAAATACCAATGAATGCCTGAGGTATTGGGTTTCCAACCATAGCGTACACCCTGTAGAGAATGACAGGCATCAGGGATGTGACTTGGGATTCTTGCCTGTAATGCTCATACCATTCCACACCCTGCAGCCAGTGAGAGGCATCGAGTATGCCTTGGACTCTTTGGCCCCAAAGTTCACCCCATTCTCCTATTCCACACCCATCTCACCGTACTTCCTGATGGAATGGGGTGCACATAAGGGCCAAGACCCAAGACACACCGTGACACTTGTCAGTGTCTGCAGGTGAGGGTGGTGAAATGGCGGGCCGCTATGCCTGATGACTCAAAGGCACACCCCAATGCCTGTCACTTCCCTGCAGGGTGGTGGTGGGGTTGGCTTCAGTTCAATACTTCACTGCCATTCCTATTACGCAGCTCTGTAACTTCTACACTCCCACTGCCCAATGCCAGCAAGCAAACATTCGGCATTGACAAATGCTTGTTTTAATACTTTTGAACTTTTACCCATAACTTTGTTATTTTTAACGTTTTTGTTCCAAATATTCTACATAGACTTCTTGGGACCCACCTCATGAACAAGGTAGGTGAAATTTTGTAAACCCCAAAAAAACATGTTTTTCAGTTACTCTGTGAAATCATCTTTCAGATGGTATTTAGAAAATTCCACCTGTCTTGATCATATGGTGGACCAGTTTACAAATATGGGGGTATAAATGTCAAAAAACAAAGAAGTTACGAAGAAACATTGAAATCTTTTATGTTTACTCATAACTTTGTGATTTTTTTTTTTTTTTGCAGATTTTGGCTCCAAATTTTATAACATGGCCCTTTTGTTACCCACTAAAGAACATGACAGGTGTTATTTTTTAAAATCCCATTTGAAACATGTTTTCACAGTCGCTCCATGAAATCACCTTTCGGATGAGATTTAAAAAATATTCCATCTGTCTTGATCATAAGGGTATCTGTATTCATAAACCACTATCCTGTACTATTTTATTGGTTTATCCACTGAAGAAGCACCTGCTAGTCATCTTCAAGGACTTCTCCGAACTCCTGCCCATGCTAATGCCTCAATCATTACACCTGTTATTTCTTGGGGATTTTAATTTTCATCTTGACCAAACAGAGGATTACAATTCCAAACATTTTGCTGATCTTCTGGATCTCTTCAATCTCTCCCAGCATGTCAATGCCCCTACCCATAGTAAAGGTCATTGGCTGGACCTGGTAATTTTTCAAGGATTTGTCATCTTGCCAATAACCCAATATGACTGGGTGCTTTCAGACCATTTTTTTACTCCATTTCTACTCCATCTGTCAACTTTACCTTGAACACGTCTCTGTTTAGACATCCTTTTCACTCTCTGACTCCTCTAAAATTCAGTGCTACTCTAACCAACCACCTCAGCCAACCACTACCCACCGAGTATCCTGAAGCTGTCATTATTCTATACAACAACACCCATACCTCAGTCTTGGACAGACTTACTCTCCTGAGATCATTCAGGATTTCCTCTCATCCTTCAAAGCCCGGGTCCTCTCCAAGCCTTCTTTTGGATAAAGGGAAACATAGACAACGAGAAAGAAAAATGGCAGAAGCATGGGTCAACTGACTTTCACTATATTATGAACATTCCAAAAAAATATAATCAAGTTCTGAAAGAAACCAAAAAGAACTATAATGAAGAACTGATCATCACCAAAAAAGAAAACCTGAGACAACTTTTTCAAACAAATTCTCTCACTAGGTCAACCAGTCCCAAACCAAATTCATCATTTACTGAACGAGACCTGCATGACTTTTTTTATACAATTTGAAAGTAGTCCCTCAAACCACCATTAGTCCATTTATGATCCGGTGGCCTTGGCTGAAACCTGTTCTTCAGCTTTTTAATTCAGTAGTCTCCATACTGAAGCTGATACACTCACTATACTGGAAAACTAGTACAAAGCCATCTCTTCTGGACCCTGCCACAACATGCAAATTAAAGCTCTCTCCACGCTCCAGTCCCACTCATCACTGGTCTCATCCATTCATCCCTACCCGCTGGTGTCTTCCCACTTCTTTCAAGACAGCCTTGGTTCTGCCCATCCTCAAACAATTCACATTGAATCCTGGCATTCTCACTCACTACTGACCTTTTACTAAGTGGTAATTTATCTCAAAGGCACTAGGGAAAGCAGTAAGCCAGTAATTAACAACCTACCTTATCTCAGATCATCTCCTACCAACATTTCAATCTGGCTTTCAGAGCGCACACAGCACAGAAATATTCTATTATCTGTTGACAAAGGAATACCCACTGTTCTGTCACTGTTAGATATTTCATCAGCTTTTGATACCGCCAATCACAAAATGTTGTTCTCCCGTTTGAAATCTATTTTTGGTATCAGTAACACAGCCCTGTGCTGGCTGTGATCTTATCTCACTGGTCAATTACAAACTATTAGCTTTAATTCTACCACATTTATACCTAAACCAGTAACAGCTGGTGTTCCACATTGCTCTGTTCTGGGGCCCCTCTTATTTGTATAATATACTGTACTGTACTGTACTATACTATACCGTACTGTACTATACTGTACTATACTGTACTATACTATACTGTACTGTACTGTACTGTACTATACCATACTATACTATACCGTACTGCTTACTTATACAGAATACATAGACAGTGTCGGCCAGATAAGGGCCTACACATACCCAGTCTGCCCATTTGATTTGCTAAGTTCAGTTTTTATCCTTTTTCTTTGATGAGTCAGCGATGGTTGCCCATCGACCACAGAGATTGACACTGATGAAGGATGGGGACAAAGTGGTTGACGATGGTGACTACCTTTGCCTCAACTGTTTCTGTATTTTCTTAAATCAAAAATACATTTTTACATTTTCTTGTGATGTCCCATGGTTTGCCTGATTCAAAGCCTTAACAAATTGTGCAGGTTTAATGGCATGGGTTATACCGAAGCAACGGACACAAATGGAGTGGTCGTCATATTTTAAATCTTTAAGTCACTGCAATGACAATAGCAGAACAGCATTTCCTTGTCTTTCAGCAATGGCATAAAAGATAAGTAATAAAATAAACTTAGAAGTAACAGTGGCAGCGAATACTGTACTAGACTGTACTGTACTATACTAGACTGTACTATACTAGACTGTACTGTACTGTACTGTACTGTACTGTACTGTACTATACTATACTTGTCTCCCCTGGTAGACATAAGAGTACATGACCTGTCTTGTCATAGTAACACTGACAACACTCAGCTCTGTGCCCCGTTACCAACTCCTTGCAAGCTGTCGCTATACCTTGCTGATGTCCTGTCATGAACGACCTCAAATTCACTCTGTCCAGATGTCAATAAGACAGCACTTCTCACGCATTACAAGAGGAAAGATAAAATCTCTCAGTCCATCTGATCCTGGTCTCCACTATGGTTTCTCTACTATTCTTCTGTCTATACTGTAGTTCTCTGTTACCTAGGAGTCCTAATGGACCAATCAATGCGCTTGGAATCTCATGTGAGAAGTATTGTTAGCGCAGCCTATTACCACCTAAGCACCATCACTATGATTTGTTCCTACTAAGCCATGAGGTTGTAGCTATATTAGTTCACTTGTTTATTTTTTCACATCTAGATTACTACAACTCCCTTTTCTTTGGTCTCCTTGCATGAACCTGGCAGCATCTCCAGCTTGTTCAAAATGCTGGCTTAAGGAAATCTGACCATATTTCTCCTCTTGTAGCCACACTTCATTGGCTCCAGATCAAATACAGAATTAATTATAAAATACTTTTGCTTGTATTTAAATAACAAAAATGGACTGACTCCAGCCTCTTACACATTTATCAGAACTACTTGCCACCACTGTACCTCCAATCATATTTCTCAGCTTTAATCCTCTGATGTACATTTTTATTCTGGCTACCAGACTGGCCCATTTTGGTGACTGAGCCATTTCAAACTGCAGCCTGCATCTTTGGAATGGGCTACCATTGAATATCAAGGCCTGCACCGATCTATGTTATTTAAAGACAAACTGAAAACATATTTTTACCAACTTGTTTTTTAATACTAATTGATTATTATGTCTCCTGACTTTGTTCAGTGCCCTGAAATTTTAAAGGCACTATAACAATTCATTTATTTATTATAATTATTAAGATGGGGTCATAAAAAGACTGTTACACAATTCGGGTCAAAATGGCAAAAAACAACAACTTTCTGAAGAAACATTGAATTTTTCCAGGATGATTAATTTATTATTTTTTAAGATCATGCACCTAGATTATCAACACAGCCCTTGTGTTATCCCACCTCATGAACATGACAGGTGGCATTTTTCAAATCCCCTCCGAAACATGTTTTTGCAGTCACTCCACAAAATCACCTTTCAGACAGGATTTAAAAAATTCCACCTATCTTGATCACAATGTGAGGTCATAAAAAGACTGTGTTGGAAATTTGGAGTTAGAATGTCCGAAAGCAATGACATTATAAGGAAACAGTAAACTTATCAAGATGTTCTTTATTCTGTTCACCATTTGTTCTGTTCTAGAGGCCCCATATTCAAACCATGGGTGTAGGCAGGCATACTCAAGCACTCCATGGTGTGCAATTTTGTTTAAGGGGGTAGCAAATAGACTCTGAACTGCTTCCTTTTCCATGAAAACTAAAAGAAAATACTGAACCTTTCTGCAATTTTAGTCATAGAGGTCGAAACTAGAGGACTGGTCACTAATACTCTCTTTGCATCCCAAGGACAATACAACTTTACAGGCTCTGGGCTAGTATGTGGGTGTCTTAGGGAACAATGCATGGCATTTGTATTTACCCATGCATGGCAACAACCACTGTCATGAGATACAAAAGTTGTATGTATTGTGCCAAATGAGGCAACAAACACGGTCCTGGTATACATTTGTATATCGTCTGGCTACACCGGGGGCAGTAGCACACCTAACAAGGGGTAGCAGTGAGTCCCAGGCTGAGATCTGAAGTCCTGGCTACAACCCGATTCAAACAGCACAGTACTAATAGGGTTAGTGCCACGGTAACCATGAATAGTGCCCACTGACAGGGTGGGGCCAGTTAGTTAGTTAATTAGTTTTTGCTGACCAGGTAGGGGCTAAGTAATCAAATGCCTATTTCAGGCATGACCCAGGAGAATTATTTATTTTATTGAAAAGTTTCACCAGGAAGGGCACCACAAAAGCAAGTTGCTCTTCTCATGAGTGCTTCCTGGGGAAGGGTAAACAGGAGGAAGAGCATAAATAAGATGCAAATTCAAACAGTCAAAATGACAAGTGAACAGTTATGCAACATGCAGCAATACAGACAGGTTACAATAATGGACAGTATGTGACCATCGAACAATACTACAAGTATCTGAAATCCAACTAAGCATTACACAGAATATGCGTAGGATCAGGACATGGTATTCTGATTACAGGTTAGAATAAGAACTGAGCGTATTATAGGTAACAATAAGTGCAAGTGTAAGTACATCCATTGGCACTTTAGAAAGCAGCTAGAGCAACCCATATGAGATTCAGCTTATTTAGTGAGCTAAGGTAAATGAAAGGAGGGAAGAAGAGGGTGGTGAAGTTGAGCAGAGAACAAAGAGAGGCAGAGCAGAGAACGGAGAGTGGCAGTGTGTTACAGGCAGGTACAGTTTTTTGAGAGGTAGTTGTTTAGGGCTAAAGATAAGGAGTGGGGGGGGAGGAAGATAATTAGATTTGAGGAGGGGCATTCCAAAGCTGGGGGAAATGATGCATGAATGTCAATTGGCCTACTGTAGTCGAGCGACGAGGAATTGCCAGTAGCCGAGAGTCATAAGATCTTAGGCAATGTTCTGGAGGAGGCAGAGCAGATACTGTATTAAGGAAGACAGATAAGGGGGGAGGGACCCAATCCAGAATTTTGACACAAATTTGGCACAGTGGAGAAGTCGGTGATTTTCTAGTGTAGTAAGGGAGAGAGAGAGAGAGTGGTAGAGGTTGCAGTGCTGGGTGAGAGAGAGGGAGTTGAGAGCAAAGCGACAGAAGGAGTTGTAGAGGGTGTCCAGTCTGGCTAGGGAGGACCTGGGAGTGGCACTATAGACTACATCACAGTAGTCATAAATAGGTGATATCATCTTCTGGACAAGCTCACGCCTTGCAGATAGAGGGAGGCAACTCCGGTTCCTGTATAATGCACCAAGCTTGGGGTGCAGTTTTTTCAGCATGGCATCCACATGTCCAGAGAAGTTGAGGTGTTGGTCTAGTCAAACCTCCAAGTACCTAAAGGATGAGATATCCTCAATGTCTGTCCTATCAAGGGTGTGGAAGATGGGCAGTGAGGGAAGCCTTGAGAGTCTCTGCCTGGTGCCAAAGGTCATGGAAACAGTCTTCTTGGCATTGAGGGAGAGTTGATGGGAGCTGAACATTATTGAAGTCAAGCTGCACTCTGGATTTTACATCCACAGGGGACTGGCCTAATGTGAAGGTGACAGTGTCATCGGCATACATATGGATAGATGAGGATGAGCAGGCTGAGGGTAGGTCGTTAGAAATATAGAAAATAGGATTGGGCCTAGTACAGACCCTTGGGGTACACCAGTGGTGATGGGCAGCGGGGGGAATAGAGTTGCCGGTTTTGACTGACTGGGTATGGCCTACCAGGTAAGTTTTAAACCAGTTTATGGCAGATTTGGTTAGGCCAGCTGAGGAGAGGGTATCAAGGAGGAGGAGGTGGGAGACAGTGTCAAAGGCCTTTGCTAGGTCAACAAAAATGGCAGATGTGATTTGGTCACTGTCCATCCCCGAGAAGATGAAGTCGGTGAGCCTAATCAGGGGGGAGGAGGTGGTGGTGGTGGAGTGGTTCTTCCAGAAGCCAGATTGGAAAGGAGTGAAAAAGTTGGAGTCATAGAGATGAGAAGAGAGCTGAGATAGGACCAGGTGTTCCTGCAGGTTAGCAAGGGTGGGAAGGAGAGACAGATTGGGCTATAGTTAGAAGGAATAGGGGGGTCACCACCCTTGGGCAGCAGGAGTACAGTGGCATGTTTCCATACAGAAGGGATAGTACCAGTAGCGAAGGAAAGGTTGAGGAGGAGAGTTTGTGGAGTTGCAATAGCTGGGGCTGATAGGTACAGGAACTTAGGATCCAGACCATCAGGTGAGCTGCCTTTAGTGGGGTTGAGAGCAAGAAGTGAGTGCAAGGTGTCGGAGGGTGAGGTATTAGCAAAGGAGAAGGAGTGCGGAGAGGCAGGATGACTAGGGTGGGGGGGTCAGCTGGGGGAGATGGTAAGGAGGAAAGGAGGCCGAGGCATAAGAGGTAAAGTATGAGTTAAACTCACTGGCAATGTTAAGATGATCGGCAATTTGGGAGTTGTTTGTCTTGAGGAAAGGGTTGGGGGGGAAGTGAGTGGATCACTTTTCAGAACTTGGAAGGACTATCAATATTGGTCTGGAAGGTTGAGCAGAAGTATTCCAATTTAGCTAGGCAGGTGGCTTTGGTACACTTATTATGCAGCATATGGTAAATTATATAGTCGCATGGGAGATTTGTGGCTTTGTGCATTTTCCAGGTATGATCCGGGCCTAAGGCACGCTTAGAGTTCAGGGGTGATCTAGGGAAGTGGCTGGCTCTGACCCTGAGCATTGCAGTGGGGCATGTTTGTTTCAACACTCCAAGCATTTTGCCTGGAAATAGCTGTAGGCTTTGTCAGTGGTATTGGCTGAGGCAATTGGGTCCCAGTTAGTTTGGGACAGTTCTTCCATAAGGGGTTCAAGGTTCAGCGAGTTGTAGGATTGACACTGGACAATTTGGGGGGGGCTTTAGCTCTGTGAACTCTGCAAACCATATATGTCATGCGGTGGTCACTCAGGGCATCAGGTAATAGTCCAGATATGATAACTCTGTGTGGGTGGGAGGTGAGTGCCCAATCGATTAAGGAGTGGGAATCGATTTGCAAAGGTGTTTTACAATAATGTATATACAAGGCAAGGCAAACAGAATGACAATATTTGAATACAGATTAGCATACATGAATGACGTAAGTAGGATAGGGACAGCAAAACATTTCCATTTAGCATCAGGAAACAGTACAAGGCATCATGGGGCAGCAAAAAAATTCTGCTGACATGGGATCCATAATGGACAAGGACATTTTGCAATAACTTAAACTGACATCATAATACAGTACAAAAGTTAATACAAGCATAATGCAATTCAAAGGAGCACCTGGACAACTTGCGGAGACAAGTTGCGGAGATAATCTCGATACATTTCACTAAATCACGCTGCTGAAGAACACAGACGGATCTAAGAAGGAATGGCATTCTGAAGTCTAGGAGCAGAATAGGCAGATTCCCCGGCTCTAGTTTCCAATTTGGGGACATTTAACAAAGTGTTTTCACTAAACCTCAAGGGGCAGACACTATGAAGACACTGTGAACTGGACTGAGGTGTGTTACAAGGGAAATGGGCAGTTGGTTGTGGAGGATGCCAAAAATTACACCTCCAAGGGTGTGGTCACATATGAGGGACAGTGGAAGCTAGAGATTCATACAATTAAGACAGTCACAAATCATAATATATTAATATTTTCAAGATGTAAACCCTAGCATTAATGGTTTAAAAGTTTAATGTTCACTAATAAAGTTTATTAATATTAAACTTCTGGATAGCCTTCCATTCTTGTACCAACAGCAGGGATTGTGTTTGCACACCCACGTAATGTTAACTGGATTTCATGTATACGTTGTATAATCACCGTGTGGCTTAATTTTGTGTACCGACCATACTGTTGAGCAGAAACTGAATAAATATAAAATTACAAAAAAACTAGTGTGATTCTGTATAGCTGCCAAGATACTTTCTTACTGAAAAAGAAGAAGGCAGTACCATCTTTCTTTTAGGGCTACCATGAACTCCTATATTAAAATGGAAAACAGAAGGATGCAGGAGTCGCTTGGAAGTGGCACTAGTTCATTACCCAAGCATTGATACTTTGTACTAGCTTGTCAGAACCCACTGAAGTTCTGGGTACTGGTGCTAGTCTAGAACTGTGCAAACAGTTCTAGGGTTCTCATCTTCTTTGGCACACGAACACTTTAGTGTATAGGGCTGGAGAAAAAGAAGACAAAAAGATACTGACATTAGAAAGAAAGCATGAATAAAACTCCTGCCCTTTCAGTGCAGCAATGATATTGTTTCACTGCACATGCAGAAAAGAGAAACGCATTGTACCTTTCAAAGTGTTAATGCACAATGTCACAGTTCCATGTGTTTGGTACATCTGCAGCACATTAGTATTGTTTCTGTCTCTCTCTCTCTCGCTTGCTCTAAAACATTTTAGGATGTAATTCCCAATAATTAGTTTCTGAGGCTGACTGCTCCTGTTTTTGAAATGTCTGAGCAAAAACAAAAGCATCACATTTAGAACTTAGAACCCTTAGCACTTTAAAACCCATTCCCCTGGGTTCTAGAAGGGTTCTAATTTTTTTCAGAACTAGTTCTGACAACCCTATAGTGTATGGTGGAACGTTATTATGCATGGAAATCCATGCTCCAAAAATCCTTGTTTTTCTGTACCGAGTATGTCATAATCTTGTTGCACTGCACTCAGTACGTCAGTAGTGCAGCACAACAAAATCGAACGGTTTCTCTCGCTGTAACCACCGCTGCCACTGTTTAAATAAAAAGCAGTATGTAAATCCAACGTCGCACACAATGGCAATTCATACTCCGCAACCGTGACAGTCACAGAATCCCGAAGAACAAAAAAAAAATGGCATTGTCCCGTCCATATGAACCACTGACGGATAGAGCAAAATTCATAGCAGAACAGGAAAATAGCCGCACAATTAAAAAAACGGAGAATGACATGCGCATTTTAAAAAGTTACCTAGCCAACATTGGAGAAATCCGAGCCATTCACAACATACCAGTAAACGAGTTGGATAAGCTTGTAGCCGACTTCATATATAAATTAGAGAGATTAGATGGACAACAATACGAGTCGAGCACTGTCCGTGGGATCCTGGGCAGCATAGACAGGTATTTGATCAAGCAAAAGTACGGTCACTCGATATTTCATGGAAATACTGAGGTATTTAAGGAAACTCTGGCCACCTTACAAGCAAAACAAAAATTCTTAAAAAAGATGGGAAAGGGAAATAAACCAATGCAATCAGAGGCCCTGTCACCGATGGAGATAGAAAAACTGTATGAGTCAGAAGCACTGGGCTTGCAAAACCCCACGAGCCTCCTAAACATGTTGTTCTTCAACAATGGCTTATATTATGCCCTACGTACCGCAGAGCAGTATGCCCTGCAATGGGGAGACCTCCAGCTTATCACAGATTCAGTTGGAAAAAAATACATCCAATATAATGAGAGACAAACTAAAACCCAAACAGGAGAAAACCCAAGAGACATCCGAGCAATTAAGCCTAGAATGTACCAAAACTCAGTAAACCCTGACCGTGACCCAGTGACAGCTTATGAGAAATACTCTTCTGAAAGGCCACCAACAATGCTTACCCCAGACTCCCCATTTTACCTAGCTCCAAACATAAACTACAAACCTGGTGCTTCATTGTGGTATAGGGCAATGGCAGTGGGTGAAAACAAGATACGATGCATGCTTCAACGTATAAAGTCCCATGCTGGTCTGTCCACCCAAAAACGAATAACCAATCATTCCACAAAGAAAACAGCAGTCCAGCGACTTGTTGACCAAGGTGTACCCCCAAACGAAGTCCAGCAAGTATCTGGACACCACTCCTTACAGTCTATAAACAATTACAGCACACTCTCATAGAAACATAGAAACATAGAAACATAGAATTTGACGGCAGATAAGGACCGCCTAGCCCACCCAGTCTGCCCATTTCTACCTACTGGATAGCTGCAGATCCTAGTTAACCAGCAGCCTACTTCTTCACCCCCACCCCAGAATTGCCTTATGACTGTCCCATGCATGCTTGAATTCCACCACTGACTTTGACTCCACAACCTCCTCGAGGCGTTCCATGCATCCACAACCTCTCTGTGAGAAAAATACTTCCTTAAATTACCTCTGAGCGCCCCCTCTATCTTCAAATTGTGCCTCTTGTTCTTGCACCTCTTTTTTGAAAGATGCTACCCTCTTGGACTTTGTTCATTCCCTGAGGTACTTGAAAGTTTCTATCATGTCCCCTCTCCTCCTTTCCTCGAGGCTATACATATTAAGCTCCTTAAGTCTCTCTTCATATGTCTTCTGGTGCAGACCCTGCACCATTTTAGCCTCCTCTGGACAGCTTCATCCTGTCTATGTCTTTTGCGGAGATTGGGTCCCAGAACTGCACACAGTACTCCAGATGGGGTCTCACCAGCTGTCTGTACAGAGGGATAATAACTTCCTGTTTTCTACTGGTGATGCCTCTCCCTATGCATCCCAGTATCCCCCAGCCCTCCTTGCTGCCCTCTCACATTGCTTGCCCACCTTTAGGTCATCTGATATGACTACCCCCAGGTCCCTTTCCATTTTTATTGCTGTTAGTATCTCACCCCCCATTGTGTACTCTTCCCCTGGGTTTTTGTTTCCCAGGTGCATTACCTTGCACTTCTTAGCATTGAATCTAAGCTGCCATACATTTGACCATTCCTCTAACCTTGCCAAGTCCCTTCTCATCCTTTCCACCCCACCCTGTGCATCAACTCTGTTGCAGATCTTAGTGTCACTGCAAAGAGACATACTTTTCCTTCCAGTCCTTCCTCAATGTCGCTTATGAAGACATTGAAGAGGACCGGTCCTAATACTGAACCCTGCGGTACCCCACTAGTAACCCCCCTTTCTTCTGAGTGGACTCCATTTACTATTACTCTCTGTGTCCTAACCTCCAGCCAATTCTTTACCCAGGCTGTCATCTTGGGACCCACTCCCAGGCTGGCTAACTTGTATATTAATCTTTTGTGTGGGACTGTGTCAAATGCCTTGCTAAAGTCTAGGTAGGCCATGTCCACAGCCCCTCCCTGATCTACTACTTTGGTCACCCAGTCAAAGAAATCTATCAGATTTGTCTGGCATGACCTTCCGCTGTGAATCCATGCTGCCTAGGGTCCTGTGCCCTCTGGCCTCTAGATACCGACAATTCTTTCCTTCAGAAGTGATTCCATCATTTTCCCTATCACTGAGGTTAAACTAACAGGTCTGTAGTTTCCTGCTTCTGCCTTGCTCCACTTTTGTGAAGGGAATCACAGCTGCCCTTTCCAGTCCTCGGGTACCACCCCATCCTCCCATGATTTGTTAAAAAGGGTAGTCAGTAGTGTCACTAGTTCTACCCTTAGCTCTTTTAGAATTCTGGGATGAATCCCATCAGGTCCCATTGCTTTGTCCACCTTCAGTTTTAAGAGTTCTTTCAGAATCCTTTCTTCTGTAAATGGGCTGGTATCAACTTCTGTATCCAGAGTGCTACTACTGTTTGTTTTATGTACCTCCCCCTCTTCATTTGTAAATACTGAGCAAAAATATTTGTTTAGTATCTCTGCCTTTTCACAGTCTCCCTCTGCCACCCTCCCCTTTATTAAGCCTCACTATCCCTCCCTTGGTCTTCCTTTGCTCCCTGATGTTCCTATAAAAGGTTTTATCCCCCTTCTTAACTGAGTTGGCTATCTTTTCCTCGGTTTGGGCCTTTGCTGTTCTGACTGCCTTCCCAGCCTCCTTTTGCTTTGATGATACAGTTCTCTGTCCTGCTCCTTCTGGAATTCCTTGTACTTCCTGATGCTTTCTTTTCTCTTGAACCTTCACTGCCACTTCCTTTGAGAACCATAGTGGTTTCTTACACGTCTTGTTTTGTTTGTTGCTTCCACACAAGGCTCGTTACCTCTGTGATGGCAGTTTTATTATTCCCCATTGTTCTTCCACCCCTCCTTCCTGCCCATTTGCTAGTGCATTCCTTAGGTACTCACCCATTTTGGCAAAATCAGCCTCCTAAAGTCCAGTACTTTTGTCTTTGTATAACTGACTCTATTCCTGTGTTTATTGTGAACCATACTGTTCGATGGTAGCTAGTTCCCAGATGGCTACCCACTTCTACATCTGTAATCCTGTCTCCATCTCCATTTGAGAGAATCAAGTCTAATATTGCTCCCTCTTGAGTGGGCTCCAGTACTAGTTGCCTAAGGCATGCCCCTGTGAGGCATCTAGAATAACTGCACTCTTCGAAGTGGCAGCTGCAACTGCACTCCAGTTAACATCTGGCATATTCAGATCACCCATCAGCAATATCTCCCCTTTTTCTGCCATTCTAAGTATACTTTCTATCATTTCCTTGTCCATTTCCTCCCTCTGAGAAGGGGGTCTGTATACAACCCCTGTGCGGATTGTGGTGCCATTGCCTGTCTCCAAATTTACCCACAGTGCTTCTTCTCCTCCCTGTTTACCCTTTTGTTCTGTTGCTTTTATTCCTTCCCTTATGTAAACAACTACTCCTCCTCCTCCTCTTTTACCCTCCCTGTCCCTCCTGTAGACAGTGTATCCTGGTATGTTTATGTCCCAGTCATGATTTTGTGTGTACCATGTTTTTGTGACTGCCACGATATCCAGATGTTCCTCCGCCATCAAGGCCACTAATTCAGGAAGCTTGTTACCCAGACTACGGGCATTAGTACTCATTGCTCTCCATTTTTTGATGGCTTTACCTTCTGTTGCAGCATCCCCCACTGACCGTTCTACCTCAGTCTTTTTCTCATTTAGTACCCTGTTTTGTAGGGAGAGGTTGGGATTTGCCTGCTGCATGTCAGTGCCTCCCCCTTTGACTAGTTTAAAAGCTTGCAAATGAAGCATTTAAACCGATTGCTCAAAAGACTTGTTCCCTTCCTGGACAGATGCAGACCATCCTGCCAGTATAGGCTGGTGTCCCTCCAGGTGGAACCCCAGTCCCCAATGAAACCAAACCCCTGTGCTCCGCACCATTTTTTCAACCATTCATTAAACTGCATGGTGCCAATTACCCTCGCCTCCCCCTCTCAGATGACAAGCAGGAAAGAAACTCAAAGTTACTAGGCCATTCATCGAATTCATTGTGTTCAGCTACAGTAATAACATCCAGCCCAGAGATACAGTGCCAACCACCCCCAAAGTGCAAAGTACCTTTCAGTGATGGTTCCCAAATAAATAGTTTCGGTCAAAATTGTATCTTCCAGCACCCATTCGCTGTGAACATCATCCATAACTTCTGACCAGCGGAAGAGGAAGAACCATGTGACCATGAATGACTGACAGCGGCAGCTCAGATGAAGTACACAGCCCACTTTCCTGTAACTGTACAAAAGAGCGATCAAATAATCACAGCAACCATACCATTTAAAACTGTATTTTTTCCTCTCGCCCTGCTTAGAATGTGCCGTTAACATGTAAGAAGCTCAACCAGGGGACATAAGCAACACGATCTATCATATGGACCCCAGAATTTTTCGTGATCAGATAAGATATTTTTCTCATATGGGCAGTTTGTCCCAATTGTAGAAAGCTATTTGTTTCGTGTAAATGTTACATTGATTTGAATCGCTGTAATGGTATTTGTTTTCCTGTTTGCCCAGTGTATTGAGTAAATTTTACAAATGTTACATTCATTTCAATGTTGCAATGCTATTTGTTTTACTGTTTGCCTATTATCTTTCGTTTCTAGTAAAACTATCAGACAAGACATAGCATCATTTGTTTTCATTAGGCTCCCATACACATAGAGATTGTCTATGGGGAGTTTTGCACAACAAAGAGTATTCTTGATCTTGAGGTATCCATGGCAAAGTGAAACCTCTCGAGCTACGCTCTCGAGGTTACACGTTGCCATGGATACCTCTCGATCAAGAATACTCTTGTTGTGCATGCCTCCCCATAGACAATCCTCTATATTCTGTACAGTTTTTTCAAAGTAGCAGTACGTTTTTTAGTACTAGTATTACAATGAGACTATAGTAGGGACATGCAAACTGCTATGGGTTCCGGTCCCCTTCCTACCAACAACCTGGGACAGACAACCTGGGATCAGCTTGCATCATCTGAATCAAATTACCAGACAGCTGTGCCAGAATCTGAACTGGGTAACAGGAGTTTGCCCATCATTAAACAGTATTTTGGGGATACTTAACTATGTATACAGATTGAGAGAGTTCACAATAAATTTTTGAGGGACTTTCTCTCCTGTGTTTTTTTTTTCTCCGCAGCTACCATGTGCAATATCATGGAAGAGGAGAGGAAAATAAGTACAGAGGTACAGTATATAAAATCTCCAGTTGATAAACATGCTTCACTTCTAAAGCCCTGGAACTAATCCATCTCCCCATCAAAAGAGATTCATATTTCGAGACAACTGCTGAAGAGGAGAGAGGAAAACAAGTACAGAGGTAGAGTACATAAAACCTCCAGTCAATAAACATGCTTCACTTCTAAAACTCTGGAACCAATCCATCTCCCCATCAAAAGAGATTCATATTTGAGACAACAGCTGTCACCTCATGAATAATAAGTACAGATATGCAAACGCATTCCAGTGTATATTGCCATTTGTATGATTCTGTCTTCAGATCTCGTAAAATATTCATGAGTTCCCTGCTCAGTGAAAGTGAAGCGCCAGAGTATTGTAAAATAGAGTAACTGCAGTGAAAACATAACATAGGGGCATGAAGGACAGCATAGTCAAACCTCTAACATCCCGCTGGCGCATTGTTAGGGGATGCAGGTTTTCATGCATGCTGAGGACACTGGTTGGATTTTATAACTTATTTATATATTGTGGAATGTGTTTCTGCATGTGTTCATCTTGCAGTCAAGCAGTTTATTAAAATAAAAAATTAAATACTTTGCAGTTCAGCTTGCGTTCTGCTATCACAAGCACTGTTCAGCTTGTATCAGATATTAGGGAGTGAACTCGTCCATGGACAAACCTACTGGAACATTGGCACCCATAAGCGTGCTTTGGTTATGGTGGCTGTAAATATGGGTGGCCCAAAACACAAGTCATGTTCTTTGGCACCACCGCTAAACTCAGGTCCTGCCAATTCCCGTTCAAGGTGTCCAGCTCTTATGGCTCTCTTATAGAAACAGTAAATTCTTTCAGATATCTGGGTGTCCTATTTGATGGTTCCTTGATTTTGACCTCCACATCAGTCCATCTATAAATCTGTTAACACCAAATTAGGGATTGCATACAAAACTAGTTGTCGTTAACCCTGTCGCCACAGTGGCCATTGCCAGGGGCATCCTGTTTCCTTTCCTTCCCTTACTTATGGGGTCACAGCCTATACTGCTGTGGCTAAGTCTACTCTTTGCAAATGGGATCTCACCTACAATAACATCTGCCAGTATGCCTCCTCATCCCATCAGCGTAAGCACCACTGTCAGCTCTGTGCAAACCTTAACTGGCTCTCCCCTTCTACCACCAGGCTCCTCTTCCTTGGCTCTCTGACAGATGCTGTCATCCGATCACAAGCACCCTCGTCTCTAGCCTCCTTACTGCTCCCTCAATCCTTCTCCTATGGCCTAAGCTTGGCTGACCTATCTCTTCTACATGTCTCAAGATGTAAGACCTCCAAGGGTGCTGGTGCTTACTCTCATATTGCCCCTATGGACTGGAACTCCTTTCCCCATGCCACCCGTCATGCAGCAACTCATGCTGCATTTACGAAGGAGCTGAGAAATTTCCTAACTAAATCTGCCCCTTGTACATGCTTTGATCCTACCTAGTCCTCCCCTATCTTATCCTACCACTATTACCCTACCCTACCTATCCTCCCCAAACAAACTCTTACCTCTCTGAACTACTGTCCTTGCATGTTTCTCCATTGATTTGACCTTGCCAGTAGTGGCTCCCATCCCTCTTTATCTCTCTCTGCTCATTTTCTATTTGATTGCACTTCCCTTGTTTTGGCTTCTCTGTGTGTCTCTCCTTGATTGCTTTCCCTTCCACTGTTAATCTACTCCCCTTTCCTTATTGTCCATTATTACATCTGCACTTACCTTTATATTTTACCCAACTGTCTACCCTTTCTCCCACCCTTTTTGTCGCTTGCAACTATTCGTTACTACCTTATATCATACACCTAAATGCCACTTTAAAATGTTTTATGTGACTGCACTTTTCTTTTCTTCTATAGGCACTAGTTTGTGTAACTAAGTCTATGACAGTACATCATATTTTTGTCTCTGCCGTCAAGTGATATTGTATTTTATTCAAGTGATATTGTATTTACCTACCTCTTTTGTAATATTCTCTCTCACTCTGTATTGTATACTCTGTATTGTAACCTCCCAGGTCATGTCTGAAAATACTCATCTCTATGGCTAGTGCACCTTACCCGGTTAACAAAAACTAACTAACTAAATAAATAAATGGAGCTACAGTTTTGGAATAAAATGGATAACAATAGCTACAGAGCTGAGGAATACATTACTAAAGTGGATTCTGCATCGCATTACAGATGGCTGCAGGGAGTGCAGGCACATTTCGGAATATGTTCAAAATAGTAAGTAACAGGCAGACAGTGTCCCTTTAACTGACTTTGCCTTGCTTATTTTCAATGTTTGTTTAGCTGTGGCACATCCACGATCCACTAGCAAAAGGATGACATGGGTTACCAGCTGCATCTGCCATCTAACATGACACTTTGCAGTGGCTTTGTGGCTTTAAAGTGTATGGCAGAGCAAAAGTGGGAGAGAAAAACTGAACAACTTGGACATTATTGTTCACTCAGTGTATTCATTTTATCTTTGCCTTCCAAATAGAAACATAGAATCTGACAACAGATAAAGGACCACTTGGTCCACCAGTCGCCATTTTTCCCTACCTCCTGTAATACTGCAGACTCTGCTTGGTCTGCAGCTTAACCCTCCATTCCCTCACCTCTAAAGCTGCACTATGGTGACAAATGCATACAAACATATTGGTATTGTGTTTGGGGTCTGTTGGTGTGTAAGGCTGTTAGCCAGAGAGTAATGAAGACAGCAGGGCCTCCCACTTGCCAGCCAATTGTGCTGTGGGGCTCTGGTTCCTTTGAATACCTCCATATGACCATCTGTTCAGAAAGCTGTAGCCTATTGCATGGCAGAATCATACCCGTTACCACCAGCCATCATTTTCCTTTTTAAAATCATGTTCCTTGGATATGAGTTGTCAGTGTAGGTGCCAATTTGTCTGTGAGGCTGTGATTCCCTTGTTAATGGATCAGTCTACTTGTGAGTCAGATATGTGGCCAGTATATGGCTGATGTGGCTCTATGTTTCTGGCTCCTCCCTAAATACCAGCAGCGCTGGTCATTCTAAGTGTTTCCTCCATTCCCACTAATTGGGCTTCACCCAGAGCCACTGTTCAGCCGCTTCTGCATGCCTACGAAGAGGACTTCATCCACTGCCCCCATTCAGTAGCTGTTGCACACATGCAGAGTGGGTTTCATCCACTGAAGAAGTTCTGTGTTTCCTACCCACCCATCGGGGGGCTTCATCTATGGCCATCATTCAGTGGCTCCTGAATGGCAACCAAAATTCATTCATCAAGTGCTGCTGTACACAAAACCACCCCATCAGGCCAACTGCCTGTTGCCACATGAGACAACATGTTCAAAGGGCTGTGATCAGACTAACTGCCTGGCTCCACACTGCACAGCATGTTAAAAGGGCCCAGACTGGACCAAATGCCTGATGCCCCAATGGGTGGCATGTTTGAAAAGCTTCAGTCAAGCAAAAGGACTGCCATCACACCAGGAGAAATGTTAAAATGGCCCCCCCAATCAAGCCAATGGGCTGCTGCAGCAAGGTGCAGCATGTTCAAATGGACCCAGATTGGTCAAGCTGGCTAGCGACACACTGGGTGGAATTCTCAAAAGCCCCTGACTCGGCCAACTGGCTGCTTCCATGCTGGGAGGCCTGTTCAAGTGACTTTTACTAGCAAATAATAGAACCACATAATTTGTTTTCTAAGAGGGAGCTTGTAATCCAGCAAAGGTAATTGTAATAATTAAGCATTCCACCCAGTGTGTCACTAGCCACCTAATTTCTTTCTTTCAGGTACTTGAAGGTTTCGGTCATGCCCCCATTCTCCCTCCTCTCCTCGAGCAAGTGCATACTGAGTTCTTGCAGTCTGTCCTCATATGTCCATCATGTTGACCCTGGCAGGCACAGCATTGTCAAGGTCCAGGTGAGGCCCTAGCCGGATTGCTCCCTCACCTCCCTTGGGCACACAAGTGGTTGGGGTACCAAGGCACTCAGAGGTGAAGCTCCCTGACCTCATCCTTCCCTTAGTCACACCAACAGAGGTAGCAGTTGGCTGTACTCCTTCCTCTTAATTACAGCAGCGGTTCCTGGAAATTCTGTGCCATCACCACTCTCTCAGCAATACAGTATTTCAGTCCAAATGGAACTTCGGCAGGTTCTGGCCACAACAGCAACTTTCTTGTCTGAATTTGAGCAGGACATCAGCTACTTCTCAGCATGTATCTCTCCTCCAGGAGCCTAAACATACATACACCCACTATTCCCCAACACTTCAAACCTTCTCCAGGGATGCCCCCCCAAGTTTGAACCTGGAGTAAGCACTAAGGGAATAGTGGCTGTATGTATGTGCACTCTAGTTTGGACCCACAATAAATTTGTCCCAGTTTTTACCACTTTTTGCCTGTTGGAGAGCCTTTTTCTATGGAGAGCACTTACTTTTCTTTTGGAGAGGCACTGGCACTACTGAAACTCTTCTACCAATAGGGAAAAAAGCATTTATTTTTAAGTGCAACCTGCCTTACCTTGCAAGTGCATTCTAGGGTATTAAGGGCATACTTTTAATTTATTTTTAACTTCGGTGGGAGGCTAACCACCAGGACAGTGGAAAGAGGAGGATGCTGGAGAAAGGGAAGAGGAAGCAGAAAAAGAAGAATAACGTAAGTGAGGGTTTTGGAGTTTAGGCTGGAGGTAGGGGACTTGACCTTGAGAGTGTCAGATAGCAGGACTAAAAGTAAAGAAATACCTGTACTGGATAGGATAAGACAGTGCAGAATATTACCTGAAAACAACAGTGTATTCCTCTATAAATCAAGAACAAAGGGGGATGCCTTGTTATTAATCAGGAACAAGGGGAGGCCTTATCATGATGGTCCTGCTTTTATCTAACATTCCCAGCTCCTTCAGAGTACCCTGTCATAGGCATATGTTCTTTGTTCCTTTTTGAGGCATAATTGTGCTTGTCCTGATCCTAATGTGGCTCGGTATTGTGGCTAGTACATACTAAAAACAGACTGTACACAATTGCCCATCAAAAAAAAGGGGACAATGTCATTGAGCCCCGAAAGTCCCCCACCTACCATCAATGGTTTCCCTCACACACTGTGCAATTTTTTTTGTAATCCATTTCCTAGTTTTCTACAGAAAGAAAATCTTTCTGGGTGATCAAGTAATTCTGGGAGCATGTGCAGATCTCCACCCTGTGTATGGACACCCCCACTCTGTGCATGGACACCCTCTGCATCAAAGTTGTGGTGTGCTGTGTTTACCTGTGTACAAGCCCTGCACTGCCGGTAATTCATTGTGTAAGCTAACTGTTGCATATATCTGTATACAAGAACTGGTCAAACTGCAGGATGGTCTACATGCCTTGTGTAGGCTTAAATACCAGATCAACTCTACCTTACAGATGCAGTCATTGCTGTGGTTAGGCAGTTCCTGAAATTTCTGTGATGTCTCTAGAGAAATCCCTGCCTCCCCACAGTACCACTTTAGGGCCACTAGAGAGAATCTGTTTATAAATATCTGGCCATGTCAATGACTGCAGCTACACTGTGAGGCAGAAAAGGCTTTGCTTTTCACTAAGCACAAGTATTAAGAATCCAACAAATAATTTGGCCATTTACAAGCATATTGTCTAAAAAAAGGGTTACGCCAAAAGATATATCATACAGCGCACGTTTGGGACCATCAGGGTTACCTATGTGATGATCGTATTAATGAGGCGGGTCTGTACATGACAACCAGGCAGAGAGACCTCCTTTGCTGTCAGAAATGTTACCTTGCCAGACATTACTCAAGATTCCCCTAGACACTGATACACTCCTAGACTCACCTCTCATGCGTCAGGAAGTACTCTACACCATTAATGTTTTAGCTACATACAAGATCCCTGGTATGGATTGCATAAGTATTGACATATATCGAAGTACGCCGGACATAGTAGCAGACTCGCTCCTTTCTACATTTCAAGAAGTGCACAAGCCAGGTGAGGGCAGCTTCCTTCTCATGCTAGAAGCCGTAATCACAGTTCTGAAAGAGCCCAACAAAGTTGCCTCTCTTGCAGTAGTTACCCAACCATTTCCTTTTCAATCCAGATGCTAAAGTGTTGCCCCAAATACTGGCCAGTAGACAAGAGTGGTCTGTCATTTGGTGATGTTAATTCAGAAGTCAGAGGCCTCCTTGGCACTTATCACAGTAGATACCAAGAAGGCCTTTGACTCTGTTGAGTTTGACTCTTTTATACCATGGAGGTGATGGGGCTTGGAGCCTTCTTTATAACGGGTCACAGCCCTATGTTCTTCACCCACTGCAGCATTAGGCCATGGAACTAGTTAAGAGTGACCCTATTACCTATTCTTTTCTCCTTGCAATGGAACTATTTGCCCTCAAAATCAGGGATGGAAATCACAGGGATCAAAGCCAGCTTCCAGGAACATAAGGCCATTTCTATTCATAGATGACATGATCTTCTTTTCATGCTATCCAACACCTTCATCCCTGCAGCCCTCTCCATATTGTAACAATTCAGTGCCTTATCATGTCTAAAGTTAAACAGAGGAAAATTGAAGGCTTTCAAATCACAAACTGTCCAAAACCTACTCTAGGGCCAGCTGTGGCACTAAAATGGGCCACTAGTAGTATTAAATATCTGGATTAGGGTGTGTAACAAAAAGTATTTCTTGAATATCATGACTAATGCACTCTTCATATTGGGATACAAATAATGAATAGTGGCATTATTCATGCTTATCCTATTCATGAAATCCTGTCCATATAAAACAAAAATAAAAAGAAACAGCCTTTCACCCTCCTTCCAACCAATCTTTTAAAATACAACCCACCCTCTTGTTACAGTCCCACCCCACCCTCCTCCATCCCTCCACAACCAGAAATTTCATATTTAAAAAAACTCCCATGATGGGCAACTAACACAACCCATCCTCCTCCATGGCCAGCCACTTTCTAGGGAATGAAAGCCCTCCCACACTTGCTCACAGAGTACAACAGCTTATCATATGATTTTTTCATGCTTTGAGATGGCTTAAAAATGAATCCTTTATGAATTTAATGTTTTCCTGTAAAACCTACATGAAGCATGAATATTTTAAAGAGGTTATAATGTATTCATGCTGCATGACGGTTTTCATCATCTGCAATTATTTTCTGGTGTATTGTGAAGCACAACATGAGGCCAAGTGCTTTCAACCACAGGACATTTCCATATGTCTGGCACATTGGAACACCCGCATGCTTGTTGTGCCTCTTATAAAAAAAGTCACAAAACTTAAAAAGTCCAATATATTTGATGAAAAATTCACTGTAAGCCCTGAGGTGGCCAGCTGTACTATGATAACAAGACAGTCACATAATACACTTGGGATATCATATCACAAAGCTTTCTTCACCTTTTTTATACTCTCTCTCTCTCTCTCACATACACTCATAGATAGATATTTAGATGTATCGTATTATAGAGGTATGGTAGTGCCTCTACATTAGGTTGTATTGCTGTTTTATGAAAATGGCCATTTTCAGAATCTTATATCTCAGTCATTTTCAAACCTAGAACTGTAAAATTTGCATGCACCTCCTCAGTTCTAGGGTTTCTTAACCTCCTAAATTTCATGAAGTTCAATGTTTTCTTTTTCTGACAATGACAGCTAAAATTACATACATTTGCCCAATTAGCTACCGAAATTTGTATCTTCAGATAGCTAAAAAATGGCAACAAGTTGTGTTGTGAAACTTACAGGTTTTGTAGGTTTCACATGGAATTAGTCTTTATGGGGTTTTCTTAAAAAACACCATTTTTAAGTTCATCGTGATTAATTGGTCACACATGCGGGTTCAAAAAACTCAGTGAGAAAAATAGCTAGAACTACACGTAAAGTTTTTTTTCAAGTTAAAGTTTGGCATAAACAAAACCTTTACGTTAAGATAACTTTCCTGTTTGGTTCCAGTTAAAAGTTACAGTTTAGTGTGCATGAGGGAGGGCTGGTAGGAGTTACACAATGTATTTAAAAAAAAATCAATGAAGAGTAAGTAGTTATCTTTGATTAAAAATGAAAATCTTTGCACAGGAATCGTTCAGATTTTTTTTTTCAGTAAAATCTACATGAAGCCGTTTTTTAAAATATGCATGTTGCATGATGCCCTTCAACCTCTGCAATGATTTTCAAAATATTCATACGGTTATAAATTATTTCTTAAAATACTCCTATTACACAATGTTTTTTTGCTTTGCAACAGTTTTCAAAATCTACATAAACAATTTCTGAAAAGTTTCATACTACACAATGGTTTTCATGCTTTGAAAACATGTTTTTTATTATTTGTTTCTCGGATTAACACCTATGAATCAGGGACTTTTTTACACAGGTTCCATGTCCAAAACAAGAATACAGAAACAAGGTAATACAATGTAAAGCATTCAGGTAACATTAAACACAAATATACATGTTGCAGTTGGAGGGATAACAGTCAACATAACAGGTAGAATCAACGTAAAATTAAATGAGCTAATACAGTGGTAATACTTGCTGGATTGTTGGGCAGCAGAGGCTGGCTTTGTCAGTAAAGCAAGCAGCAGGGTGAAACAGTCGTAAGGCAGTTCTTTGTATGTGGGAAAGGAGACAAAATTGCAGGGCAGGGGATGAATACAGGAGCGGAAGACTGTGGCTAGGGAAGGTGAGGGAAGGGGAGGGACAGAAAGGGTTAGTTAGGGAGCTATGCAGGGCAGTCACAACTGCTGTGAGCAGTAAGGTGCTGTCTAAGGAGGTCCTTGAAAGGACTGAGCTTGGGTGCATCAAGGTTAGCTATTGGGAGTCCATTTAGCCAACGGGGCACCCGGTAGCTAAAGGCTCATTGGGCTTGCATGGTGTGGCAGAAAAGTACCAGGGAGGAATGTCTAGCTGCACTCCTAGTGCTGTGAGAGTAATAAGCATGGGTGGGGAGGTGCTGGGAGCTAGGAGGGGTTAGTCCCATGCTAATTTTCTTGGCTTATAAGCAGGTATGATACTTGATCCTGTCTCTGAGGTTCAACCAATTTGTCATGGAGTACAAATCACAAGTATGCATGCAGTTATGAGCACCTGACACTAGGCAGCAGGTTTTATTTAGGGCCGTGTTGACTCTTTTAAGGGTCGTGTCTGTGGCAGAGCCATAAATGACTAGATCATAGTTCACTAATAAGAGGATGGAGCTGGTGGCTGCCATTCAGAGTGCTTGCTGGGTCAAGCTGCTTCCAGTGCTTATAGCGGATCCTAGTCTACAGCTGACTGCTTGCGACTATCATTGATGTGTTTCGTGGCAGGTAATACGCTGTCAAGAGTAACACCTAGGTATTTAGAGGTCTGGACTTGTTCTAAGGGAGCATTTAGGTTGCTGAGTATGGTAAGTGGGGAGGATTTTAGTTTGTTTTTGGGGCTGGCAAAAAAGCATAGATTTAATTTTTTTAGATTTCAAGATCAGTTTGTGTTGTGAGAATCATTCTTCAACAGCAGTGAAGTTGTCTTGTAGTCTAATAGCTAGGGTGTGTGGGTCAAAGTGACTGGAAAATAACACTGTGTCATCCACATAGAAGAGTAAGTCACCGGAGCAGACTTGGGGGAGTGAGTTCAGAAAGAGGCTGAAAATAGAGGCCCAGGATGGAGCATTGTGGAACTCAGGGTGGACAGGTACTGCAGCTTGGAGGATAACACATCATTTATTTTGACCTGTTGGGACCTTTCCTCAAGGTAGCTTGTAAACCATCTAACAGCCCCAGGGGAGGCCCCAATGGTGCCAACAGAGTCAGTAAGAGAGGGTGATTTACTATATCGAAGGCCTCGGTGAGCTCAACGTACACTGACCCCATTAAGTTACTATGGTCAAGGGCTTTGTGAATAAAATAAGTATATTCAAGTAGAGCAGAGGTAGTGCTGTGATGTATTTTGAAGCCATGCTGCTCTGGGCACAGGATGTTATGCTTGGTTAGGTTCTCCGTGAGCTGGTCAGTGACTATCTGCTCCAGTGCTTTTGAGAGGGGGGGAGGATAGAGATCAGACGATAGTTGGAGTGAAGGGCTCTATCTCCACTCTTTTGGATAGATATTGCAGCTTTTCACAGTGAAGAGAATTGCCCAAGATAGTGAGATTGATTCAGAATCTTTGTGAGGGTTGTTAGGACTGCATCTAGAGTCAGGTGTAGCAGCTTCAGATCTTTTATTTAGTTGTTTAACCAGGTATAGCACACTAAGCCGAAAGCTTTTTTACAGGAGCGACCTGGGAGCACAAGGAGGTTAAGTGACTTGCTCAGGGTCACACAGTATGCAAGTGGAAGCTGTGGCATTCAAACCCAGGTCTGGTCTGCTGGATGTCACCAGATTTGCAGCTCAGAGCCTTAGACCACTGCGCTATACTGCCTCTTAAATCTAGATCTAGTGAGTCACTGCTAAAGCAGGATTTGCCAAGGACTCTGAGCAGGTATATTTGGGCTGTTCAGTGGGAGACAGTTTTAAAGTAAAAGGGTGGGTTAGGTGATGAAGCGCCAGCATCACTAAGGTCTGTTAGGTGGGGGTCAAAGAAGTCTGGGAGGAGTACTCCACTGAGGTCTTAGAAAGCAGAGTTGAAGGTGTTAGCTATCTGCAGTGGGTCTTGGAAGGCTGTCCCACCTACATTAAGCATGGTGGGTAGGATTTGATGGGCTTACTGGTAAGTTCTTTTAGGTTACCCCAAAACTTCCTGCTGTCACCCCGGGAGTTTAACAGCCTGTCCTCAAAGTGAGTTCTTTTAGCCTGCCTGATGGCTTGTGTGCATGTATTTCTGACCACTCTATATTGTTGCCAGTGGGTTTGATTGCCCGTGGTTCGAGCTTTATGCCAGAGGTAGTCCCTGTCTGCCATTCGGGTTAGGAGGGAGGAAGAGATCCAGGGGTTGTTGACAGCTTTTAGCCTCCACTTTTTTAAGGGGGCAAAGATGTCACACTCTGTATTAAAGCTGGTTATGAAGTGGTCAAGGGCATGATCCACACTGGGTACTGAGTCCAGTAGTGACCAGTCCTGGTTACGTAGATGTGCTTGAAACTGATTTAATTGTCCTTTCTTGAGGACGCGCTGGTGAATAGTTTGTTTGGTTGCTTGGTAGACTTATTGGATGAAAAGCATAAGATGACAAGGCAAGGCAAGTTTTATTTTTCCAGGCACCCAATCTCGGGGGCTCTGGGCACCATACAATAAAAACACACCATCAATATAATAAATAAACATCAAATAAATATCACAGTAGTTGCAGCATAAAGTAATTATGGTCTATGACTACACAAAATCCTATTAAAACAGATACTCAGGGGGAAGGGAGAGGGAACTCCCAAGGTAGACTAATAAACAAGGTTCGGAAAGGCCTGACTAAACAGGTAGGCCTTGAGGTGGGCCTTAAAGACCTCAACTGAAGGGACCTCCCAAACAGATGGAGGGAGCAAATTCCACAGGATGGGGCCAGTGACACTAAAAGCTTTGTCGCCGGCGGTTTTAAGACTCATCTTGGGAATCGCCAGGAGGCCCTAGAGGAAGAATGGAGGGAGTGGACCGAGGCAGTGGGTGTAGAAGATCCAACAGATAGCTAGGGTCCAACCCATGTAAGGCCTTAAAGGTGAGCAAGCCTACACTTAAAAGGATCCTCCACCTCACCAGCAGCCAGTGCAGTTCATGCAGCATCGGGTGATGTGGCAGAATTTTGACTGCCCCATTAGAAAACTGTTGGCTGCATTCTGCACTAGCTTCAGTTGGTGGAGGTTACCTCCCAAGACCCTGAGGTAGAGCGCATTACAGTGATCAAGTCTGAATGCCACAAAGGCATGCTCTAAGGTGGGGAGGGCCATGGACGGAACTAGGGGCTTAACCCTGGCGATATTCCTAAGATGGTAAAAGCTGTTCCAGAAAACAGACGACACCTGGAATTCAAATGTCAAACAATTGTCAAAAGTCATGCCAAGATTTTGCACTCTAGAGGAGGCCTTCAATGGCACCAATCTTAGGAACAAACTAGTTTCGGCACCAGAGATTATCCTGTTCAATCCTCTGTTTGACTCCACCACCAATACCTCTGTCTTATCAGGGTTCAGTCACAACCAGCTGGAAACCATCCAGTCATTGATCTCCGCAAGGCAGTTGTTAAGCACTTCCACCGCACTGGATATCCCAGGGACAAAGGAAAAATACAGCTGGGTATCATCAGCATTGCAATGAAAACCCAGACTGTATTTCCTAATGAACTCACCCAGGGGCAGCATGTACATGACAAACAATATTGGTGACAAGACCGAACCTGAGGTATTCCACATGACAGGGGCTAGGAAAGAGAAAATTCCCCATAGCTACCCGTTGCCTCCCTATTAGTGAGTGTAGGACTCAAACCAGCAGATGACAGAGTTGGTGAGTCCACAAAATTTCCTCAGGTGGTCAAGCAACACACAATAGTCTACCGTGTCAAAGGCTGAGGAGTGATTGAGGAGAGAAAAAAAATTGTCCCCTTCCCCCGATCCCTAGCCCTGAGGAGGTCACTGTGCACCCAGACTAGTGTGGTTTCTGTACTACTCCTCGCATGAAATCCAGACTGGAATGGCTCATAGAGATTGAAGGCCATGAGGTGTTCCTCAAGTTGCAGTGCTACAACCTTCTCAACAACCTTCCCTAAAAATGGGAGGTTGGAGATCGGATGGTAATTCACCTTGATGTCACGGTCTAGAGATGGCTTTTCAGGAGGGGATGAACCAGTGCCTCCTTCAAGGCATCTGGAAAGATCCCCTCCAACAAAGAGCACTGGACAATCAAAGTGAACACCAGGCCAACAGTGTCAACATATCCCATCAAGAAACAAGTTAGCACCGGGTCCAGTTCACAGTATGTGTGCTTTAACTTGGAAGCAACCCCAATGACCTCCGACACCTCCACTGGTTTAAACTCCCCCCAACTATGTGGAGTGCTCTCCAGGTGACATAGATGATCACTGTAGGCCTCAGTGAGGCTCACTGGTGGCACACCCTGCCGGATGGCAGACACTCTGTCCAAGAATAATCAAGCAAACTCTTTGCACAAAACATCAGCAAAAGTCTTTTTCGGCTGAAAAAAGGCTGGGTTTAGGAGCCTGTCCACAGTCCAAAAGAGTTCACTTGGTTGATTCTTCCAAGCAGCAATCTCTCTCTGGACAGGAACTCTGCCTTCTTATGAGTGATTGCCCCCTGATACTCACTATAATGGGAGCGCAGGGCCAATGTGTCTGCCTCCAGACCAGACCTCCACCAGCAGCACTCCAGCCTCTGACCTGCAATCTTCATCACCTTGAACTCCATCAAACCAAGGGGACCTCAAGTGAGAAGATTTGGGCCACATGGGCTGGAAAGTAGGAGAGTCGAAAAGTGCCAATAACATCCTATTATAGGTGGCGACAGCCCCATCCAGACCCCCATGCATGCACTACCCACATTAGATAGATCTGCCACTGCCAGAAATCCAGCTGGGGTCAAACCCCTCAAAGGGAGGTAGCTGACCATCTCTGCAGGGGGAGGGCTCTCGGGGGGGCCCCAAATGAGAATTCCATCAAACAATGATTGGACCAAATGACCCAGTCAGTCTTGAGGTTACTAACCTGAAACAATCACGGGATTTAAGAATGCATGGGATAGACATAAAGGAATTCTGGAGGTCAGGGGTAAGAGGCAACAGACTTCTTGGAAAACATAAACTGAACTTACAAGCTCAAATGGGCAGACTGGGTGGGCCATAAGCCCTTATTTGCCGACACTGTCTAGGTATCTATGTATCTATGTAAAGATGAGATCAAGCAACGTGCAGTTGCCGGACCTAGGGTTTTAGTCTGGGCAAGGAGGTTACTTCTTTTGCCAGATTAATGGCTGTCATAGCATCCTTGTAGATGTCAGCTTCAGGAGCCAACCAATTCACATTGAAGTCACTGAGAAGCACTAACTCTGAGCACAGGAGAAGACTCGAGAGGTAGCTGATTATTGCTGCAAACCCATTGGCGTGATCACGCGGGGTGAACATAGCTCGCAATGAATGTGATGTATTTTCCGTGCTTCCCCAGAAGCAACTTAAGTGCCAGTGCTTGAGAGCTGTTGCCTGTGTCAATTTTGGGGAGAACATGCCCTTGGAGGGTGGTTTTAAGGTAGACTGCACAGTCACCACCCCATTTCCCAATCCTGTCATCTCTGAATAGCATGTAGCCATCAAGGAGGACGACACTGTCAGGTACCTTGGGGGAGAGCTACGTTTCGATCATGGCTAAAACACTGGGTCAGTGATGGGCCACCCAGCCCTAAAGGAGATCAATTTTATTGGAGAGACTTCTAATGTTTAGTGATGCTATTTTAATGGCTCCATAGTTACAGTTGTGGGACTGGAGAAGCTGCATTGGTCTGGGATTAGGGTGGACATTTCCTGACAGAAGGAGGAGTAACAAGGAGTCTCTTATAATGAGGAACTTGAGTGCCTTATTCAGAGATACAGGTTTGTGATTTCTGGGTTTGCAGACTGTTGAGGGGGGAGGACAAGAGAGGTGCGGCAGCATTAGCAGGGAGAGGGGGATGGAAACTTTGGGGGAGTTTGGCATAGGATGAGTCAGGGTGACAGGGATGGGCTGCAGGATGCTGATGGTTGTTGAGGCCACAGGGACACCCCATCATGGGTTTAGCAGGCAGGTCAGTGCCAGCGAGGTGGTAGCCTGGTATTGGAGGGGGACACATACTAACATGAGGGATGGGGTGCAGTGCTTCTCAATAAGCCTATTCTAGAGAGTAGTTGGGCTAATACTTAAATGGATAGGAGGGAATGATGGGGTTTCCCGTGGGACGGGGAGATGAGGAGTGCAGAGCTGAAAACACCTAGTGATCCATTTGCAAGAAAAATGAAAAATGCATCTTGTGGTCAGGTGTCTTCAAATTAATTTTGAAGTCAAGTTTGTTATTTTCAGTATGCTAATACACTCAATTTGTTACCAGGAGTAGCTAAACATTCAGGGTTCTTGCACCTTTAAATGGTTGACCAGCCTGATAGGAGCAGGGTTGGTCTGAAGTCTAGCTAGTGTACTTAATAAAAGATGAGGATGAGGATGGGGTGGGGTGGGTGGAAGGAGGAGAAAATTCAACTGAGAAACTAAACCTGTGTTTAAATTGGCCACAAAGCAGTAAAGCAACTAAGAGAAGCTGGGTTTAAGCTGGGTTTGCTGAGCAGCTTTACAGGCTCCATCTCAGAAGAGAGCTAGCAAAAAAAAGGCAGGAGCATGCACAACAGCCTGGGAGGGTAGGCGCCAAATTTAGAAAGTTCAGCAGTTTGGAGGGGCAGGTGGGCGGCAGAGCCTGGCTGTGGAATTTGAACCATAGCACAGTTTCGTTTGGAGGATTTGAGCCCAGTCAGGGCTGGCAATCCCCTAAGGAAAAAGGGGAAATAAGGAGAAATGAATAGCTGGCAAGAAAGGGGAGTGGATATTTCAAATTTTCATTAGATTATAAATTATTTTTAAAAACTTTAGTGCTGCAAGACTGTTTTGAAAAAGTATGTGCTGCTCAATGATTTTCAAAATCTACTTGCTTCATGATGGTTTTTAATATTCACACACACATCCTTTACGAAGGTTTTGAAAATCTATCTGCAGGAAGATTTTAATGATTTATGAGCTGCTTGATGGTTTTCAGAATTTACATGCTGCACAAATATATTTATTTTGGAAGTGTACTCAACTAAAACTTTAATGTAATTTAAGTTTTTAAATACTTAAATGTTAAGGATGATATTCTACTATTTGTAAAAGAGAGATGTAAGTACACACAATGGGCCTTATAATTTCCGTCTTTCGGATGAGACGTTAAACCGAGGTCCCATCTGCCTGGACTGGTGGTAGTTCAGGTGGATGTTAAAGATCCCATGGCACTTATCGAAAAGAGTAGGGAAATTTCCCCGGTGTCCTGGCCAAATTTCCCTCATTCACTTAAAATACCACCAACAGCTTAATCTGGTTCAAGGTCAGTTGGCATTCATCTGTATCCCCCTCCCCCGGGTCGTGCCTCAAAATAGGCAGGATTTGTCTAGTGCACTTACCCGGTCAACAAAAACTAAATAAATAAATAAATCACTGGCACCAGTATGTGCCACAAAGGACATCTACCAAGACACCAAAGTGCATGCCATGCTCCCAGTACCAGTGGGACACATGGGGCTGGGATTCAGTATCTGTAGTTGGACTGATGCATGGTTCTTTACTTCTGTGCAATGTGTGGTGCCACCTGGGGGGCCCAACCTCAGCTGGATGGTCGGCTTTCAATTCAAAGGACCAAATGGTCCCATGGCCGGCAGGAGCAGAGGATTATCATACACAACACTCCTTGGAAAGACTGTCTCCCATTCAGTAGAAGTCCTTCTGGCTTTTCATAGACCAGAGGGGGTCATGTGAAAAGTATGTCAGGAGTCACCTCCGGTTTTGCATAGTGTCTCAAAGGCTATGAACAAAGGAAGTTTCTACAGACATTTCTTACAAAGAAAGGAAATTTCCAGCAAAAAAAAACTAAGGTTCATACTCATACTAATATTCATACCAAGGCAATTGAGGAGCAAGGAGGCTGGTATAGCCTACGAGAGCTCCTGTAGAAACATTTAAGTGTAATGATCAAGAGTGTAACCTGAGAGGAAAAACTTGTCAAGTCTTTTGAATTCAGCTTTGTTTTACTAATGATATGTCTAGGGGAAGTTTGTTCCACGGGTTTGCAATTCTTAGTGGGAAAAATAATTTTCTATTAATATTTATTTATTTAGTTTTTGTTAACTGGGTAGTTCCTTGCATGCCCAATGAGCTGATTTGCAAGTTGTGGCTGAATACAGTCCACAGGGGTCTTGGTGCTATCCCATTTTGGGTAGAGCTATACCCTGTGAGCTATATACAGCCCAGGTCTATGTTGGGGCAGCCCAGTTTCACTTAACTCTGTACCGGCATGGTCTGATAGTCAGTCTGATAGCGCCACCCATTATCTAACTGAATATAGCAACCACTGGGTAGAGCAAACACAGCACAAATATTTGCACTGCACTTCTGTTCCTGTTTGACTGTCGGGACCCATGCCTTTTATGTACAACTATTTTCACTTTCTTTTAATATTTCATCAGTACAGACCTATGCAACTTGCTGCACTCCCTCGAGCTAGTGCTCTTTCTTTAAAAAAACTGTAGGTAATGAACATAAAGTTTCTTATTTACAGCAGCCTTCGTGCATCATTAATTAAACGTGCTACCTTTGTGTCTGACAGCTTCCACTTACTAAGGATCATATTTCCTTTTCCAAGCAGACTTGATAAGGAGCTCTGTCCCTTGTAAGCACCCAAACCTCTATTAAAATAAAATAAAATAGGCAAAACTCTGTGTTTACAAACTCACTGTGACATCAATAAAGGTAATTCTACATACCAAATAAAATATTTACTTTCTCTGAATGGGAGTTTCTCTTTCTACTGCTTTTGCTTTCCATCCTATGGTTGAGATACTATCCATAGAACAGTATAAGCATGCATGTAGGTGAACTCAAGAAAGTACTAAGTGAACACAAAGAAAACCAGCATTTGTCAATGCCGAATGTTGATTGCATTGGTGTGTTGAGCTCGCTCACTGTCCCTCTGTCACTCGCTCAGTCTGTGTCCCCCTTGCTGCAGGCTGCTGTTTTGTACTGGGCTCCTGCCTGTGTTAGCACCTTGTTCTGGCCACTAAGAAATCTGCAGCTGTCCCAACAGAGCTCCGTTGAGGTGGCTCCCTCTCCCTCTCTCACTTGCTCATTCTGGTTCTCCTGGTACTGCAGGCTGCCCTTTCATACTGGGCTCCTGCCTCTGTTGGTGGCTTTTTCTGCCCACAAAAAAATCTGCAGCAGTCCCGACACAGGTCTGTTGAGCCTGCTGACTTCCCCCCTCTCTCACTTGCTCATTCCGTTTCTGCCGGCGCTGCAGGTTGCCCTTTTCTATTGGGCTCCTGTCTGTGTTGCCGCCTTCGTCTGCCCACAAAGAAATTTGCAGCAGTTACAATAGAGCTCTGTTGAGCTCACTCACTTCCCCACTCTCATTCGCTCGTTCTGGTTTTCCTACCACTGCAGGCTGCCCTTTTGTACTGGGCCCCTGCATGCATTGCTGTCTTTTTCTGGCCACAAACAAATCTGCAGCAGTCCCAACAGAGCTCCGTTGAGCCCTCCTCCCCCTCCCTCACTCACTCATTCTGTGTCTCCTGCTGCTGCAGGCTGCCCTTTGTACTGGGCTCTTGCCTGCATTGGCGGCTTGGTCTGTGAAAAGAAATCTGAAGCGGTCCCAACACAGCTCCACTGAGCTTGCTCACTCTCCTGTCTCACTCACTCATTCCGTTTCTGCCGGTGCTGCAAGCTGGCCTTTTGTACTGGGCTCCTGCCTGCGTTGTCGCATTTTCTGCCCAAAAGAAATCCACAGCAGTCACAATACAGCTCTGTTGAGATCACTCACCACCGCCTGTCACTCACTCATTCTGTTTCTCTTGGTGCTGCAGGCTGCGCTTGTATATGGGGCTCCTGGCTGCATTGGCACCTTGTCTGTCCACAAACAAATCCGCAGCTGTCCCAACAGAGCTCCATTGAGTCGCTCAGTCTCCCTCTGTCATGTGCTCATTCTGTTTGTCCTGGCGCTGCAAGCGGCCCTTTTGTACGGGGCTCCTGCATGCATTAGTGCCTTTCTCTGCCCACAAAGAATTCCACAGCAGTCCTGATAGAGCTCCGTTGAGCTCACTCAGTCCCCCTGTCTCAATCACTCGTACTGTTTCTCCCACCGCTGCAGGCTGGCCTTTTCTACTGGGCCCCTGCCTGCTTTGACGCCTTTTTCTGCCCACAAAGAAATCTGCAGCAGTCCTGACAGCGCTCTGGTGAGTTTGCTCACTCCCTCTTCCTCGCTTGCTCTCTCGTTCTGTTTCTCCCAGTGCTGCAGGCTGCCCTTTTGTACTGGGCTCTTGCGCTGGGGCCTTTTTGTGCCCACAGACAAATCCACAGCAGTCCCGACAGAGCTCAGTTGAGCTTGGTCACTCCCCCCTCTCACTTGTTCAATCTTAATATGTCCCAAACACTGATTTCCCACAGCGACAGAGCTATTCTCCGGCAGGAGTGCAAAAACATATTTTAGCCAGGATGTGAAAAATGACAGCTGTACTGTTCATAAGGAGGTGTGAAAAAGTGCCACTGTTGAAAATGAGGTGTGAAAATATTACAAATGTGCGAAGGTACAAGGGTGCATGGAAACAGTTCAACACACACTTGTAACACAGTCATGTTATGGAGTTTTGTCACCAAATTTTCAACATAGGGCTTTTAGGACCTCTGCTCATGAACAGTGCCACTGTCATTTTCTTACTCTGTCCCGAACACTGATTTCCCACAGCGACCGCGTTATTCTGTGCCACAACTGTGAAACCACATTTCAGTCAGGATGTGAAAAATGACAGCTGTACTGCTCATAAGGAGGTGTGAAAAAATGCCACTGTTGAAAATCTGGCATGACAATATTACAAATCTGTGAAGCTACAAGGGTGTGTGGAAAGTGTGCAATGCACACTTGTAACACAGCCATTTGATGGGCTATTATCACCAAATTTTCAACATAGGCATTTTAAGACCTCTGCTCATGAACAGTATCATTGTCAGTTTCTTAATCTGTCCCGGACAGTGATTTCCCACAGCGACCGCACTATTCTGCACTGGAAGTGCGAAAACACATTTCGGCCAGGATGGGAAAAAGGACAGCTGTACTGTTCATAAATAGGTGTGAAGGAATGACAATGTTGAAACTCTGAAGTGAAAATATTATGAATTCACGAAGTAACGAGCGTGCATGCAAACTGCACAATGCACGCTCGTAACACAGTCATTTTATGGAGTATCATTACCAAATTTTCAACACAGCCATTTCAGGACCTCTACTCATGAACAGTGTCACTGTCATTTTCTTAATCTGTCCCAAATGCTGATTTCCCACAGAGACTGCGTTATTCTGTGCCCGAAGTGCGAAAACATATTTCTGCCAGGATGTGAATAATGACAGCTGTACTGTTCACAAGGAGGTGTGCAAAAATGCCAGTGTTGAAAATCTGGTGTGAAAATATTGCAAATTCACGAAGTTAAGGGCGTGCATAGCAACTGTGCAGCGCACGCTCATAAAACAGTAATTGCTTGGATTTATTCCACCAAATTTGCAACATAGGCTTTTTGAGAGCCCACCTCATGAGCACTAGCCCTGTCATTTCATTAATTGGCCCCAAAAGGTGATTCCACGTAGTAACCGTAAAATCACCTTTTGGGGCTGATTAACACCATGACAGTTCAAGAATTCATGAGGAGGGGTCCCAAAAACCCCATGTTGAAAATTTGGTGAAAAAAGTCCCAAAAATGCCCAAGATATGTACTAAAGTTGAAAAAACCCTATTTATTACATTATACAGCTTACCGGCATTTCCTCAGTTCGAGGTCGGCTTTGAAGAGTGCACTCATGTTCCCGGTCCACCGAAGATCGTCATGCCGGACTCGGAGATAAGTATGGAGTGAGGAGGGGTGTGGGAGGCAGGGTGCGCAGTAGGTGGTGCAGGTTATGGTAGGGGCCAGAGACACTACGAGGGACTGTTCCTTTTGCAGGTAAAAAAGACTTTGCGGGACTGTTTTCCCTTTACAGGGCATGTGGCATGCTGGGGTGGGCCCTAGTGTGCCACCAGTGACTTTCTGTTGGGGGCAGCAGTAGCCCGGCCGAAGTTAGGCCCCATTGCTTCTAAAGGGAGGAGATTCATTATGCCCGGCGTGGATTGGGCACCCGTCAGCAGGAATAAAGTGGGGGTGTTACTGCAGAATGCGACAGGAGTGGGCTCCTCCGTCGGCACCAGAAACTAATGGGGCACCAAGGCCAATGGGGTCTGAGGCCCCCATCATACATAAACATGGTGGAGGGTTATATTGTTTGTGAACATGGTGGCAACCCACCGCCATGTTCACAAACAATATCAGGATTTTTACATCCCACCCTGCAATGACGGGTTGCTCCTCATTGCAGCGGGTAACTGATGCTGCAATGATGAAGCTGGTGCAGTGTTGCGGGAGTATTCAGTAGTTAGTGCGAGCGTTCCAAACTACTGTCCCAACAACCTGCAATGGCATTGGGGAAGCGGGACAAGCCTTTGCAGGCTGTGGGGGCATTAGCCACAACAGTGCCATGCCTCCATAGCCTGCTACTGAGAAAGCTGCGCAATATGTTGTTTCGCTGCACACAATCAACATAAAAATTAAGTCCATTTTCACTTGCTACTCCTGCACACCATTTGTCATGCTACTGCAGTAACTATGGTTACCAGCAACCCATAAAAGAATGCAGATTGTGCAGGGCTCAGGTTGCTCTTAAGATTGACAACACCAGGAATGGCAGTTAAGTAAGTAAAACTATGAGGCTGCATACATGGCTACAAACAAAATGCTGTCTGATAACAGTGCTTTTAATTTCATTTCAATAGAACAGAAAGTATTGTGTATGGAAATGGAATATTTTAAAACGAATAACCAGTGAGTGGATTTTTACTCCAGTGTATTTGGATGCTTTTTCTGCACATCATTTGGGGATTAACTGGGGCTTGTTGCATTTTCTGCTGCCACACAGCTTGCTAGCTGCAGTACCTGTGGGCCATTTTTGGGGCTTTTATTTATTTAGTTTATAAAATGGCAATGATAAATCTAGAAGTTTCATCGGCCGAGAGAGGTCACCTGACCATGCATTACATCTCAACACAATCAGTTGCCTAATATCATATTTCTCTCCAAAAAAACAACTTAGAGACATTTTATAAGTGTAATAAGCCAGTTCAAGGTGTGTATCATAGGATTTTAATGCACTTCCAGGGCTTAAGGATACTCATCCTTCAGCCTCATGCCTTGCACCCTGGGTGCATTAAAATCCTTAATGCACACCCTGTCATGAATTATGCCTTATATTATCTGGTAAGCACACCAGACAAATACGTGCCTATTTTCAGGTACAACCAGGGAGATTACAAAGTAGAGAAAGTAAGGCATACGTCACACAGTGTAAATGTACAAAATATAGCCAAAATAGAGTCACAGAAGACCATAAGTAAGCAATAACACATGACGAGGTGTGGGTTACGTGCTGATAAGAACACGCCTAGGGGTGTGCTAAGGCACGAGGCGCTTGCGCCGAGTGCCTTATGCCCCTAGGCGTGCTTTTATCAGCACGTAACCCACACCTCGGAGTGTGTTATTGCGCTTATAAAATGGGCTTTTCTGTTGATTATTTAATGAGTAAAAAGGAAAAGTGATAAAGTAAAAAATATATTAAAAAAGAAGGTTTAATAGTTCAAATAGGAAAAATAGTCCGTAGCCTCCTTATGTAGTGACTTTAAAAAAGTGTTTCATTTGAATTACTGGGTTTCTATGTATTTTGAGATCCAGTATGTGTTTTTACTGACAGGTGTCTGTCTATCAGACTTCATCTGTCTGATCAAATATTGGCACAAGTAAATGGCGCGACCGTTTTCTTAGGTGGCCGGTGGGAGTGAGACTGTCCGTTATTGGGTAGCATTGAATTGCGCTTCCTGATTCTGTGAAACTGCGGCGGTAGGGAGTATTAAGTTTTTGTGATTTTTTTCTACTGAAGTCGACGAATTGGGAGCAGTGTGTGTTTGCCTTTGTGAGGCGTTTTTTGGTGCTGAAGTCGGCAATTGCGAGCCGTGTCAGCTGTCACGGTGGCGTCTTCGTTTTGGAGGCCAGGAGCGGCGTGTGTATTTCCGGTGCGCAGTGCTGCTTCAGGGTTTCTTAAATCACAACGGAGACTGAGGAAAATGTATAATTTAAATTGATAGGAGAAGTATTCTTCTTTTAATGTCCCCTGTGCTGTATAAAAGTGGTAAAGTTTGGAGGGGAAGTGTGGAGCAGGAGATGTGAGCGAGGATTACGAGGATCGCTTTGAAGTAGGACGAAGAAAATGTTTGCAGTAAAAGAAACTATACTTTCACAGTTTGTGTCAGAAGAGTTTTGTGCCATTTGAGTTACATATGCTGATGGTACTGTGTAAGTGTGCTGCTGCGACTGCGTTGTGCTGGTTTATACCGTTTCAGTGAGCTCTGCTAATGAGACTTTGCGTTTAGGTTTGGCAGAGCTCACTGATTTACTGTCATTATGTGGCATCATTGTGGGCAGTAGTCGGTTGGCTACAATATCATCTGATAAGGACCGGCTCAGATGATGTTGCAGCCAATCAATCTTTTAAGGTTCTTAGCCCATTTAATAAGATGAAATAACATCAATCAACTCAATAATAAGTACAAAAGGATAACTCGCTATCGTTGGTTATCTTTATATCAGCCTGGTGGTGCCCTTTCTACTTGTTTTTTTCTGTTACTTATTTTGGTACCTGTAACCTATGCAGCAGCAGAGCACTCTCCTCTGCCTTATTTTACTTATCACAAACTGCATCATATATCATTTCCTGACTTTTAAACTTTTCAATCCTGCACTTTCTCAAAGTCAGTTTCACATTTGGTATAACCTCAAAGGACTAGAAAAGTATTGCTCTCATGAACAGGTGCATGAACTCTCATGTGGGAAGATGCACAATGAGGGGTAAGATACTGACAACAACAACAAAAGCGTTTGTCAATGCGAATGTTTGCTTGCTGGCATTGGCAGCGGTAATCTTAAGTTACAGAGCTGCGTAATAGGGATGGCAGTGAAGTATTGAACTGAAAGCCAACCACCACCACCCTGCAGAGAGTGGCAGGCATTGGGGTGTGCGTTTGGGTGCGTCAGGCATAACGGCCGCCATTTCACCACCACCACCCTGCAGACACTGACAAATGTCACAGTGTTCCTTGGGGTCCTTTGGCCCTTGTCGCACCCATTCCATTAGAAATACGGTGAGATGGGTGCGATATAGAGAATGGGGTGAACTTTGGGGCGAGCGTCCAAGGCATACCTCGATGCCTCTCACTGGCTGCAGGGTGTGGAATGGTATGAGCATTACAGGCAAGAATCCCAAGTCACACCCTGATGCCTGTCATTCTCTACAGGGTTGGGCGTTATGGTTGGAAACCCTAATACCTCAGGCATTTGTTGGTATTTTCACTCCAAATTTTCAACATGTTTTTTTTGTGACCCCACCTCATGAACAGGGGGAATATCAGTTTGGTAGCCGAAAGCTGCTTATGCACAACGACTACGGTATTTAGCACCACAAGGGCAAAAACATTCTGAACAGGATGTAAAAAAATGACAGCTGTACTGTTCATGGGGACGTGTAAAAAATGGCAATGTTGCAAATCTGCAGTAAAAATATTTAAAAAAATGGTGAAGTCACGAGCGTACATAGAAACTGTGTAGCGCACACCAGTAATATAATTAGGTTGGGGATTTTTTACAGAAGATTGTCAACTCAGGCATTTTGGTGCCTCCGATGATGAACACTGTCACTGTGATTTTCTTTATCTGTCCCGAACAATGATTTCCCACAGCGATCACGCATCTCTGCGCTGAAACTGTGAAAACACACTTCGGCCATGTTGTGAAAAATTACAGCTGTACTGTTCATAAGGAAGTGTGGAAAAATGCCACTGGTGAAAATCTGGAATGAAAATATTACAAAGTCATGAACTTATGAGGGTGCATGGAAACTGCACAATGCTCACTCATAACATAGTCATTTTATGGACTTTTGTCACCAAATTTTCAACATAGCCATTTTAAGACATCTGCTCATGAACAGTGTAACTGTGATTTTCTTAATCTGTCCCAAACATTGCTTTAGCATACCAACAGCACCATTGTGCGCTACATGTGCGAAAACACATTTTGGGATTTTGGGTGACATATGAAAAATGGCTGCTGTACTGTTCATAAGGAAGTGTAATAAAATGGCAATGTTGAAAATCTGGAGTGAAAATATTAAATTCGCAAACTTACGAGCATGCATAGGAATTGTGCAGCGCACGCTCGTAAAACAGACACTTTTAGGAATTTTTTCACCAAATTTTCAACATAGCCATTTTAAGATCTCTGCTCATGAACAGTGTCATTGTGATTTTCTTAATGTGTCCCATACATTGATTTCACACATCAACTGCGCCATTGTGTGCTACATGGGCGGAAACACATTTTGGGCAAGATGTGAAAAATGAAAGCTGTACTGCTCATAAGGAGGTGTGGTAAAATGGCAATGTTGAAAATCTGGAGTGAAAATATTGAAAATTTGCGAACTTACAAGTGTCCGTAGGAACTGCGCAACGCACGCTCGTAAAACAGTAATTTTTAGGAATTTTTTCACCAAATTTTCAACATAGCCACTTTAAGATGTCTGCTCATGAACAGTGTTACTGTGATTTTCTTAATTTGTCCCGTACATTGATTTCGCACACCTACTGCGCCATTGTGCACTACATGGGCGGAAACACATTTTGGGTGAGATGTGAAAAATGACATCTGTACTACCCATAAGAAGGTGTGGTAAAATGGCAATGTTGAAAATCTGGAGTGAAAATATTGAAAATTTGCGAACTTACGAGCGTGCGTAGGAACTGTACAACGCATGCTTGTAAAAGTCATTTTTTTGAATTTTTTCACCAAATTTTCAACATAGCCATTTTAAGACCTCTGCTCATGAACAGTGTCACTGTGATTTTCTTACTTTGTCCCATACATTGATTTCACACACCGACTGCGCCATTGTGCACTACATGGGCGGAAACACATTTTGGGTGATATGTGAAAAATGACAGCTGTGCTACTCATAAGAAGGTGTGGTAAAATGGCAATGTTGAAAATCTGGAGTGAAAATATTGAAAATTCGCGAACTTACGAGCGTGCGTAGGAACTGTGCAATGCACGCTAATAAAACAGTAATTTTTAGGAATTTTTTCACCAAATTTTCAACATAGCCATTTTAAGACCTCTGCTCATGAACAGTGTCACTGTGATTTTCTTAATTTGTCCTGTACATTGATTTCTCACACCGACTGCGCTGTTGTGCGCTACATGGGCTGAAACATGTTTTGGGTGAGATGTGAAAAATGACAGCTGTACTTCTCATAAGAAGGTGTGGTAAAATGGCAATGTTGAAAATCTGGAGTGAAAATATTGAAAATTCGCGAACTTACAAGCGTGCGTAGGAACTGCGCAACGCACGCTCGTAAAACAGTCATTTTTGGAAGTTTTCCACCAAATTTTCAAATAAACTGCTTGAGAGCTCACCTTATGAACACTGGCAATGTCATTTTGTCAATCGGTCCGAGGTGATTTTGCGCAGTGACTGTGGAAATCACCCTTGAGTGCCAAATAATGCCATGACAGTGACAGCATTCATGAGAAGGGTCCCAAAACCCCATGTTGAGAAATTTGTGCAAAATTCCAAACAATGCCTGAGATATGCAACAAAGTTGAAAAAACCCTGTCTATCCCATTATACAGCTTACACGGCACTTCCTCAGTTTGCGGTCGGCTTTGAAGAGTGCAGATGTGTTCCTGGTCACGTCGATGGCGCCAGACTCTGGAGAGTAAGTATGGGGTGAGGGGGTGGGGAGGCAGGGTGCAGTGGGTGGGTGTGGGTTGTGGGTGGGCAGGGAGACTGCGTGGGACCGTTTTTCTTTACAGGTTTTTTTTAAAATGACGACAGGGGACGTTTGCCACGCTGGGATGGGCTCCCAGCGTGGCACAAGGATGACTCATTAGGGGCGTGGAGCTGATGGGGATTGGGCACCCCGTCGGCCATAGCATCTTTGCCACGTTGGGTGGGCTCCCAGCGTGGCACCCTGTACTCGGAGAGGAAGGACAGTGGGCCGACGAGGGGTTGGGCACCCCGTCGGCTGGCAATGAGTTGCCACGCTGGGGTGGGCACCCAGCGTGGCATAGTGAAAACTTTGGGGGCACAGCATAGCTGACGGGACTGGGCACCCCGTCGGCTACAGTGTGTGTGTGGGGGCAGCACGCGGTATGTCGTGCGTGTGTGTGTGTGTGTGTGTGGGGAGCTGCGCGGGGAGGCGATATTTTATCACTGCTCACTGAAGCGTAGCTCCCCCTTTCAGCTGTACGCCACTGCATTTTGGAGCTGTCATAGACAGTTCCAGCATGCATTGGCAGACTGGGGCCCCGCCTGCCAACACACTGACTGAATTGGAAGAGGGGGTGACACACCTCTGAAAACTCGGATGATGGCACTATGTTTCTTGCACATGCGTGCAAGCAAACATAGAAATGGAAAGGGACCTAGGGGTAATCATATCAGACGACCTAAAGGTGGTCCAGCAATGTGACAAGGCAGTAAGGAGGGCTGGGGGGATACTGGGATGCATAGGGAGAGGCATCACCAGTAGAAAACAGGATGTTGTTAGCCCTCTGTACAGACAGTTGGTATGACAACATCTGAGTACTGTGTACAGTTCTGGAGACCCCATCTCCACAAAGACATAGACAGGCGGAGGCTGTCCAGAGGAGGGCAATCAAAATGGTGCAGGGTCTGCACCAGAAGACGTATGGAAAAAGACTAAAGGAGTTTAAGATGTATAGCCTCGAGGAAAGGGGGGGGACATGCTAGAAACTTTCAAATACCTCAAGGGAATCAGTAAAGTCCAAGATGGTAGCATCTTTCAGAAAAACAGCTATGCAAGAACAAGGGGTCACAATATGAAGATAATGGGGGGATGGCTCAGAGGTAATGTGAGAAAGTATTTCTTCACAGAGAGGGTTGTAGATGCATGGAACAGCCTTCCTGAGGAGGTCATGGAGTCAAAAACAGTGGGGAATTCAAGAATGCATGGGACAGACATAAGGCAATTCTAGTGGGGGTAGGAGGAAGTAGGCTGTTGGTTAACTAGGATCTGCAGCTTATTCATTAGGTGGGGAAATGGGCAGACTAGGTGGTGAAACAGTCCTTATCTGCCGTCAGATTCTCTGTTTCTATGTTTATGTTCTATGTGAAATAAACTTTCACTCACAAACGTTTATCTATCGATGCAAATGCCCTCATGGCTGAATTAGCATCCGGTTCAGAGAAGTGGCACAGAAAAGAACATTTGCAGCCTTGAATCACTCAGGTGATTTCACAAATCCAGAAAACTTGGTTTGGACTACTTTCTTTCTCTTGTTTACCAACTCATCAGTCTCTTACAGGTGAATCTCAGCATCCTGAAACAGAGCAAGGCTAAATACAAATTGTGGCATGGATTGCCAAGAAAACATAGTTTGGGCTCCCTCTTACCATTATGCTGCAGATAAACACAAATTGCAGTGAATAACCATTTCCCTGTGATATGCCTTCCTTTTTCCTCTATTTTCCCTGTAGATACAATATCAAATTTCTGTAGAATTTCATGTCAGTTACTGGATCCTTACTTCTGATTTTCTTCTCTAGCAGTGCAATAAAGACGTGCACAGTATTCTCTCTTTAAATTAGTATAACATATTTAAACCAGCCGTGCAATAAAGAATGTTTTTTTCCAAAAAGTTAGTTGCAGCTATACTTAATAAAAATATTAGCATACTTGTCAAATCTACTTTTCTAGGTACCTCCCATGCTGCATACCATGAGTTTTTTGTTAATTTTCTTGATCCTCACCCTTGCCAGGTCTTCAATACTATATATAAGCCAAATGTGGGAGCCATCATTTTTATTCTTGAGAAAACACTAAAGAAAAACATCTATAAAATACTCAGATTTTGGTGGATCTAGAAACTTGTGACTATATCTAACCTCGCTTGATCTTCTGTTCTTGCTCTCCCCTGCCTCAACTACTGTTTCACCATACTCCATGGTTATCATTGAGCTTGCCCATATTTGACTTCCCATCCCTGCGTGGATGGTTTTTGGTTGTATGTATAATTGCCGTAGATGTTTTTTTTTTTTTTTTGCTGAATGTATAACTTCCATTTATCCCTGTGTGGATACCGATTGAATGCTGTCTTGTTCTGTTTATATGCTACCTGTGTTTGTTCATATGATTGTACTATGTACTCTCCTGGGTCGTGCCTGAAAATAGGCAGGGATTTTGCCTAATGCACTTACCCGGTCATCAAAAGCAAATAAGTAAATAAAACTGGAAGATGCTTAGAATCTATTTTAGTGACAAAAGGTAGGGTCAATATTTTGCCCACTTTCACTGCATTGCCACTTCAGCATGTCTGTACACTATTTAAAGCAAACAGCTTTGACTTTCAGATACGTTTTAATAAAATGTTACTATTTTAACTATAAAAAAATAAGGCTAATGTTATAAATGCAGCCTCATGGTGCCCGAGCTGAATCAGTACAAGAGTATTTTTAACATCGAGACTAGCCAACCTACACAGTCTCTGACTAAACCAACTTGGTCAGGATCAGCCTGCAGCAATAACCTGAGCCGGAACCTGGATGAACTGTTGGCTCACTGCTGAACTGCCTTAAAAGCCAAAGTCTGCATGCTCTCTTCTTTTTTCATTTAATTTCCCTTGTTCACCTCTCATTGATCTCTCTTGCCCACCCCCGCACTAACACACTGGAGGATGTTTTGGATCACAGTGCTCCGCTGAACTGCCAAAAGCCCAACCGTGATCTCATGTTTCTTATGCTATTGTGGCAGTCCTTAAAGTGATATCTCTCAACTTTTGTCACTGAAATGAGGGACATGAACACTCAACATAAGGAAAACTGCACCCTCATATCTTCTAAATGTTATTTGCTTCCATGTCAACAGACACCTCTTTCATGTAGCTGTTAAAGATGTATGCAACTGCTTCAGTTAGTTTTCACACTTCATACTAGGCCTTGTCATTCTCCTGGGAGGTCCATTTTGTGGTTGTTGAAATCTCATTGTCCCTGAGAGCTGCATTAACATATGAGAATGTGATGCGTAATCAACCTTTAAACTCCCCAGTATGCCTGTCTGCTTAAGTAGTTTTAAAAGAACCAAGCTGCAAGAAGATGTGAAATACCACATTTACCTTCAGTGAGTTTTACTAGCTATCCAAGGTACAATGCAGTTTTCTTCCCCGTTAAACTCCATTCAGTTTACAAGTTCCCAGAGAGTTTTTGCAGGGTATTTGTTATTTTAGCATAGAGATACATGATAGGAATGGTTGATCTGACATCATGTTCTCATATGCTAATGCAGCTCTCAGGGACAATGAGATTTCAACAACCATGAAATGGAACCTCCCAGGAGAGTGGCAGGGCCTAGTATGAAGTGTGAAAACTAACTAAAGCAGTTGCATACATCTTTAACAGCTACGAAAAGAGTTGTCTGTTGACATGGAAACAAATAACATTTAGAAGATATCAGGGTGCAGTTTTCCTTTAAATGAGGAACAATGAGGGACACTGATCCTGAGGGACACATCCTCATCAAACATGGAGACAGAAGCTCAGGCTACTGTAAAGACCAATGTGTTTACTTGTAATTTTTCTTTTTGGCATCTTAGAATATTATACATTTCTGCTTGAAAGTCTGAATTTACAGCACCTTTTTCATTAGGGACAGAACAATTTTCAGGGGCAAAATAAATGAGGATGTCCCACATATCCAAGGACATTTGAGAGGTATGCTTAAAAGTTAACACTGTGACCTTTTCATCTCCCCCAACCCAGCTTGTTGCCACCTTCATGTTTCTGGCTCAAATTTAATCTCATTTTTTTTAATGTAACCTGCCTATGAGTTCCAGTTCATGGCTGCTCCAAAAGAAATAATGTCTCCTGTTGGTGTCCTGAGATGGACAGTCTCCAACACGGTGGGATGCAGCTTATCTCGACTCCTTACAGCTGCTCCTCACAGCTCTGTGGAACCTGACCACCATGGGGACACTGGCTTTTTGGCTGACATGGTTCTGGGGGCTGGCTGAGCTCTGGGGTTAGAGAGGCGAAGCTCTGAGTGGGCTTCACTCATGGATCACAGGAATTTAAACCTTCCAGTTGCTCAGACAACTACCCTGTGGATACGATTACTGGGGTTGAGCTCTGTTTGCCAACTTACTATATCAGGCATCACAGGCAGGTAACTTTGACATCCTCTCAGTAAAAAAAGCATCAACAATGAAAGGTTGAGTCTCTAACCAATAGGGTTGGTCTTCAGCCACTTTCTAGTCCTTCAGAACCTGTCAGAAGATCTAAGTCCTGATCTCTGCAGCCACAACATTCTTGGCAACCATTTTAACACTGACTGCCAAGAATCTTGTGGTGGCTGAGATCAGGACTGGCCCTTCTTATTGACTTTCCCACAGCATGCGGTCATCATCCCCCCCGACATTTGCCCACTGACCGAGTTCCTTCCCATATCCTGTTTTTCTTGCCAGATTCCCTAAAATAAGGAAACCCCCATAGATCTAGGAGCACTGAGACTGAACAGAGTCACTTTCTGCCTTAGCATGGGCTGGTGAAGTGATCACTCGCCTATCATGTTTATCAATGTTCCGGGGGATGTGTTGTGACTCCATCATGTCTTGGCTAGTTTATAAACTAGAAAGAAAACATAGCCTGAATTTTGACTTCATCAACTCACTCACTCAGCAGACCTCACATGGCAGTTGCCTCTGCCCTCCAAAAGGACAGCGCCCCTTGTTGGCCTCCTGATGGGATTAGGAAATGTATTATATGAGGGGGGCAGCAAGGTCAGCTCCCAGGGTGGGGGCTGACCAAACGAGCAGACGCGAAAGACCGTTAGGCCTATTCTGCTGGCATTTTAGTATGTTAGTATTTTACTCTTTTCCTTGAAATCAAGGATCAAATAAAGAGAAGAGTCTGGGATATCCCAAGCCATCAAGATTGGGAAAAAAAATCAATAAGTTATGCCACCACAAATGGTTCAAACTATTGAAACTAGATCATAGCTTGGAACCTTATTTGACAATCCTTAAAAATCCAGAACATAGAAGAACCATAACCAGATATAGATTGAAATGTACAAAGCCAATTATATTTACCTTTGCTGAGCTGCTTTTGGACTTCGAAAACCTCGGCTGTGCTGTACTTGTTTTTTAAACCTCTCACTATATCTGACGCTGTTACTTCTATAGCCAGCAGCTGTAACCCTCGCTGCGCTGGAGTGCATTGCTTACTGAAACCAGAAATATGTTTGTTATAACCCCAGGATGCACTAGTTTGTAAACTGCTTTTATTCTGGACAATTCATTACAATGTAAGAGTTAAACCGTAGGCTGGTCAGTTGCATGTTGAGCAAGAATTGTTATTTAAAGCTTACTACTTGACAACATTTTGGCTGGAGGCGTGCATTGTACTTGTATTAATCTGCCTGACTCCTAAAGTCTGCAATTATCAGCTCATCCTGGAACTCTGTACTAGTGCACCTCCTCTCCCCCTTCATTCTTTTCTTTTTTTTTTTCTTGCTTTCTCTCTGCAAGTTGATTTGATCTATAAAAAATTCCCTTGCCCTGTACGAACGTTCTCTGGGACTTTCTCTGTCCCCTAACTCATTATCTTCCCTTTCCATAGCCCCCCTCCAGCTAGACTTTTTTTTTTTTCTCTCTGTATGTCCTGTTGGGATTCTACTCCTATCTTCCCACCTTTAAGTGCTTTGTCTTTTCTCTTTAGGCATCGCGCTCCGCCCCCCCTCACTTAACCTAGCACCTCTTGTGTCCTGAAGGATTAGCCTTGGCGCCGAACTTTAGCCCCCCTCCCGCTGACTCCACATAAACCTCAGCTACCCCTCCCCTTTCTTCAGTGCACGCCCTGGGTTTTGTTTTGTTCTGTGAAGCTAGCCCCTTGATGATGCTCCTGAGGGCCCTACTAATTGCCTTGTTCCTTCTGCCCTCCAGGGTCCTGTCCGTGTGGGGCTCCCACTGCTGTAATTCTGCCTGAACCAGTGGGGAAGACCATCGGAGGTGCCCAGGAAGCTGACCTGGTGCCATCCACCCTGCTCAGCCAAACTGCCAAGTATGAAGAAGCTGTAAACTGAATCGCCTGCATCCCTCACTTATTTGGCCATAGTGGAGCATCTTAATTGGATGAGTCTCCCTGCTGTGCCTTGCGGATTGGTCCGCTTCTTAAGCCATGCTTCTGGCACTGTTTTTTAAAACAAAGCTTCAGGCGCTAAATATCTAATTTACTAAACTGCGTTTAGACCTGCCTTGGTTATCCCTTAGAGGGTAATTTTCTCCCGTCCACCTGCCCCAACCCCGACCGCTATTAAATAGTGCTCCTCCCCCACAACAAGGCCACACTGCTAAGTCACTCCTATAGTACACTCCTCCACTGCCCACCCCCTTAAAGACATTATATCTTATTGACACTCTTTTCAGTCCTGCCCTTCTGTGTCTATACTGCACCATAGACTTCTCCTCTCCTATCCTCCTTTTTCTGTCTCCTATCATGCCATACAGGTATCCTGCTGCTGCCCCTTTACCTACTTCTTCTTCACTCTTGTGACTAGTTCTGCCCTTGCAATCAATTCCTGACGAATCTAACCTGGGCATCCCAGGCACTATAGCCAATCCTACAAGAAGGTGCCTCTCCTTCGGACATTAAATTCCCTAGTGATGGTGGCTTCTGCCTCCATCCTCCTGGGCTGCATCCTCTTATTTACAATAGCACCTGCCATGGACTTAAAAAAAGGCACAAACTGGTCGAACAACTCCTTATGCCAGGATTCAAGCCCTATGGTATCAGTAATTCTATTAACTCCTTCCAAGGGCAGTAATCATCACACATCCACATCGGCTCACATCCCCTACTGCCCCACACCCCCTAAACTGGCCTCTCTTACCCTTTCCTTTAGGGTAATGTTATTCAATCTTACCAATTCCCACAACCCCACTAACTCCTGTCCTGCTGCCCTAGCCAATGGCCAAGCCAAGCGACTTAATAAAGCCTTCCTGAGATTCTTGGTTAGATGCCTCAGAAAATTACTAGTGTTGTTGCTACTCTGTGCAGGTAACGTGGAATTAAATCCGGGTCCCCCTCTGCTGATAGCTGCTCCTGGGGAGCTCTCCCAATTAAAGGGCCTGAGCTTCCTGCACTTGAACATATGCAGCCTTGCCAGCAAATTTGATTAGGCCCAAGCCTGGGTGTAACACACCTCCCTGATGTAGCAATGTTCTTGGAAACCTGGTTGAAGAGCAACAAACCAGATAAATTGCTGTATATCCCTGGCTACAACCTATGCAGGTGTGACAGACCATCTAGAGGTGGTGATGTTGCCATTTATATCAGAGATAAATTTCAAATCACAGACCTTGACCGCACATCGGTGACCAAAGAATTTGAGTGCCTCTCCTTTAAAATTACTCTAACACCTGGAGTAGTCCTATTGGTAGCCACATGCTATAGGCCACCTGCAGCCAGTCTGTGTATATTGACCCACCCACATTCTCTCCTAGAAAAAGCAAGCACGGAGTGCGTCTTAATGGGGGACTTTAACCTCAACTGGACAGATGCCTGTGCTAACAGGCTTAAGGAATTTTGTGATGACCATGGGCTAACTCAGATGACCCTGGAGACTACGTGACCAAACAAAAAAAAATTCTGACTGTAGTTCCTTACTGAACCTTATTCTGGTCAGTAAAGCACATAATATCTCCTACGCCGTGGTTTTTCATAATGATCTGAGTGACCACTGCGCAATTGCCTGTGTCAGGTACTCCCCACACCTCCCTTCCACTGCCACCTTCAAGATGAAATGCAACATGAAAAATGTTGTGCTTCCTGCCTTCTTGGCCGACCTTAGTAACATTCTTTGGTAGGACTTCTATCTCGCACCCACTGTGTCAGAGGCCTTCTGCATATTCCAGGACCTACTACTTAAGGTCATCAACAAGCATGCACCCTTAAGGAAAATGAAGCTGAGGAAACGTGCCCTTGACTGTTTCAGCCCAGCATTGAAGAAGGCTCTGTGACTTAGAGACAATCTTTAGAAAAAGGCAAGGAAGTCACAGGCTGACTCAGATTGGCTCTCCTTCCGAGTAGCCAGGAATGCCTGCACCAAACTGGTCAGGCTGGAAAAAGCACGATTCTTCCAGTCCGCCCTTGAGGTAAACAAAAAACTGTTCAGCCAAATTTTGGTAGATTCTGAGAGAGGTTGAAGGTCACTCTCCTGCCACCCCTCTCCTGGCCAAAATTGTGGCAAATAATATCACATACACAACCAGGGCTGAGATCCTTGATCAGCTAAACAATCACTTCGCAACTGCCGGCCTCTCCTTTGATGTGTCACCTGTTAGTAAAATGGGTACTGCTTGCTACTCCAGCTCATTACCCAGCCCAACCTTTGCACCCGGGTCCACCAGCCCTCTGTTCATGTTCCGTCTGGTATCCTATAAACAGGTGGAGGACCTCCCTCTCCTCTCGTTGGACATCAAAAAGAGTGTGGGTGCTGATTATTTAGAACCATTCTTCCTAAAAGCAGGTTATTTCTATTTGACAGCATCAATTGCCCACCTTTTTAATTGCTCATTAGGGGAACTGCCATCTAGTTGGAAAACTGCTCACATTATTCCATTGTTTAAATCAGGAGACCCTACAGACGTGAACAACTACAGGCCCATTTCACTGCTTCCTGTACTATCCAAGCTACTTGAAAAAGTCGTCAATGCTCAACTAAGGGAGTATTTGGATAGTGAAAACGTCCTCAACCCTGTTCAGTCAGGGTTTAGACCCAAACATAGCACCATGTCAGCCCTAGCTAAAGTTTCCAACAATTGGTTACATGCCCTGGACAACAAGCAGCATATCTAAGCACTCTTCCTCGACCTTAGCAAAGCATTTGACATGGTTGATCAGTCCATACTACTTGTCTTACTGGAATGCATTGGTTTAACCTCCTCTGCAGTAAAGTGGTTCCGCTGCTACCTTACCAACAGGAGACAGCAAATTAAAATCCAAGATGAATTCTCCCCAGTGAAAACTCTGCCGCGAGGCATCCCGCAAGGCTCGATCTTGGGACCTATCCTTTTCGCCATCTATATAAACCGCATTGATTCTGGCCCTTTAGCAGGAAAAGCTCACCTTTTCACAGATGACACTGTCATCTCTTCAACCAATCCCTCCATTGATATTGCCCATAAGGAGCTTCAACAGGACTTCATCTCACTCCAACACAACCTGCTGAACCTGAAGCTACTATTAAATGCCAAAAAAAACTAAAGCTATGGTTATCTCCCACTCCTTCACCCTCAAAATGAAGGCCCACAGTACCATCCAAATTGCCACCCTCCTTGGTGAACCATTAGAAATAGTGGACAAATTCAAATATCTGGGAGTCTGGCTGGATAACAAACTGAACTTCAATGTACATCTAAACAAGTTATCCAAAAAGTTAAGGCAGCGCCTTGGCCTTTTCTACCGTATAAAACACCTACTTACCCTGGAAGCCAGAAAGAGATTGGTTCAAACAACCTTCCTTCCTTCCTCTCCTTGATTATGGTGACTTTCTTTATAGTCATTGCCACCAACGTGAGCTCCAAAATCTTGATACTCTCTACCATCATGCTCTGTGATTTGTTCTTGGCCTGCCCCTACAGACTCATCATTGCTTGCTGTACCAAGGATTAGACTGGCCATCCCTCTCCCTGAGGAGATAAAAAAACGCCCTTCTGTGGTTCTTTGGGGCTCTATCAAACAATTTGCCACACTATATCGGGGAACTGTTCGAGCACTCTAAGGCTAGCTATTCCATAAGGAACTCCTCCTTTATCAACTTTAAAATACCACGCACCAGGACACGACTTGGCTCCACTGCCATTAGCTCTTTCCTACTTATGCTTTGGAACAATATTTATTTATTTCGTTTTTGTTTACCGGTAGGTGCACTAGCCATGGCAATGATTATTTTCAGGCATGACCCGGGAGGGTACAGTACATCAATGCATACAGAACAGACATGACTGATAACAACATTCTTTAACAATAGCCAATATTTCAACTGACAATGAGGTAGAACAAATAGGAGTACATTTGGGTAGGGGAGAAAACGGTATTACAGAGAAACCAAGGTACTCAAGTACATAGTCATTTACAGCAAAGTTATAGAGTTCAGATACAAAACAAGTTTCAGGTAACAGTAACACATTTAGCAACCAACAGTTTGGTATAAGTGGCATATTTGGTTGAGACATAAGTGCCTTGACGACAGGACTTGGTAGGCTGGATAAGTTTCGGGTTCGGCTAGCAGCAGTGGGAGGTAAGACAACAGGACCGTAGAGATAGAATGGCACGTTTAGGGAGGTTAGAAGCAGGTACAGGAGACCTGACTGTAGAGGAAGGAGCGATATTTACTTTTAAATTGGACATGACTGGGAGCTAGGCGGATGTCCAGAGGTAGGGAGTTCCAGAGTTTGGCCGCCAAGTGTGCGAAAGCTATGGTCCCTTTCTTAGATTTACATCTAGTTATAAGCAGCAGAGATTTATCAGCTGATCGAAGACCATGCGAGGAGGGCAGCAGAGATAACAAGGAGGCAAGCGAAATAGGGATGCCATTTCTAAGTATATTGTCAGTCAGGGAGCTAAGGGCCAGAGTACAGCAAAAAGCACTTAAACTCTCCAGCCTGCCTAGCCCCTACATGTTCAGACAGCTGCTTAATCGAAGCCTGAATACGGTGTGTGATTGCTTTAGGTAAACACTTCCCTCCTGACCATAAAAAGCTAAACACTTCCCTCCTGACCATAAAAAATCCCATGCCCCCTATTACCTAGGCCTATATATCCCCCCCTTGGGCCGGCATCCCACTAGGGTAACTATACCCTTTTGTGCACCCACCCCTCTGCCCCTAGCTAGCTCCATTGGGGGTCTTCATCCTACTGGATTGCCCTCCTCCTTTCTCCCTCTGTTCTTGTTTACCCCCTACCCTCCTCTGCTTCCCCCTTCCTCTCCTCCCCCTGTGTCATATTATGTTCCTGTATACGCTAAATCATTACGTGTGTATTTGTCATCATTGCTAAGCTCCAACACTTACTGATTGTCATCCTATTTTACTCTGAAATGATGTTTGTCATGCATATAATGTAAGTTCTTGTTTAAGGTGTATCATGTGTCCAGGACCATCTTGTAAATGAGCTTGCTCAATGATGTATCTGCCTGGTTAAATAAAGTTTGATTGATTGATCGATTGATTTACTATGATCAGAAAAGAACTGGTGTAATAGACCCAAATTGCAAGTGGCAGCTTGGGATGGTGGACGATCTTAAGCATATTGTATTACATTGCCCACAGTTTGAATCCACTAGGAATAAATGACTGGCACCCATACTGGCCACCCTTGGTCTCCCTTCCGACAATTTAATAGTATACTGTTTAACACACAAGCCCTTCAGATTCTTAGACTTTTATGTAATTTTCTTAGGTCACTGAAACTTTGACCTAGGAAAATAACTAAGATATTTGTTAAGCCTGGTGGTCTATAAAGAGAAAAAGATTAAATGTCTTTGAGACATTCCTTCGTGGAATAACCTGTTTGATTATCTATTAGTGCAATAAGGTGACTGATTTATGTGCACTGATGTTTTTATTTCAGTAACAACATTTTATTGTTACAAGACATGTAATCTACTTATTTGTGGAATATGTTAATCTGTTTTAAGATGTGCAATTTATTTATGAAATATTTATTGTAATGACTTATGTTGAACAAATAAACTTTCTACCTACCTACCCACCTACCCCTTGTTGACCTCTCCCTAAGGCCATTGTGATACTTTAGCAGTGGTTTACTCAACTAACCTCCACCCAAGTGTACCTTAGACAGTGATTTTAATCTCTGTTACCCAACTCTTCATCTGTTCTCTAGTGGTTCTGTTGCCTGCTACCACTCAAGCTCTATAGTGATTCTAATGCCAAACTCTAACAAAGGTAAACCATACTCAGAAGATAAAAAACAAAGCTTGCACATACAATTTAGCTGTCGACTATTTAGTTACCAAAACTGGCTATCTCCCACAAAATATAGTGCAGTGCAAAATGCCAGCCACTAAGTGGAAAGCCCAGTGCCTACTTAGTGACTGGCACTTTGCACCACACTGTATTTTCCATGTGAGCTTTGTTTTTTATCTACTGATATGGTTTACCTTTGTTAGAGTTTGACCGTAGCCCAGGGGTTAGCTCCCCCAGTAAACCGCACTGGATTAGAGCTCACTGCAGCACAACTGCTAACTGTGAGCTTTGATGGTTCTAATGCTCACTGCCTCACAAAGTCATAAGTGGTTCTAATGCCAGCTGCTGCACAGTTCTTAAGGGACTGCAACACCCAGTCATGCAAGACCATCAGTGGTTCTAATGCCTGCTGCCAGGCAAGCTCACAGTTGTTTTAACATGCACTGCCATGAAAGGCATCAGTGGTTCTAATGCCTACTGCAATGCAAGTTCTTCTGTGGCTCTAACACCCACTGCCACACAAGCCCTTCAGTGGTTCTAATGGCCATTCTAATACCCACTGCAACACAAGGCCAGCAGCAGGTCTAATACAACAAAAAGAATGCATGCATTCTCCATGGAGATGGTCACTTGGATGAAATGGGATTAGTACCTGATGAAAGGTGCTGCAAGGACAACTGTCCACACTTATTGCTGAATTGCTTCAAAACAGTTTTATTACACCAGGTGCAGTCTGAAATCTTTTCAAGTGTACATAAATCCATGAATACAGTATGATGCAGGCATACCAGGATGATCCTAGATGACCTAGCACGTCACTCAAAAAAACATTGTCAATGGGCGGGGTCTAGGGGTCCAACTGCACTTCTAAATACCAGTGGGGTCATGCTAAAGTATGGCCAAATTTACCTGGTTAAGGGTGCTAGAACTTGTATGCTTTTTAACCTTTAAACTTTTAAACAAGTGAATGATTTTGGAATGTACCTGGTATAATAAAACCATTTTGAAACTATTCAGCAACAAGTGTGGACAGTTGCTCACCCAGCACCATTCATCTGGTATTAATCCCATTTCTTCAAAGCGGCCCTCCCCATGGTGAGTGCCTGCATTCTTTTTATTGAACTTGTATCCATTTGAGGCTGGCCACCCAGTGTTGCACTGATGTCCTAAATGGAGTGCAGAGCAGCTTTTGTCTCCCAGATTAGCAGTTCTACTGTCTGCTGCCATACAAGCCCACCAGTGGTTCTCACACCCATGGCTACACAGTTCAGTTTTATTTAAAGAGCTAGTATACTGCCTAAGATTAATATTAGTTTTTTTTTATATATTTCTTTGTGCTCATCCAGTCAGCCCCCATTCAACCGACCCCTCCAGCCCCTTCACCCAGAATAACCAGCGCTTACCTTGTGCCCGGCCTGAGAACAGAGCCTGCTGGGAGTCGGTCTTCATCCTGCTTCTGGCATTTTCCTGCTCCGGTTTTCTCCCAGGAGCTGCAGGAGTAGGAGTGCATGCACACGGAGGTGCACATGCACCTACAGCCCTGGTCATGACTCCTTTCCCTCACCCCATGGCCTAGCGCCCGGCACACTTTAAGCCCATGCCACCCCTAGCCTCCATTAGGGGCCGCCATTGGCAGAGGAATGCTGCATCACCTCCCCAGAGAGGAGAGCCTGCCTGCTGGCTGCTCTATTCAGCTCCACCCTCCCCCCCCAGCTGCTGACCTCCAATGACCCGGGCTCATCTCCAAACCCGGGTCACCGGCGTGCCGTAAGGAAAGGCGTCCAGTGCCTCAACCCTCAGCATTTGCAGTGTCAGTGGCTAAGTAGGTAGCACACTCGCCTCTAAGGCCGGGAGATCAGAGGGCTGTGGGTTCAGTTCCCACATCTGGCACTTGGGTTAATATCCCAGTACTGACACTGTAGTGCAGCATGAGAGGGGTGCTGCACTTCTGAGGTGCCATCTTTCGGATGAGACGTTAAACCGAGGTCCCATCTGCCTGTATTGGTGGTAGTTCAGGTGGATGTTAAAGATCCCATAGCACTTATCGAAAAGAGTAGGGGAATTTCCCCGGTGTCCTGGCCAAATTTCCCTCATTCACTAAAAATACCACCAACAGCTTAATCTGGTTCAAGGTCAGTTGGCATTCATCTGTATCCCCCTCCCCCCGGGTCATGCCTGAAAATAGGCAGGATTTGTCTAGTGCACTTACCCGGTCAACAAAAGCTAAATAAATAAATAAAAATAAAATCACCAGGCCGGCTAAGATTAATATTAGTTTCTAAAAGCAGTCAACCATTACCTTTCATATCTGAAGTACTTTTTCTTTACCCTTTGGTTAATTAGAAGATCATTTACCTGAAGTTAATAAGTGTAATGTGTGGAACAGCACTCTGCCTGACCGCTGACCTATCTAGCTCTGTTTTCCCCATGCCATATTCTGTATTGTAACCTCACTGACTGTGACATCACTGCTGCTTAGAAACAGCTACTCAGTAGCTGTCATGTCAGTCATCTGTGATGTCACTGTCAGTGAGATCACAATGCTGATAATGTAATGAAGGGACAAGAGATAGATATGTTAGCTGCCAGGCTAAGAGCTGTTCCCCACAACCAGAATAATATTGTTCCCGGATTCCCCATCCAATAAATAAGCAGAAACCTGCTTTTGTGGGTGCTCGTATTGGCAATCAATTTATTCCATTTCTTAACATTCTATTTAAATCTCATTCTTGTTATCTTATCCACAGATTGTTTATTTATTTCATTATACATATTCATCCTCCATATCTCATCATTGTATTCTCATACTCCATTTTATACATATATGATACACATTTTATATTCTCCTTCTTTCTTCCTTTTCTTCTCCCCGCCCAGGTGTACACCTGGGGGGCCTCTTTCTCTTCTTTTCTTTCTTATCCGGGTACTAGTACACACTAATACCCTTCTTCCACTCATCGTAGTCGTGTGGCCTTCTAGGTCCGCCTGCCCCTCCCCCTCATGTTTTCCTCCCCCCACCCCCCATTTTCCATTTCTAACTCTCACCCTTTTGCACCAGCCATCCACCTTCATGCTGGCCCCCCCAAAAACCCTACAAACGCTGTCCAACTTCAGCGTGGGGCCATTCCAATCCCAACATCACTGTCATTATGTAGGGTGGGTGGGAAGCAAAGTGTCAGGGAGCAAAATTGTGAGCATCAGCCTAGCTGGCATGAACTTTTATTACCCCCCCCAACCCAGCTCACTCTCTCTTTCTCTCTCTCTCTTTGTTCCTGGCCAGTCAAGCTCAGAGAAAAAATTCAGGAGCTCTCCCCTTTTGTGAGGTCACTGGGCCTCATCTACCTTATTCTCTCTACTTATTGTTCCCTTCATTCTTTCATTCATATGACTTATCTATGGAATAAGGCATATGGGGATGGTGTCAACGTGGATTGACTGAACTTGTTTTGGTTATTTTATCATGATGTTTTATTGTGAAATTATTTTAACCATGTACTGCGCCTTGACTTTGAAAGGCGCATTATAAATAAAGTTTATTATTATTATTATTAAAGTTTATTAGTATTATTATATTATTATTATTATTTGTTATTATTCCCCTGCCCTTCTTCCCCTACCCCCCATTCTATATTCACTTGCCCCTCTACTACCCTCCCTTTGAGACACCCCTTTATTGTCTGGGTCCCTGAGGAACTAGAAAACTTTCTAATGAGCAAAAGGGAAAAGAAAAACACTTTAGAAATAAAAAGTTACAACTGACTATTACTCAAAATTTTTATCATTTTCTTGTTTTTCTGTTTTGGTTCAATTAGTTCTTTAAATGTATACAATTCATACATAATCATCACATTAAAAAAAGAATATTAGACATAAGTCACAATAAATACATGTATGTATCACAAAATCATTGCGTAACCTTAATATTAAATACACATACTATGCCTTCCAGTATTTACAAATTGTGCATTTATCTCTGTCTAACCAGAACTATTTAGAATGCAACAAGGGGGGTTATTCATTTTAGCCTTTCTTTTGCAAATTTTGGTCATCCCTGTAACAAAAGGGAAACAAATAAAGGAGTTATCCTCTGTATTGCAGAAACAACTACTTGTCTGTTTCCCCTTGTTACGTACAATAATGTATGATCTATTGCCAGCTAAGAGCCTTAATCTGGCTCTACAAACAACATTGCTGTGAATGCTCTTTTCACAGAAGAACAAATATTTCTCAGTCTGTGAAGTTAATTTAATTTGCATATACGTCCCATCAATAGCAATTCTACACACCATTTCCAAACCTTGTTATACAGATGTCAGATATTCTTTGTATTAACTCAGAGGTATATACAGATGGCAATGTACTAGCTCTTACAGACCACAAATCTGTTTTCCCAGTTATTTAGCTATATCATTCAGCTTTACAAACCATTTCTTTATTTTAACATGCAATTAATTGTTTCGATTCAGCAGCCTTTGGGTAACCTGTTGTTATCCATTTTCATAGATTGTTCTCAATGGTTAACCATGTGCATCATAATTTTTGATTCTAGAGCTAGCATACCTGTTTCAAGTCTTAAAAAATCAGATGGACAGTCTCTTGCCAAATTCAAAATATGATTAACAAAAAAAATTGTATTGCTTCCAGATTATTAGATTGCAAAGATTTTAAATTAATTCCCCAGTTTTCATATTCACAGAGACTTGGACTGACAGTTTTAGTTTAGTACACTGTTTTATAATGCTGTAAATGAATTATTTACAAATTTATATGCAAACAAATTTATTGACTGTGATGTTTTATTTGCATTTTGTTTTTCTGTTAATAAATGTTGTTCCAGGTTAAACTTCCATCAAATAATACCCCTAAGCATTTATATTCAATAACCTCTTCAAACTCATATCCATCCATCCATTTATTTACCTTTCATTTTTTTTACCCCCCCCCCAAAAAAAAACATAATGATTTTTGTTTTACCAGTGTTAACTTCAAGATCAATTTGTTTCAGTTTGGATATTACGGTACTAACCCCTCTTCATACCAAGTATTAGCAAATGTATAATGGCATCATTTGCATATAATATAATTCTTATTTCTTTTTTATTTATTTTTTAGGGGGAAGGTATCTATTACTTTACTAGGGATTCAATGTATAAATTAAAATGCTGGGGGGTAAGCAAACAGCCCTGTTTTACGGCGTACCCTAATTTTGATACCTTCAGTTAGTACACCATCTTTTCTGTATCTAACACAAGCATTTGTATTAGAATGTAACATTTTCAAAATCAAGGCAGATAACTGTCTATATTCAGTTCTTGTAGCATGCATCAAGGAATTTCATGATTAACAGAGTCAAAGGATGCTTTTATGTCTATGAATTCTGCTACTCAAGTTCTTCAATGGTTCCAGTTCCCACTGCCACACAAGGCCATCAGCAGTTCTAATGCCTGCTGCCATGCAAATTCTTCAGTGGTTCTAATGCCCGCTGCTATGCAAGGGAATCAGCTGTTCTAGTGGCCACTACCTCTCAAGGCCACCAGCAGTTCTAAGGCCCACTGCCTCCTCAGTTCTTTAATGAGTCTAACATTCACTGCCACCTAATTCCATAAGTGGTTCTAAAGCCTCCTGCCAAATAAGCCCTTCAGTGATTCTAGCACCCACTGTCACAAGACTATCAATGGTTTAAATACCCACTGCATCACATCTTCATCACTGGTTCTAATGCTGTCTGCCATACAGGGCCATCAGTGGTTCTCGCACCCACTGTCATGCAAATTGCTCGATGGTTCTAACCCCCACTGCACTGTCTCTCAGGCCATGAGCAGTTCTAATGCCTGCTGACACACAGGTTAATCAGTGATTTAAATGCCCACTGCTATGCAAGACCATCAGCAGTTCTAACACCCACTGCCAAGCAAGACCATGAGCAACCCTAATGCACACTACCACATAATATCATCAGTGGTTCTAGCACCCTTTGCCATGCAAAGCCATCAGTGGTGTAACTCCCACTGCCACTCAAGCTCATCAGTGGTCCTAACATCTGCTGCCACAATATATGTATACTACAGCATCAATCTAGATCTCTCAGTTTGTGCCCTGAAATATCCCAATGCATGCCTCTAGGAACTTACTCCCTGCTTTCACAGTATAGTGCAAGGAACCAAACAATTCATACAACATTAACACAACAAAGCTTTTCTGCAGCAGTCCTGCTCCCTCTGCCATATAAGGCATATAAGCTGCAGACTCTCTTATGGTTGTACCTAACCTTAAAGAACTACTGACGCCTCAAGGAAAACTTAAAAAACATAATAATTAGGTACAATTCAGTTTGCATTCCTATGTATTTCTCTTCCACATTATTTATTATTGAGTAAATTTGCATGACTACATGATCGTTATCCCTTGGAGTTCATCTGCCTCTATAGCTTCCTCCTTACTTCAAGTCTTAATCCTGTGTTGTGACATCACAGTCTGTTGCCATGGAAGTAACTGTGATGTCACAAGGAGTGCATTATGACCTCAGGTAGGGAGAAAGCAACAGGGACAGATGAACTCTTCAGGAACAAAGATTCTGTTTTAATGCAAATGACCTCAGTAATAAATAATGGGGAGGAGGAATACCGAACAAATGTGAAACACAGGCTGAACTGTGTCTAAATATTATGGTTTGTTAAAGTTGTCCTGAAGGTGTCAGCTGCTTTAAGACAGCCAAAAACCATTCTGAAATAAAGGCAATGCTGCTACTTATATACCATTCGTACTAAATTACCAGCAGTCCCACAGATGAAGTCTAACAACCATGCTTGCAAGCCAATATATAGCAGCCATTCATCTAAATAAAAAAATTAATAATAATAATAACATTTTATTTATTAGGCGCCTTATCAAAAACCATGGCACCTTACAATTCATAAATGAACACACTTTAAAATATTAACACACAATAATAAAAATAAAACTTAAAAGAAAAAATACCAGATAATAAAAATCAGCTATTTCAGTTTTCAAATGCCTGAAGCCACAGATTCATTTTTAAGGATTGTTTAAATCCCTCCACAGTCATGCACTCCTGGAGCTGGTGGGGTCGAGAATTCCAAAGGGTAGGGCAGCATACTCAAAAATCTCTTGTCCCCGATTTTTTCAAACATACCCTTGGAATCTCTAGCAACCCTTCGTCGGCCGAGCAGAGAGATCATCTGGGGCGGTAAAAAAAACAGGAGGTCTTTCAGGTAGTCAGGGCCCTGTCCATGTAGGGCTTTAAAAGTCAGTAAACCGACTTTAAAGGTGATCCACCACTGAACAGGCAGCCAGTACAGTTTGCGCAGAACAGGCGAAATATGACAGGATCGAGATGACCCCATCAATAGCCGGGCTGCTGTGTTCTGCACTAGCTACAAGAGGCAGATTTCAACCCCAGGCAACCCTAGGTAGAGGGAGTTGCAATAATCCAAGCGTGAGGACATAAAGGCATGGATCAGGATAGGGAGATCTCCAGATGGAACCAGGTGCCTAATTCTGGTGATATTCCAAAGATGGTAAAAGGAAGATTTGACAACAGCTGACACCTACAAATGCATGGTCAGCCCTTCATCAAAAATTAACCCCAGATTAAGCACCTGTTCAGAAGCCAGGAGTGAGACACCATCAAGAAAAATTCCCGAAGGTGAACCCACCCTTGACCCCCCCTATCTGGCAACCCGGATCCACTACCAACACCTCTGTCTTTCCTGAGTTCAACTTCAGCCAGCTGGCATCCACCCACTCCTGGATTTCCTTCAGACAGTCATTAAAGACCAAGATGGCTCAAACCTGGTCAGGTGTAAAAGACAGGTAGAGCTGGGTATCATCAGCATAGCAGTGAAAACTCAGCCCATACCTTCTTACAATGTCTCCGATGGGGAACATGTACACCGCAAACAACATGGGGGAAAGCACTGAGCCCTGGGAAACTCCACACAACAGAAAGACGGGGTCTGAAGAATAAATTCCTGCTATCACTCTCTGTGTTCTACCCATGAGGAACAATGTAAACCACCTGAGGACCGTCCCTGACAGTCCGCAGATGTACTCCAGGCACCCTAGCAATACCCCATGGTCCATGGTGTTAAATGCTGATGAGAGATCCAGAAGGACTAAGATAGAATGACTCTTCTGATCTCTTAACATCAGGAGATCATTGAACACCCGAACCAGTGCTGTCTTGGTACTATGCCTTTTATGGAAACCGGACTGGAGCAGTTCATAGACATCATGGATGGTCAAATGGTCCTCCAGTTGTGCTGCCACTACTTTCTCAATCATCTTCCTCAAAAAGGGAAGATTTGAGATAGATCTGTAGTTAGCATGGCAGTCTGGGTCCAAGGTAGCTTTCTTCAAGAGGGGTGTCATCACCGCTTCCTCCAGAGAGTTAGAAACTTCTCCAAATTCCAGGGAGCACCAGACTATCAAGGACTGGGCCAATGACATCAATACAACCCAAAATTAGGGATGTTGGTCCAGGATCCAAACTACAGTACGTAGGGCACACAATCTGGATAATCCGCATGATGTCCGTGAACTCCGGTCGGCTGAAGGTACTCCAAGAAAACTGAGGTATAGTGACCTCAGACTGACCCAAAGCAATGCCCCTAGAGTGTGTCAGTTGAAGTACTGCTCTGATGTCAGCCACCTTATTAGCATAGAATCGAGCAAGCTCATTGCACTCTAATTGTGAAAGGCTTTCCACACCTGCAGAGGCTGGGTTGCCCAATCTGTCAACAGTGTGGAAAAGCTGAGCTGGTCGATTATGAGCAGCTGCGATCTCCCCGGACAGGAACTCTGCCTTCTTTTTTTTAATTTTATTTAGTTGTTTAACCAGGTATAGCACACTAAGCTGAAAGCTTTTTTACGGGAGCGACCTGGGAGCACAAGGAGGTTAAATGACTTGCTCAGGGTCACACAGTATGCAAGTGGAAGCTGTGGGATTCAAACCCAGGTCTGGTCTGCTGGATGTCACCAAATTTGCAGCTCAGAGCCTTAGACCACTGCGTTATACTGCCTCTTATGGGAGATTGCAGATTGATAGGCTTGATAATGGTCTATCAATCTAAGGTGGCCAGCATCAAGAGCAGATTTGCGCCAACAATGCTGTAACCTTCGTCATAGTCTCCACATCTCCCTCAAAGTCCCATCATACTAAGGGGATTGAGGGTGAAGGGAGAGAGGATGAACTCAGACAGGAGCAATGGAATACAGAGCCACCGAGACGGATGAATTATAGGCTGTCACGAGGGTCTCTGGGTCACTGCTTGCTAACAGAAGGGATGAGAGGTCACGCACCATCAGTAGGCTATGAGAGTTAACATCTCATAAAGGATGGTACTTGACCATCTCCACAGGAGTAGGCTTATGAAGAGGGGTATTAAAACTAAACCCCACAGTGTAATGATTGGACCACCCAACCAGTTCCACCCCCCAAGTCGGAAGTCTCAATCCCTTGATGAAAGACCAAGTCAAGGGAGTGTCCGTGTTTATGATCTAAATAAAGATCTAGATAGCCTCTCATACATACAGCCACCAGGACTTCTATTAACTGGGGAGAGCCCTGCATGTCTCTGTCAACTGGATGGTAACAGAACTGTCCAAACAAGCTTCAATCCTAAAATCAGTTCTACTGTAACTCTGCTAGGACCCAAAAGCTGTGGTTCTAACACCTAAACTTTCAGCAGCTCCTCCCACCAGTAATGCAAACTATGGTTCTTGCACACAACTACAGTGTATCTAATACCTGCTGTCAATCCAAAGCTGTGCTTATAATGCCCTCAGCTGCAATGGTTCTATTGCCTGCCAGTAGTGGAAGTCAGAGTTCTAGTGACCACGACTACAGTGGTTCCGATGCTCACTATCTCACCTAAGCCATGGTTCTAATCCTCAGGTCTCAACTATCTTCACTGACCCTAATCAAGCTCAGAATGGCTCATCCATTTCCACTGAATCAGGACTAACCATTCCGACTAGTCACAGTATCCTGACTACCTGACTAGACCTGCAAAATGAAGCTGTAAATCTGCCTCTCCTAGATACAAGGAGTGTTCTTTTTCCAACCTAGGCTCACTGTTCATTCTGTGGAGCGTCCTTGGGCCATATCGGCCAAGAAAAAGTAACCTTTTGTCCTGTAGCATGTGGCTAAAGAAGCAAATACTAAGCAAGACTTTCCATGAACTTCTTCATCACCGAACCAGTATTCCCCAGTCTGTCCAGTTTACATTCCAAGGAAACACATCTGCCAGCTCATTATATTGAAAGAAGTAGACATTTGACATGTTGGTGTACATGTGCAGAGACATGACTGAATGCACAAGTGCATGTTTTAAGTTAAAGGGACACTGTCAACCTATTTTGCATCATATTGTTTAGAGTTAAAACCCCACATTTTATGATTGCTTACCGTCATTAAAATTTGTTAAGGTTGCTGGTTATTATGTCTGCCTCATTGCTTAGTACAAGTGAAATGCATACTAATGCATAGTTAAAAAAAACCTTGCTTTGTTTCAAATCCTAAATCTGTTCTTACTGCATACTTCCTGAACATCAGAGACACCCCCAAACAAGGCAGCCACTCGTGATACAATAGCCTTCTAAACTCCCACTGCATAATAAGTGGTTAAACTGTATTGGAGGCATTCCCAAGTCCAGGAAAGATGCAGTGGCAGTTGATCAAGGAATGTAAACACACCTGTTTTTGTGTGGTAACACCAATATGGTGGGCAGTCCATTTTTCACTTTTTAAAAGGAAAAAATAATCAGAGTCAAACAACCAGCTACATCTGCAGTCTCTGCAGAATATGAACAATCATAACGTGTTTTTTAAACTAGGAACACTTTGAGGCCTAAAGAGGTTGACAGTGTTCCTTTAACATGTGTGTTATCTTAACTGGAACGTAGAAAGCATTTGGGATTGGAGAAGCATGGGCAGCAAATCAAGGCATGGCCATTTTGCCAATCACAGCCAGTGTCCATTTTGTATGAATTGGTGAGAGAAATGGCTAATGACAGTTAGAGATGCAGTGAATTTAATTTCACCCGGTGAAGTGGGCAATTTTACTGCACGGAGTAATTTGCAAAATTTTTTGCATTAGGCAGAATTTCGCTAAGGTGAAATTTCACCTAATGTGGGTAAAATTTCACCTTCCACAGTCAAAATTTTGCTGCAAAAGGCGGAATTTTGCCACAGAAGGTGAAATTTTGCCATTCCGACGGGCGAAATTTTGCATTTTGCTCTGTGAAACAGGCAAAATTTCATGGATTTTACCACAAAGCGAATTTTCCATACTTCGCCCACTACTAATGACAGTCCCTTCAAGTTCTATGAAGCATCACATTACAAATGAAAATATACTTGGCCATGCTAAACAAGACTTGACCGGTGATTACCCACCAAAGGGTGGATTTATGAATGGATGGGGCCAAGAAATCACCAGCTTGATTTGTTAGCCAATTTAATTTTTTTTTCATTTGTAACTTGAATATTTTCTAGAACTGCAGGGAATGGTCATTAGCCATTTCTCCAGTAGCAGCTTTAAGCTAATTTTCAGAAAGCCAAACACTCAATTAATTTAAATATTTTAAAAGTGGAATTCTTCACTAAGTTGGATTTAGGTTGAGAAAAAGCACATCAAATTAGGAGGTCTTTTCTAAGATGAATCTGAGCGCAATATGCAGAAAGGTACAGCACCATGAAGTTTTCCTATCAGGAACATTCTGTGTTTTAGACAGCTTGTAATATATGTGCTCCTCCTTGCATAAGAATAATCAGCATTTATGTAGTGTTTTTAATACACACTGTATCCCAAAGCACTGTACAAGCAATGAGAGACTAGTACTGTACATGTGTAATGGCAGTCATTTCGCACATCAACACCCACACACACAGCCTTGGACAACCGAATGAACCAATTTTATGGGAAGGGGAATATTGTCCAGGACATTGGGGGAATTCCAATACTCTTGTGAGAAGTACCTTGGGTTCTTTTACTTCCACCTGAACACCCATCAGGACAACGAGACAGTGTTGGAAATACACATTTTGAGCTTTTGGAGCTAAGGGTTCTATAAGGGTACTATCTTTATTTAAGTTGTCTTTTTTATTTTACAGTTTTTTGCCAGGAAAGGTACACTAAGCTGAGGCTTGTTTCCAGGTGTGTCCTGGGAGCACAGGGAAGTGACTTGCTCATGGTCACACAGTATGAAAGTGGTGGCTGTGGGATTCAAACTCATATCTCCAGGTTTGCAACTCTGTGTTCTTAACCACTTCGCTATACTGCCTCTTTAAATTGATCCCCTTTCCCGTTATACATCAATGGCAGAGATGCATGAGCTACTGGGGCTCACTTCATAGCTGGGGGGCCTAGCCCTAACAAGCCCCCTTGTGATTCCAGCACTGACCAGAGATGGGCAGAAAGGTCCTCGGTTTAACATCTCTTCTGAAGGATTGCACACCCTGACAGTACAGCAACCCCGTAGCACTGTACGCTGCAGGTGTCAGCACTTATGGTCTGAGCCCAGTGTTGATGTACGATTGAAATCCATGACCATCTGATCCAAAGGCAGATGTGCTACAGACTGAGCCAGACTGACAAGATAACCCCAGTCCCTTTCTTCTAAGGTTGTGACTTGACCTTACCACTACTCTGCCCACCTAGAAAACAAACTTAGTTATGAGCATTAATTTTTGCAGGGAGATAATGTTCTTGAAAGGAAAAAGTGTGTGGCGCTTTTCTGCAGTGAGTGAGCATGTGCTGAATGCCAGCTGGTCTTAAAAAATCAATTTGCATATTCTAGCAGCACAGGTATCCCGTGAGGTGGGTGCATGGGGAAGGGCGCCGTCCGTAGCGGCGACTCCTTCTTGGTACAGTCCCTCATGGTGGTGGCAGGGTAGGTTGACCGGATGAGGGTGGGGCGAACTGGGCGACAGGATGTCACTATGTGTATGCACACGCGGGGGGGGGTAGCGAGCACAGCAAGCGTGGGTTGGGAGGGGCAGAGGAGCTGTAGGGGGTGGTCCTGCGGTGGATCGCCGAGCTGCGTCGTGGCATCGGGGGTTGACTAGTGGTTGTGGTGGGTGAGGTATCGGGTTCAGGTCTGGGTGTTGGTGTGATTTTATTGCGCCCAGCCCAAATCTTTATTTTTTAATGCTTTTACCCCCCGACATGCACCCCCCCCCGGAGTTGAGAATCCTTTAGTAGGGGATGCAGGGGGCAGCCTCAGAAAGCATTAAAATACATGTCCCAGCACCATTGTCCTCTGGTGAGAGTTGTCAGAGTGCGCGAAAATGTTTTTGGCACTCTGACTGTCGTGATAACGGTGATCACCTTTAGGCGTTCGTCATTATCACATAGAACCAGTAGCACATAATTATCTGCCGTTAGTGATCTTATTAATTCAAATAATGGGGATTTTTTTTTAGGGTTTTATATTCAGTTTAAATTAAAGTATGAGTTTAGATAAGGAAAGCAACTGTATTTCACAGAAATCAAGCATTCTCAATAGAGAAGCTAATACTAAAAGAACCTAATAGTTTTAGCAATAATATAAATAGAAGCATCGGCCAATGCCAATCATGTTTGTTTGCTTGCTTGTAATAGCTGTGCAGATGCTGAGCATAGCATAAATAGTGCTGGGGGAAGGGGCAGAGAGACAACATAAAGTACTGTCAAGTGGCTGCAAGAGACGGCTGTGCTTTACAAAAAGCACAACACGTGTTCCTAGTGGGAACCTTCAAGGTGGTGCACATTTTCACAGCTGCTTCCAGTTTACACTTTCTCTATCTTTGATTGGCTAGGTAGATCAAAGTGACCACACAGAGTAGGCAGAGACTGGGCAGTATTAAGAAGATTGTGAAGCCGAAACCTGTGATCGGAGGAGAAGGACAAGCCCACAAAGGCCCTCTCACACAATGATAGTAATATGTTCGCTTATGCCACTGGTAAGCAAACATACTCCTGTGTGATTGTTAGAAGTAAATATTTGTGTTGCCATTGGGTTGTGCATTTGAGAAAGAGTAATGTGCCCAGGGACATCCCAGGTTCCAGTTGTCTCAGTGGGGCTGCTGATTAGCGCAATCGGAATGGTATTCCGGGTGGCCTGGGTTCAAGTCCCAGCTTAGGCACTTACTCTTTCTCACCCTTACTAGAATCATACTAAGAACAGAGAGAAGCAGAAGGCTGTAAGCCCCATGGTGCTTCATGCCTCACATATAGTAATTTAAGAGCTTTCCTGATCACGTATAACTGTCCAGTCTATTTTTAAAGGTGTTCTTATTATTACTAACAATGATTTTTAGGGGCAGCACATTCCATGGCCTAACAACTCTCCGAGAGAAATAGCATGCCCTTTTCTTTGTATTACATCTGTTTCTTGTAAGCTACAATGGATGGCCTCTTGTATTGACATGAACTTGCTGAAGACCTAGGCCACATACTGCTGACAGATACGAATCATGAACAATGTCCCATGTGAGTAAGACATCACCTCTGACTCTCCGGTCCTCCAGTGACATCAAATGAAATTGAGATAGTCTATCCTCATACGAAAGGGCTTTATTGGAAACTACAGATCTGGTAACTCTTCTCTGTACCTTCTCACTTCTAACTATGTCCTTCCTTCTGAAAGGGCTCCATAGTTGTGAAACAAAGTCAAAGTGGGGTCTTACATATGCTCTGTACAGGGGTAACAAAATGTCAGGGTTTTTGATGTTATGGCGAATGGCCCACCATATCTTGTCTGCTTTACTGATAATATTTGTAATATGAATATCAAAATTTAGACATAGATCCACAGTAATCCCCAGGTCTCTTTCACTAACGTTGCCAGTTAGTATATTCTCATCGTATTCTTTTTTTGCATTATTTTTTCTAAAATGCAGAACACTGCATTTAGATGGGTTAAAACATAGATTCCATTTTGTGGACCAGGCCTCTAGCTTGCTCAGATCCTCCTGGATAATCTTATGATCTTCTCAGCTCATACAGATGTTGGCAATTTTACAATCATCTGCATATTTTGTTATGTTACTTTGAATATTATTGGACAAATCAGATATAAATAACTGGAAAGTTAATGGAGCCAGAACGGATTCTTGTGGAACCCCGCTTTCCACATGTTTCCAGATAGATATATGACCATCGATTATCACTCTCTGCTCCCTGTCAGACAGCCAATTAGAAATCCACTGGGTGTATACATACTTAATGTTACTACACTGTAACCTCTGGATTAAAGTCCAGTGAGATGCAGAATCAAAGGCTTTTTTAAAATCTAGAAGAATAACATCACAAGATGTGCCTTTGTCTAAATTTTCACTGATGAAGTTGTAAAAGCTCACCAGGTTTGTTGTACAAGATTGACCTTTAATAAACCTGTGCTGGGACTGATCTAAAACTGACACAACAGGAGACAGTTCATCTTTAATAATATGTTCCAACATTTTACAGAAAATAGGGGTTAAACTAATAGGACGATAATTATCCGGTGAGCTCTTAGCTCCCTTTTGAAATAGGGGAATCACATTCACTTGTTTCCATCCAGTAGGCACGGTACCTGTATTTAAACTTTTATCAAATATGATTTTAAGAGGTACACAAAGATGGTCCTTCATTACAGAGATCAGGTCTCCAGAAATGCCATCAGGGCCTGCGGAAGAACCTGTTTTTATTTCTTTTAATTTGGTTTTGATAATGTGTAGTGAAATGTCTACACTGTAAGTAGACTGACAGTCTGGAGCTGTATGGTTAGCCCCATTATTATCAGTACTAGAAGCTTTGCAAAAATGGGAATTAAAAAATTCAGCCATTTCTTTTGGGTGCTGAAGAACAGAATCAGCAGTAGTAATGAGACCTACCCTACATTCCTGCTTTTTCAAAGAGTCGATACAGCTAAACAGCATTTTACAGTTACCTTTCAGTGCTTGGAAAGCAAGTGATCTTTCCATGTTAAGTTTTGCTTTTTTAATTTCTTTTTTACAGTTTCTTTGGATTCTTTTAAATGCCATTAGTATTCTATCGCATTTATTTGCACAGTACTTCTTATAATATTTATTTTTCTTTTTAATCAGTTTCTGTAATCTAGTATTAAGCCATTTTGGATGAGAATGTGTTTTACTTTTATACATTCTGGGTATAAATTTATTTGCAGTATCCATAATAATAGAAGTAAAAGACTTCCATACATCATTAATATTATCCTGGTTCAAACGAATGGGCCAGTCAATATCGGCCAGATAGTTATTAAGCACTAAAAAGTCTGTTTTGTGAAAGGCATATAATCCTGTAACATTTACTGACCATAAATATGTATTATAAAGTTTAAAGCTGACAATACAGTGGCCACTGTTTCCCAGTGGAGCCAAAGCAGTTCACTCTTTGATGTTAACTGGTTCACTACACAATACAATGTCCAGAATGTTAGAACCTCGGGTTGGAAACATTACATGTTGGACTAAGTTCAGCTCTTCACATGTATTCAGGAAGTCTTTTGACATTCTAGACCTGGCAGAATTATTTTCCCAATCTATGTCTCCCAAGTTTAAATCACCCATAAATAGGATGTTTCCTAAATCAGCAGCTGATACCATTTCTGAAATAATGTCATTTAACACTGCAGGTTTAGAATCAGGTGGCCTATAACAAAGGCCCAGAATGAGATTTTTCCTATTTTAGTTATTTATTCAGTTTAATATTCAACCATACAGTCTCTGTTAAAGTAACAGCATCTCTAATTTTATTAGAGATGTCATGTACTAACAGTGATGAGGTTGTAAAGAAGACAACACCGCTCCCTTTGCGATTTGATCTGCTTAAATGGAATAGTGTGTAACCTGGAATGCACACTTCCCAAATCTGCTCAGTGGACCATCAGGTTCCTGTGATACCTATAATATCCATTTTTTCACTACCAATTCTCAATACTAGTTTGTCCATTTTATTGCCCAGACTACTGGCTTTCAGCAACAAAAGCTTTAACTCTTGGTTCTTTACTTGTTTGGTATTAACACAAGATGTCAGTGAAGAACCAGTTATTTGTGTTTCCCCCATCGCTGCTGGTTTAAAGTAATTGTAGGTACAGTACCCTAGTTTGGAATATCTGACAGACTAATTGCACCCTGTTTGTTTAGGTGCAAACAATCTCTAGCAAACTTCACAAGACTGTTGTTGAAATGTGTCCTGTGGTCTATAAAAACTAGATCACTGGAAGAGCACCAGTTTGTCATTCTGGCACTGATTCTCTCAATGGTGTTATTCTTTTCTAATTTTGTCCGAGGGATGAGAAGAAAAATCCCAGAAATAAAGACATTGCAGTTCTTAGACTTAATCCTTTTACCTAACTCAATAAGTTCAGAACAGATATCTTTCTCATGTGTATAACCCACATTGTTAGTGTCAACATGAATAATTACATTGGACGGACCAGTAATGAGTGAATCCACTCTGAGTGCAATATCCTCTGTTTTGGCACCAGAAAAACAACACACTGAAACCTGGTTGCTCTCGGAATTAGTGACGAAACAGGTAATGTATTTAACTATTGAGTCACCTGTAATGAGGGTTGGAAGGTTGACTGTCTGGGTTACATCATGTGATTGTTGTTCTATATGTTCATGAGGTAAATTAGTAGTATATCTATTATGAGATAAATAGTCCTGTTCCTTTAAGTTTGTATGTGCTCCTTAAAATATGAGCACCAGACTCCTGTGTGATTGTTAGAAGTAAATATTTGTGTTGCCATTGGGTTTTGCATTTGAGAAAGAGTAATGTGCCCAGGGACATCCCAGGTTCCAGTTGTCTCAGTGGCGCAGCTGGTTAGCACAATCGGAATGGTATTCCAGGTGGCCTGGGTTCAAGTCCCAGCGGAGGCACTTATTCTTTCTCACCCTTGTTTGTAAGTGTTCCATAAAATATGCACACCACACTCCTGTGTCATAATAATTACTGGTCATCACATTTAATATGCACATAACCGTATTGTAATTATCCATTACAACCAGCTGTGTGTAAATGAGAGCTGCCAATGAAATAGCAGCTATCAAAGCCCGCAACACAAACTGCGTGGGAGGTTTGCAGGGCCCATGTACTCAGTCCCTCCTTCCCTCACTAGGGAACTCCTCCATGTACAGTCAGATGCTGACTTCTTCCCAGTCAATGCAAGCCTCCTGGAGAAACAAGGGACAGCTTTATTGGGACCAGCAATTGTAAAAAAATGAAACATGGGTGGGTGGGTACAATCCAGAATTTTATACATACCCTCAGCATATAAGGCTTTTATAACCCCTTTGAGCTTCGCTATCAGGGTTTGTGTTGCATTACACACCTCAGGTGTGTATCAAATATAGGACAGTGGATGGGCAACTATGCACAACCAGTGTGTTGTGCCACCGAGGGGATCTCATTCCCTGTGACCTTGAGAGCAAAGCTCAAGAGGTCCATGGGAATCAGATCCCCAAGGTGGCACAACACGCTGGCTGTGCATAGAGTTGCTCATCAGCTATTCTATATAGTGTATGGGCATTAATGCCTATTTCAGACATTGCACTTTGTTTCAGTGAACTGGTGGTTGGGGGGAGCACTTGAGGGTTGGTGGCAGGCTCAGATTACTGCCACAGTGTGCTGCAGATGTTTCTGCAAGTTCAGGTTTAAAAAACAACAACTTCCAGCTTAACTGAACAAGGGAAATCAAGTATGCGGCAGCATTCCAAGTTGTTCTGCTGCAGTAGTGACATCACTGCTGCAGCAGAACAACGTAGTGATGTCACTACTGCAGCAGAACAAGCATATTCCAGGCATAGAATTCCTTGCATAATAGCATTCCACCATACACTACATAGAGGATTGTGTATATCGCTCATACACAACAAGGGTATTTTTCACTCGAGAGGTTTACATGGTAACTGGAGACCTCGAGAGCGCAGCTCGAGAAGTCTCATTACCATGAAAACCTCGAGAGTTGAAAAAGACCCTTGTTGTGTATGAGTAATCATACACAGTCTTTTATGGTGTATGGTCACTCATACATAGACTGCACTTTCTTTTTCCCCACATTTGTGTGCAGTTTTTTCATCTTCTGGGATGTTTCACTGCCACGGCTATTCTGGTCGCTTCACCGGTCACCCGATCGTGCATGTGAACCCACCTGCTAGGTGTTACGCTGCACTAGCTACGTAGCTAGCGCAACACAACAGCTACGATGACATAGCTAGTGCAGTATAACAGCACTGTTGGGAGCATGGATTTCCATGCTCAACAGCATTCTACCATACACTATATTCTGGTTACACACACACTTCCATATATTATTCTCTGTATAATAACTGGTGACTGTTTTTTCCCATAGGGAAAACCAGGTGTAATTAGTCACTATAACCAGCTGGTTATAATGGCATTCATGTGCCAGACCCCTCATTGTAGCTATGCATACAGTACTCTTCCATAGAGATCTCCTCACACACATAGTTTACACACATTTTCCAATGTGTGTAATGAGCTCCACACAGCTCAAAATCAAAGACACTGTCTCACCTCAGCCCTGCACTTCGTATCAAGACACAACTCCAGCTGCCGCTAAATTCAGAAAAAAATTGTCAGTAGTGATGCATAACTGTTTCTATCACTTTCCTTCCCTTTCTCTCTCTCTCTCTCTCTTTCTCTCTCTCTCTCTCTCTCTCCATGGTGCACTGTTTCTCAGCAAATTCCAGCATTACAGTTGCAATCTGTTTTTTGAAAAGACAACAGCCATGAAACTTTGACTTGCTGTACTGTGCTTAATTAATGTTCAAACTACGACTTACAAATTATATACAACAACCCTGTTTTCAAGTAATAAAATTAGATAATGACACTTTTTCAGTAATAAACACCAAGAACCTAGGGGCAAAAAAGAAGTCAGCAGCAATTAGTATGACACAACATGTGAATACATGTGCAAAAATCAATTTTATACACACCCTTGGCATTTGATGCTATGTAAACCCCTTGAGTTTCGATCTAGAGGTTTATGAAGAATCACTCAGCTTGGATGTATGCACAATTATTTTATAGAATGGAGTCAGGTCAGTTCAGGCTACTCACTGGTGAGGACACCATCTAAGTATACGGCATTAACCTATCATGTACCCCCTGCTCCCATGACAATTAAGGGTGAATTAATTAAAAGCAGAACATGGCAGGATCAAAAAGGTCAGCATGCAAACCCAAAAGCCCAGCAAACATCAAAAATAAATCATGCAGATTAAAAACATGACAAAAATTACCATCCCCTGGAAACATTACTCAAAATTTATAAACTGAAAAGGAAATCCTTCCAACCGCTTTGCAAAAACATACTTCATACTCAAAACTCCAAACCTGAAAAGCATCAATCAGTGCTGCTCACACAAGGAATAAATCTCAAATACCTGATGAAAATGCAACATTTATTTCAAAACTATGATTCTACTCAGCAGCAGAAATGTGCATACAGGATCAGATTTTCAAAGCTTCAAGAATGGCACAAGGTGCCTGCGTCAAATATAAATGACGCAAGTGGCACCTTGCGTCGAAAGATGCAGCATTCCCAATTCAGACACATGGTCTGTGTCTGAAGTGGGAGCCGCTGTGCTAAAGGGGCACTGCACCACCCTTGCAACCTAAAGTGGGGTGTGCCAGCTAGCAAGGGGGCTTGCACCATGGTGGGGCTGCACCATACCCTTTTTGGGATCCTTTATGCCCCACCAGGGATGCAGCAAGAGGCTCAAGTTAGACAAGCTAGGAGGTGGTCTAAGCCTCTTGTGCCACAGCCACACAAGGAGGGGGGCTTGCGAAGGGAGCTCTGAAAGTGGGCTCTGGCAGCTGGATTGAGTGCCATAGGCTGTTGGGGAGCCAATGGCATGTTAGTGATGTGGCATTTCGGCAGGTGCTGTTCAAAGAACTATATAGCCAATGTCATGTTACCATGGGGGAGTCCAGGGACAAACAGTGCCATGGCCCAAGGTGGTCACAGCCCTGTCAGCAGCCCTAGCCTTGGTCAAGGTCTGTCCCTGGAATCCCCCCGGCAGAACTATATCATTGGCTGCATAGCTCTATTAACAGCACCCCCATGGGATTCCACATCATCCCCTGGCATACTCATCCTCTCCTCAACACCCCTATGGCACCCCCATGCACATTCAGCCCCTGGACCCATCCTGGCATGCCTGTTTCATGCCAACCATCCCAGCCCCTCCGGTGTTGCACTGGGCAGGGGGCCGGATCCCTGCAGCATTCTCCACAGGGGCACCAACTGTTTAACGCAGCCGTTGGACTGTGGCAAACCCGGGGAGTTTGGTGCTGGGATTCTGATTCTTAGGTGCTGGGACCCTGATTCTTATCAAATCGGATGTAGGGTCCCTTGCACACCCAACGTTTGCCACATCCCTAGAGTGACAGAACTTATGTCACTTTCAGGGATCTTTGAAAATCTGGCCCACAGTACATACAGCACAAGATCATCTGCAAAACAACTACAAACATGGTTCTAAAATCTCCATTTAGCTATCTGGGATGCAGTAACAAACACAGGACAGTCTCCAATTCTGCTTCTACCTCATCAACTGTACTGCTGTGCACCTGGGTTAGATCACATGGCATCGAATAAACAGCCCAGACTGCCAGGTCAGACTCAGATCACATGGAAATTATAGCAAGCAAAGTCCAGACTTGCAGCTTAGCCTCACAGATCACATGTGATGTACGGGTAGTTAAAACTCAGGAATACCTATTCAAAGCAACAGGACCGGCTATAACCATGCAGCCATAACCCACTCCCTGCAGTGCAACCTCCCCCAACTAATGAAGCAGTGCAGCTGCAACCTAATCCCTGCTGCATAAGTAATTTATCCAATTTTACAAAACTACCCATTTAAAGACACGGTGCCAAATTACAACACTATTACACTGCTAAAAACATCCAACATTACTAAACATTTTATAAACTGACTAAGGCAATTCCTTCATGGAGATTATGCTCATCAGAGAACCGTCTTGTGGTTGAAGTCCCTTGGCCTTTGGGCTCAGGACTCCAACCCACCACTTGGTACTTTAAAGGGACATTGTCAGATTTTGTTTCCTAAGTGTATGTCAGCTGTTGTCCTTGGGCAAGTTCTATGAACACAAAATGCATAAATGAGCAGGATTTACATATCAGTGCCAGGCATTTATTATTTTTGGCAAAAACTAGATGTCAAACATTGTGAGCCGACTGCCTATGCATCCACAATATAACATGGTGCCGAGCTGTGAGAAAACTTGTTCATGAATGATTTTGTAATTTTTTTTACACGTTTGAACAAAATATAGTGCACGTTACTAGCTGACTTCACTGATGTCTGCAAAATTAATCTTGTCCCAAAACGAGCACTCTAACCCATTTTGTTTTGAGTTTGAAAATTGAAGCTGTGACTCCAGGCGTGTATGCACATTTAGCACATCTGTGAAAGATAACGCCAGAACATAAGTGATGGCATACATGCAGGAAGCAAGGCAATCTCAATGGCAAGTCACATCTTTGTGCACCTGGCCTTTTTTCCAACTTGGCTGTTTTTACATACTGTAAATATTTTGTGATCTGAACCTATGATAGAAGGGACTACAGATGGGGAGAGATGGTAATATATAACCCATTCCTTTTCTCCATTCATACTCAGTTCAGTTTGCTTTTCCCATGTGTTGCCCTTTCCTTTTCTCTCATCCCTTGACAAAAGGGCACTAAAAAGGTTAGAATATTAAGAAAACTTTTTTAATGTATACTTTATTCCCCCTGATATTTCCAACACTGACCCTCTGACTGGACATCTCTTAGCCCAATCCCCCAACTTCTCCAGCACTTACCCTTTTATCCTTTGGTCCCCCCAGGGTGGGAGCCATCTAGGCTTGGGAATAGCCTGTCTGAATGGGTCCCTTCACCAAGCAACTCCTTGGTGGGTCATTGCGGTGGGGCCCACGGGTGCCCATCCTCATCTTGCGATATGCTCGAGTCATGTTCCTTCTGTTTTGTCTCCCAGCTTCAAGACACTGGCAGGCTAAGGGCTCCAAGAGTACACACACCACACATGCCTATGAGTAGACCAGCCAGCCTCCTCCATGCTATGGTAACTCTGCTGTACTGCCACCTGTTGTCACCAGGTGCCACTATTGCAAAGGAGGCAGTGACCCACCACTCCTCAGAGAGGAGAATGCTCCTCCCCTTTGATCCTCCATCTCCTGCTGGCACTCCTTACTTTTTCCAGAACCTTAGTTGCAAGTGTTACAAGAGGCAACCCTAGTGCTGCACCAACAGGCCCCCTCACCCTGGCAGTTTTTAAATGATAGCACTTTTTTTAAAGTTTAACTGAAGATAAGGAACCCAGTCCCTGATCATGCCTTAAAGGGACACTGCCGATTCTTTTTGCATCATATTATTTCTAGTTGAAAACGTACATTTTTGATTGCTTACCTTCTCTAAATTGCATTGATGTTGCTGGTTGTTTTATCTGCTTCCTTTCTTAGTAGAACTGAAATGCATGCTAATGGTGTAATTATCCCCAACCCTGTTTTGTTTTAATCCTTGATCTGCTCATGTTTCATACATCCTGAATGTTAGTTGCACCCCCAAACAATGCAACCACTCATGATGCAATAGGCTTCTCTCCTCCCACAGCATCTTGAGTGTTTAGACTGTTGAGGGTGTTCCAAAGTCCAGGAAGGATGCAGTGGGAGCTGTTGAAGGACTGTAAACAGACGCATTTTTGTGTGGTAACACAAGTATGGTGGACAGTCTCTTTTTGACTTTTAAAAAGAAAAAAATAATCAGAATCAAACTACCAGCTACATAGTGGTTAATTTGGGCAGGAGCCCACAAGAAATCAATTCCACCACGTCTTAAAAACTGTATGATAGTTCCACCACCTCTATCATCTTTCCTTTATTGACTACTGTTGGAGCATTCCACCATGCACAGCCTTGAGGGGGCGGCTCCGCCATATTGAAATCTAGATGAACGAGCTCCCTCGCTAAACATTTCCAACTTAACCACTGCAGCTACATCAGTAAATTCTACAGAACGTGATCAATCATAAAATGTGATTTTTTTTTAACTAAGGACATAATGAGGCCTAAGGGGAAGGGGTTGATAGTGTCCCTTTAATGCTTAATAAAGCCTTATATTAAACTGTATTTACAACAAGCTTCATCTTATACCTTGTTAGTAGTTAGTACCTACTTCTAATCTATACAAATGTGTCATTGCAGCACTATGTCACAGTTTGCCCCCTTCATCATGTCCACACCAAGATCTTTTTGCGTTTTTCATTTAACATACAGCAGTACCAGTGTACTGTGACATTAGCGGGTTGACTTACTTATTGCCATTACCCTGTTGGCATATTAAAAATGAGAAAGGTAAGGTCAAGCGCTCTGCATTCTGCAGAATATAGCTCCGCTTTATGGCTATCATAAAATGGATTACTGCAGTAGATAAGCCGAGAAAGGATTGCAGGCCCTAAAATGACCTAGCTTTGAACTAGAAAAAACATTTAGCATTAAGTGCTCAGGCCCTGATGGTCATCTAACCACTAGAATAGAACTCCTTTTTTCAAGTATGCCATCCCTTGCTCTGTACGCAGGAATGACCGTCTTGTAAGTTCTGTATGATAAATTAAAGGAAATGGGGACCGAGGAGAGCTAGGCAGTAGGCATTATTCCCAGTCAAGCACTTCTTGCCCTGCTGCATTCTCAGAATAGAAACATGAACTAGAGTGCTGGTGATGCAACAGCTGGGCATCAGTGTTCAGTAGTGGAACCAAGCCAGGTGCTTCGCAGCTCAGAGCGAGGAGCTTTCATCTCTGTTATTAGCCTCGGAACCATAAGGATCCCAACGCACTGTATCTTGTTTCTTGTTATAAGGAAGAGCAGAGAGATGGAGTGGAAGGCAAAATAAATCAATAACCTCTGGTATTTGTGATCATCCAGGCATCTGGCACGTGGCAGACAGAATTTCAATCTTAAGGCCAGCCATATCACTTCAATAGTACAGCACTCTGATTGAACGACTTTGTTTCCATATCCCCAGGCTATTAGTCCTGCATGCTTTTTTTTCTGTACATAAGAGACTGCATGCAACCTGTTTCCACATACACCTGACTGAACATGTTACCTTGTGACATCTACCTTAGTTCAAAGACACTGCTTTATTTTTTTAGTGTAATACCTTCCTATAAAAAAAAAAAATCCTCTTATTGTATTTATGTGTTTTTGTGAGTGTTTGACCCATCCTATTTTAGTATTTTGGTATTCAGTTAAAATGAAGTAACTGGAGTTTTACTCCCCAGGGCATATTACCTTTTGAGAAGTGCTATCTTATTTACAAGGGGTCCCAGGCAGGGCTGGCTTTAGCCCTTCTAGTACCCCTAATCGAATACATTTGCTATCATCCACCCCCAAATAATAAATCCCCTCTGCGTCATCAATGTAATACAATTTGCTGGAAGCCCTGTGATACCTACCTCACCTGGTCCAATTGAAGTAAGCTGCCCTGAGTATTCTAGGACCCTGATACCGAGGGGCCAAAGAAGGGTCTCATCTGCCGATACCTGAGCCACTGTGATAAGCAGTATAGCAGCAACCGATACTCGAGAGTGAGGGTCTAGATGTTTCTGTGTTTTCCAGTTGGATGCTCCACCACATACGTGCTCTTTTCCACCGCAACAGGGAAACTGCTGGTGCCCAGCATACTTGAGTTAGGATTATCACACCGCCAGCATAAGATGTCAAAATAGCTTTGAAAACAGCCATGTGACAGAAAACCCAGTGTCCATTAATATCAGTGGGCTAGCCTGAGATTTATAATGCCTTAATGAACCAGAACAGCAGGATGAGGGAGGTCTGAGCTCAGTGCAAGAATCAGGGGGCTTTGGCACTTCCTCATATCTACACTACTGAGCAGTTGCTTAGCTTGCCTACCCCGAAGTCCAGCACTGGTCCCATGGGCTGGCAGCAGTGAAATTACAAAAGATCAAGGGGGCAGTGAATGCCACCCTACATGAACAGATCAACATGATGGGAAAGCTGGAGAAGACAGAAAATACTTTACTTTTAAAAAATCTTTGTTTAATTGGTATTTCGGCAACAGTTCCTGATTCAGATTTAAAATTAGAAATAGAAAAAATACTCTGGTTGACTCTTTCCCCAGAACAATCAGTTCTGCTGGAGTCAGTATTTCAACCAAAGCAACAAACAGCTGCTGTTTCAGAAACACGGGCAGGGAATGTGATTTGTACCTGTCTTACTATATCACAAAGAAACAGACTTTTACAACTTGCCAAAGCTAAAAAAGGTTTTATGTTTGAGGGGATTAAAATGCATCTCTATTCAGATTTTTGTTTAATAACTCAGCGTTGCAGAAAGCACTTTTTGGCATTGAAAAGTGAATTCTCCCAGACTGGTGTGCATGCAGTTCTCCAGGCTCCTGCTAAACTCAAAGTGACTTTTCAGAATTAAGATTATTTTTTCCATGATGTGGATAAGGCAAGAGAGTTTTATCAGAATAATATAGCACTGCCTACAGAGCTGGAGTCGGATCAGAAAGATAAAGATCTTGTGGACAATATTCAGTGGGTCGGATATTCAGACTGCGCCAGACTGTGGCGCAAGCCTGGGCGCAGCCCAACTTGACTGTGCAGGGGCATTGACAGTGTGATATTCAACGGAGCTGCGCCATGGGACAGCATCATTGAATATCGCACCCTGGCCACCCACAGTGTGCATGGCACAGTGGCACTGCACCAGCGCAAGTGGCCAGAGTGGAGCAGGGGGATGCGCTAGTGCAAGTTCCGTTGCACTATGTGCAACAACCACAATATTCAAAAGTGCACATGCAAATGGTGTCATAATGCATGCAAGGTGCAAATGGGCCCATTTGTATGTCATTATGGCCCCAATTGCATGCAGGTACACCGATCCCCAGCGCCCTGCCAGGCTGCAGCTGTTGGGGACCAATGCCCCCTGCATAGCGTGCCAATGTGCCCCACTGCCCGATCGTGGGCATATGTTGATGTAAAAACCATCCAATATCCTGATGGTCCAGTGGACCACTCGCAGCCCGATCGTGGGCATAAGTATGAATAAATAACGTCCAATATCCCTGGTGGTCCAGTGGACTGCTTACATCCTGATCACGGGCATAAGTATGAATAAATAACGCCAATATCCCTGGTGGTCCAGTGGACTGTTCGCAGTCCAATCGCGGGCATAAGTATGAATAAATAACTTCCACTATCCCTGGTGGTCCAGTGGACCGCTCTCAGCCCTATTGCGGGCATAAGTATGAATAAATAACATCCAATATCCCTGGTGGTCCAGTGGACCACTCGCAACCTGATCATGGGCATAAGTTGAATAAATGCAATGTCCAAATCCCTGGTGGTCCAACGGTACCACCCTCCCCACTCACCCACACAGCCCCACCACCCCGCTCCACCCGGTCAGCAGCGGGCGCGGCAGCACCCCACTGCCTGCCGCCGCACCACCACTGACAGTGTATGGGCTGCCATTGGTCCACACAGCGCGAGCTGAATGGGTGCAGCCCAGGCTTCATAATACACAGTCCAGATCTGTTACCGTGAACAGATATGGATGTGTAGTACAGCATTGGCTGCATGCCCATTGGCCTCATGCTGTGGACCAATGGGCGACAGCTCACCGTACACTGTCAGTTGGCGGTGGCGGTGGTGGCAGGTGGGTGCTACCACCCGCCACTGACCCGGGAGGGGCGTGGGGCTCTGTGGTTGGGTGGGGAGGGGGCACCGCTGAACCACTAGGATTTGGACGCTGTATTTATTCAACTTTATTCAACTTATGCCCATGATTGGGCCATGAGGGCTATTAGATCACCAGGGAAATTTGATTTTTTCATACTTAAGCCCGCTGACACATGTAGCGGTCCACTGGACCACCAGGATATTGTTGACATTTATTATATTATGGATGTCCGTGATTGGGCATGGGTGGGACGCCGCCACAAAGGTGCAGCCGGAGCTCGGGTGGCCACCCACAGGTGGCAGCTGCCGTGTTGCACCCTGCAATATGGCAGCTCACCTGTGAGAGGCCAGCCGTTGTTCCTTTTTTTTTTGGCTCATCTGTGTGCAGCGCAAGTAGGGGTTGCACATGCATGGGCTCAGCACATCCTGGGCTGAATATCGGGATGTGCGGAGTATGCATGGGCATGCCCCCCCACCTGCTCTGCATACATTACTGATGAGCTCCAGAGCATCAGGATTTGTGCCAGGCACAATCCACGTTTAAATATCGCGCCAGGGCACATCAGTGGGTTGCGCATGATGCAACACTGTTGCGCCATGCGCAACCCTTCTGAATATCTGGGCCAGTATATGCCGATGCCTGAAGTAAATGGATAATAATGACTGGGGTTATTAAATAGAAAGCAATAGTCTGTCAGAAGGACACTCCATTGGGAGTAATTTGCTGAAAAGAGGGACTTTTACTTTAAAAGATAACTGCTTTTTATTTAAAGCGGGGCGGATTAAAGCTTGGAGTTAGTTGAGGGTGGACGCAGTACATTTTGTCATGAATGATTCATGTAAAGCTTATTACCCCCCTTAAAAATACAAAAAAAATGTTTTTTATGCTTCCCATTTTTCTTTAAGTTTGGGGTAATGTTTTGAGAAGTATTCATTGAGATATATATGTGGGGCCAGATATTCAAACTGCGCTCTTCTTAGGTGCAAGCCCTTGCGCTGTGCAAAATAGTTGAGCAGGGGTGTGGCCCGGGCAATATTCAAAGGAGTTACACTATTGAGCAACTCCTTTGAATATCACCACCCGGCCACAGCTACTGTGCATGGCGCAGTGGAACTTGTGCCACCGCAAGTTGTCAGAGTGGAGCATTCAACTTGCGGTGGCGCAAGTACCATTGCGCAATGCGCAAAATCCCAATATTCAAAAGGTGACAAGCAAATGGGGCCATAATTCATGCAAGGCACAGGGGGGGTCATTTGCATCTGATTATGGCCCCATTTGCATGCCATTAGCATGCAGGTGCGCCGATCCCTGAGGACTTGCCCCTGGCACCCTGCCAGGCAGCAGCCATCAGGGAACAACGCCCCCTGCAGCCTGATCGCGGGCAAAAGAGTGAAAATCCCCACCACCACCCCCCACTGACCCGATCGCCGGCAACAGCAGAAATGTCTCCCCCCACCAGCCCGACCACAGGCTGCATTAGTTTAAAAACAACCCCCCCTCCTCCTGAATACATCCCTGGTGGTTCAGTGGACCAAAAAGCCCGATCGCGGGATGTAAGCATGAATACATTCATTCACAAAACTGGACTGTCTTGTACGGTATGGGCTGCATGCCCATTGGCTCTTGCACTGCATCAATGGGCATGCAGCCCTACAGGGCAGTCAGTCAGCGGGTGGCGGGGAGGCAGGCGGGTGAGATGCTGCCGCTGCCGCTGCCGGGGGCGGTAGGCTTCAGGGTGGGTGGGGTGGGGACACTAGGCACCAGGGATGTGTTGGGGGTGTTTAATGATTACATCCCGCGATCGGGAGTTTGGTCCACTGGACCACCAGAGGCTATGTTTGGAAGTGTTTAATGATTACATCCTGTGGGTCGGATCTCGGTCCACTGGACCACCAGGGATGTGTTTGGGGGAGACATTGCTGCCCGCTATTGGGCTGGTGGGGGTTAAACTATGCCCGCGATTGGGCTGCGGGGGGGGGGCATACCTCTCAACCTCTCATCTCATAAATCAGGGACAAGACATTATTTTTATTTATTTATTTAGTTTTTGTTAACCAGGTAGGTACACTAGCCATAAAATGACTATTTTCAGGCACGACCCGGGAGAGTACAACAAAAGTAGAACAGTTGAACAACAGCAACATGGGTACAATAGCACAAATAGAGGAACAGTACAGCAGTGCTACAAAAAAACAATGGGTAGAAACAACAAAAAATAATGACAAGCATTATACAGATAATGGCAGTAAGATATATAATAAGTGCAGAAACCATGGACCCCACCTGTGGAGTAAAAGGGTTAATAAGTTAGTAAGGTTATAGAGAGAGAAATGTGAGGAATGTTCAAATATAACAAGAAAGACTGACAGAAGGAAGGAAGGTCAGGGGTGGTAATTGGCAAAACAACAGTGGATGGTCAGCAACAAGGTTCAAGAAGGAAGAGAGCTAGTAGTCAAGAAGTTATTTACAAAGAGATGGAAAATTATGGGGAGGGGAAGAGGAGACATATCAGGGACACAGACCCCATATCAGGGACACATCTTAAGATTTGGTAGTATACACTCAGAAAGCTGATAGAATTAGGGGGGATGTATGTAAGATGCATTTTCTGAATAGGAAGGAATCTGTAACTTTAATATTTAACATTATTTTATGCTTACAATCCCCAGTGTTCTGTCACAAAAATACAATTTTTTATGAGGGACAGAGACAAATTCTGAGGCATAATCAGGGATGTCCTTGAAAATCAGCGACAGTTGAGAGGTATTGGGGGGGGCACAGGGAGTGGGTTGGGGGCCAGCCACAGGTGGCAGCTGCTGTGTTGCACCCTACAATGCAGCAACTCACCTGTGGGTGGCCCTCGACTTAAGCCTTTTATTTTGGCTCAAAGTTGTGCAGGCGCAGGTTGGGGGTTGCGCCTGCACAGCCCGGCTGAATATCGGGCTGTGCAGTTTATGCATGGTTCCTCCCCCTCCAGTTCAGCATGCATTCATTTGCATTGCGCTGTTGCTCAGCCTGTTTTCAGTGGCGCAACTGCCTCCTGCTGAATATCGCAGAATGGCACAATTTAGGACTTGCACAGGCGCAACCCTATTGCGCATGGCGCAACCCTTTTGAATATCTGGCCCGTTATGTATTATGGAATCTTATTTTCTCTCTGAATAAAAAGAAAGTATAAAAAAGTTTGTAGTACCTAAGATAATAACACTGTAACCCTTCTCTTATGCCTGCTGGCACCACATGTTAACCCTCTATCTGTGCCAGCTAAGGTGGACATGGCCCAGAAAACATAGAAACATAGAAAGTGATGTCAGATGGGGACCAAAGATCCATCTAGTCTGCCCTGAGCCCTACCACCCTCTTCAGGATTTCTGTGGGACAATCCATTTGTGTCTGTCCCAAGCTACTTTGAATTCCTGTACTGTTTTGGAGTCAATGACTCCAGCCAGTAGACCATTCCATGGGTCAAATACCCTCTCTGTGAAGAGAAACCTTTGCATGTTGCACCTGAATCTTCCTCCCCTCAATTTCATCTCGTGTCTTCTTGTCCTACTGGTGCTATTGACCATAAAGAGCTCCTGGGTAGAGACTCTGTTTACACCCTTCAGAAACTTGAATGTTCCAATCATGTTCCCTCTATCCCAGCGTAGTTCCAGAGAGTACATGTTGAGTTCCTGTAACCAGCTTTTGTATGGTAACTTATGGAGACTCTGTGTAATTTTTTTCCCTCCTCTGTACTGTCTCCAATCTGTCTATGTGCTTCCTGAGATAAGGTCTCCAGAACTGGGGGCAGTACTCAAGGTGGGGTCTCACCAGGGACCTGTACAGCAGCAGGATCGCCTTCTTTCTTCTACTTGTGGTGACCCTTCCTATGCATCCCAGCATCCTACTGGCCTTCTTTAATGCCATTTTGCAATGTCTGCCTACCTTCAAATTGTCTGCTATGATAACATCTAGATCTCTCTCCTGATGGGTGGTTCCTAGTTTCTCCCCTCCAAGGTAGTAGCAGTGCTCCCAGATCTATGGGGATTCCTGTATTTTACGGGGTTTGGGGGCTAAAAACAGGGTACGGGAAGGATTTCTTACTTTTGAACAATCTACAGGAGAAATTGGTGCCGTCATGGAGAAAAGTTCCTGCCGAGTGTCCCAGACGAGATTTACACAAGCCTGCCTCTTGCTTGGTTCAGAGACCCAGTCATGCTCTGATCATGCACTGACTGTGGTCTCTGATTGGCTGTGCACAAATTCTTTGATGCAGTGGCTGGCCCAGGAATATTTAAACTGGCTATCCAAGCTAAGCACCATTCCTTACTTTTTTCACTTGTGCCTGATTTTTCTGCCAGAGAGAGAGAGAGGAGAGTACAAGGATCATCCCCAGCTAAGCTCGCTGCAGCCTGCCACCACGTGTCTTCATTGTTCTGATCTCATCCTGAGACCAGTGACCTCACCAGCTGAATCTGATCGAGAGAGTCCAGTCGAGAGAAGAGAGGAGACGACCTGATCCTCCACCGCCCGGCTGGTCCCCTGTCCATTTCGTCATCGAACTAGCACAGCAGACCAAAAGGAGACATCTTGTTCTCATCCCTGAGCTGCCAGTTTTTCACTGGAGGCCCGGTTGAATCTTTAAAATAAAAGTGACGCCAGGCAAGCACCCCCCCCCCGACTGGTGGTTCTGTTTCATTTGAGTCAGCCTTTAGATGCCAGCATCTTAGAATGGAGCCCAATCCCTGAGTTGCCTTCTCACCGGAGAATCTGCAGAAAAGGTAATAAAAATAATTATCTGCCTCGTGGGGTTACGCTCCTCAATTTAAATTGAAATGCAATTAAATAACTGGTTTGGTTTACCGGCTGCATCTTCATCCTGATTTTTCTGTGCTTTACTGGTAAATAAGCTCCAGGGACATGGTGGGGGGGGAATGAGACTAATATCTAGGCTAAATTCAAATTACCCTGGGTCCTCTCTTCAGCTGTGAAGGAACTTGTTTTCAAAATGCAGAATTCAATCATGGTTAGCCTGGCAAAGGACATGAGCTTAAAACAACTCTGAACACTATATCAGGCCTTGGGAATAAAATCAAATGGCATGAAAAATCTTATTTCTTGGCCCTAGCTATGACTTTTTTAACTTTGTTTTTCAGTGGTTTATGGTGGTGCTTGTAGTGTGCCCTGGTGTCATGTGTGTGCAATTTGCGTCTTGTGTGCTATACAGTATGTGGCAGCACTATGTGTTTTGTTTTAATTTTGGCTGATCTGGCACTTAAAACAATGACCAACCGGTGGTGCCAAAGTATGAAATACATGTTTGTGGTGGGTTGTCCTCAGCTGCAAGTTAGTGGTGTAGCTAAGAAAATAATACTGGTGCACTAGAACCTCATTTTATTTGGTTCTCCCATAATTGTATTCACCTTTGGCTGCCTGGGACACAGTGCACTCAGGGAGATTATGTCTGATTTTTAATTTAATAGATTTAAAAAAAAACTTCCTTCAGTCACTGGAGTCAAGATGGAAAATAATTCAGGTGTTTGTCCTCCCTGTCGATTGCCATTGGGACAGAGAAGGTCAGTTTTAATTATTAAAATAAATAAAAACACTTAAAACAGCCAGAACGCATGTTGTAGTGATTTTATTGACAACTATAATAACGCCAACTGTAAAACTAAATCGGCTTGAGAATACAGAAAAATCCTCAGGAATTTCACCCAAATTAGGGTCTGCTACAGGAAAATGCTTTGGTCGATCTGGGAGCACTGTAGTAGTCTGTCTCTGGATTGCTTCTGCCTAGATGCATAACTTTGCACTTTTTTGCATTGAATTATAGCTGCCACAAGTTGGGCCAATGTTCCAGCCTGAGTAGGTCACTTTTCATTAGCTATACCCCCTGTGCAGTGTCCACCCTGTTGCAGAGCTTTGTATCATCTGCAAACAGGCACACCTTCCCACTCAACTTCTCTGTGATATCTCTGATGAAGATATTAAAGAGTAATGGTCTGAGGACGGACCCCTGTGGCACCCCACTTGTCATCTCCCTATCCTCTGATGCTGACACAGTTGCTCTGTGTCGAGGTGCAGGATAGGCAACTTGTCAGAGGGTCCCTTAAAATACTATTCACAATCACTGTACACCTCTGAGTCCCCAACTGTGGGTCGTGTACAGCTCAGACCTTCACTCTAACATGGAAAAAAAATCACACTGCATGATGTTTTAACCAACAGTCACACTTTACAGACAAATCAGTAGTTACAGGTGGGAACACAATCCGCAGTCATTCCATGTTAGCACTGTAGAGACAGGTTCAATCCTGGCCCCAGACATGTCAGGACCTTGGGGTTCCTTGATATAGCCTGTACACTCCACTCACAACAGCATGGAGCCACGTGACCCATGCTGTTTCTTCTTTTACACACACATACCCACACACATACATACACACACACACACACCCACACCCATCTACACACACACACATACACACACACACATCTACACACATATATACACACACCCACACACACATACACACACATATACACACACACACATACATACACACACCCACACACACATATACACACACCCACACACACATACACACACACACACACGTGACCCATGCTGTTCCTTCTTTACACACACACACACACACACACACACACACACACACACATATACACACACACACACACACATATACACACACACACACACACGCACACACCAGTGGGTGAAGTTATACTGTTCTACTCTGCACAACATTTGAAGTTTTCTCACTACGCTATTAGGTTTAAAGTTACAGTACAGCTTGTTACTCAATGAATAGTGTGCTGGGTCCTGCACGGTAGCATATACTCTAGCCTGCCCCATTGGTGGTGGCTTGCAATCATGAAGTCCCTCTGCCAGAGGAAGCCACTTAGGTGCCCATCCCAGCATAGGATCTCTAGTCAAACAATGTAGACATATTTCCCATAATAGTCTGCAGTCTTGTCTCTCCCAACAGGTTTCTCATTATCTGCAGCTCAGCTGGCAGCATCATTCTCGCACAAGGCTGCAAACTTCCCCCAAACGTGACACCCACCCTTCAGGTTGGCCGCTCCTGCACCACAAGGCTACTATGAACTCCCCCAGAATGGAAGCCCATCAGGGTCCCCACACCTTCCCTGTGTGCCCCCTCACATGATTCACAAAATTAATAGTGATCTACACTAAATGCCTCTAGATCCCTTATCTTCCCTGGGATCTCTGTTGCTATCTTTGCTCCTGACTCTGGAGGCTACCAAGCGACTGGGCATCAAGATGATCTGATCTCAAAGTCTGGATCCATCAACAGCTGTGAGATGTGAGATCGTACACCACAGAGTCTGACCATGAGGATACCCTAGCACCATACTCTTTGTAACTTCCACCGCCTCCCTAGTCTGTGGAACTCACTCCTCCCCAGATTCGACACTCATCATCTACTGCCTCTCTAACTGCCACCCTACACAACTTTCTAGCCATCAACTGCTCATGCAATTGACACCCGAATTACTGACTAGTTTACTGTCTTCCTCTTTCCACTTTCCTATCTGCTCCTCCGCAAATCAGTTGGAGGGGCCTAGCCTTCAACTGCATGGTCCTCCAGACTTCAATACCTATACTTAAATCTTTTCTAATATCTCCAAATAGCACTTTACTACCAACGTGCACTTGCTGTTTATTGCTAATTACCTGCAACTGTATGTATAAATTCATTCATTACTGTATCTGACATGATGTCAGTGCTGCTTGTACTATGTTACCCAATTGTTACCATCCCCCCCAGGACGTTCTTTGAGTCAAGCAACTTGTTGCTCAGTGTACTTTTCCTGGTGAAACATTTCAATAAATAAATAAAACTAAGCCCTGTCCCCTGGATTATCCAATTCAGAGTCACTACCAGACAGTAGACTCTCTATCTGGCAGTCAGACCAACCTTTCAACCCCTAGTGGCTGGAGGTGCTTGTTATACTCCCCCCCATCTCCAAATTATTTCCATCCTCTGAAATAGCAGAGGAGGTTTGATACCTTCACCTAATACACACACAAAGGGGATCCTTCCTTCCTCCTGTGGCTAGAGTGGGTACTTCTGATTTTTTGTCTTCCCATGTGAGAAATCACCCCCCCCAAATAAAATTGACAAAGCATCCCAGTCAACATATCAATGAGGACCTAAAATCCCTGAACCCAGTGGCTCAGGCCTGCCTCTGGCAGATACATGTGAAACTATTGAGTTCCCCTACAGTATGCAGCTGTTTCTTCCACATACAGTTCGCCCACGAGTCAGGAACTTGTTCTTCCAACATGCATGTACTATGGGCACCCCAGTCACATACATCAGACTACCTTAGCAAAGATACATTTCATGGCTGCCACAGCAGTACACACATGCACTCACAGATGTGTGCGCACGCGTGCACACACACACACACACACACACACACACCTTAGCCTACCCCCTCTTTACCTACTTCGGTGGATAGGTGTAGTCAACCAACTCCCTCCCAGGGTGTGCCCTCTCCCGGTTACCTATGCCTTGGTTCCAGCAGCAGAGCAATCCCTCCCCTGGTGCATGTCCCATCTGGGTGGGCCCATCCAGGTCCCTTACTGGCCCGGTCCACCCACCTGCCCGGGGGGGGGGTCCAGCTTCCAGCTGCTACCCTCCTTACAGCCCAACTAGCAACTATACCTCCCTTTCCACAGGAGAAAAGAGAGAAAGAGTTGTGACACAACATGCTTAAAAATAGTCTTTTCTTTACTGTGTACTATAAATGCATATATGATGGTATTGCAGGCACCAACATAGACGTCAAACTGTGCACTAGGCATATCAACGTTCTTTGCAGCAGGATGATTATTTTTATTTTTATCACAGTCACTGATTGGTATTTGTAAATGTACATAGTCTCTTTAAAGAGGGTTCCCAGAAAAAAAATTGCATTAAGTAAAATAGTATGTAGAAATAGAGGTGGACTTTTCTCTGCTCTGTGGAGAAAACCATCCAACTTTTTTTCTACACCAGTCTAGCATTACTTGCTACCTAAGGTCTCTGCCTGTAACGGACACAAGAGAGGACAGAATAACAACACACAAACACAGACACACACACACACACGCACACAAATTGCATCTCAGATAAGGTAAATCACAGATCCATGTGTTACAGTGCACTCAATGTCCTGCTTTTAGTCTCAGTAAAGTTTTTTTAAATTAAATATCTTTGCCAATCGGCAACAATAAAACATGGCTCTTTCCTGAGCACTGCATATCATGGCTACTACCATTGGGGAAAACAGTCATGAATACCTTATTTCAGGCACTTCTCAGTAATTATTTTTTTGCAGTGTTACTGAGGGTATTTTGGCATCAGTCCCCATGGAAGTATTGTACTGTCAGTGGTGGTCTGTGAGCCTTGCAAAGTTAACATTTTTTTATTTTTATTTAGTATATTTTTTGGGTGCCAGTCTTCCGGCGCTCAGCCCCAACTCCTCTGACCCCCCATCCCTGGACTTACTCAGAGTGGTGATCTACCCAGTCTTGCCCTCTCTGGGTGGGGCTGTCAGGTAGGCACAGCGCTCACAGAAGACTGTACAAAGTTCCTGGTGGAATGCACAAACATCCGGCATGCATCCCTGACAGCTCTGCTCTTGCAGTTGTATTCCCCCTGGCTGCCACCAGGGTTCAATCATGTGCTGGTTGCTCCACCCCTCCCCCCAAGGGAGCAGAGCAGTCCCAAGGATGCTGAATCCTCCACCCCCCCAGCAGGCCCTCCAGTGCCCTGAATCTGGTCTCGAACCCAGGTCTCCAGCATCTCAGACAGAAATCCAGCCTCTGCACCAGTGGGCCACCCAAAATTAACAATTTTATGAAAACTGGAAAAGCCATCCTGGTGCTGGCTGAGTGCTGCACTGAATGCAAAGTGGTCATCGTGAAGAATGTGGATGATCTGTTCTCAGCTTTCCACTAGAGCCAAGTAAATTATGGTGCTTCTCCATGGTTTCCCAGACCCACCGTAGCATGCATTGAAAATTGTTCCCACACTGCTCAAATACCCTGCATCCAACTTTTTTGCCCACTCGCCAGTTCTTAATCAGATCAAATGGGCTGTGGCCGATGGTGACCAGTACTCAAAGCTTCTGTCACTATGAAGAGCCACTGTTTCCAGCTCCAGCTATGAAGGAGGAGAATGCTCCCCAAAAACCTGTGCTGACTCCCCCACCTCTTACCGTGCATTACTTGATGTGGAATCTGTGTCCATAGCTTGTAGATGTGGTTGGTGGTGGACTGGGTGCATCTCCCATCTGATATCCTTGTTCCTAATCCTGATCCTTTTGTTCCCTTTTGGCTTCAATGTCCACACCTTTGTCTCTGGTCAGTGGGCAGGTGGTGGCTGGTCACCAGCCGTACAGTGCTTTAGTCAGTGCGGAGCCCCCTATAACAATGTTGTGTCTCTTACCGCTGTCACAGCCATTTGTAAGTGAGTCTCCATAATGCAAGCACTCATGGAATGGTGGCTCAACGGTCTCTGCAGTAACTGCTGGCGGGGTCACACTTGCACTCTTTAGGGCACTGCTGGCATAAAAAAGGGCAACTTATGTAACAGAACCTGAATCTGACTGTAAAATGATGGATTTCTTGACACTGGTGGAAATTGATGGAGTTGGGAAGGATGTCCGAGTCAACTGTATATGCCTTGACACCACTGACTTGGTTCTGACTGCTGATCTCTGGACACTACTAGTTGTGTTTACTCGCATCTTGTTTTGTCCCTGCACTGGTGGCATAACTCAACACTTTCACAATCTTCCCCTCGATGCTGGCATGGCTTAATGTAGTATTCATTCACACGTTGAGGCTTGGTGACCATCAAACTCCATCTCTGCTCCATCAAGGACATGTCGGGTTGTTCTTCTAGTTACTATGTACTGGAAGCTTGGATCAAGTTGCTGTGCTGAGAGGTCCAATATACAGTCTCTAAGAACCGTCTCAATGTGGTGACTTTCCTGGTTACCACTGACAGGGTGTACATGTCTCACACTTATAGCTTCACATGCGAACTATGCACTGTCTCAGCCAATCACAGCATTTCACAGGGTCCAATCACTCTCCTGAAAAATCTTAGATCTGATTTGCTGTCTGCAAATAAGGCTGATTACCCTCACGTGCAAACTGTTAACATTTCAGTTGTAGCTGCTTTCTTAAACTCACTAAAGTTTTTTCGAGCTTTTGTGCTGCAGTCTGTGTGAGAGGTCCGGGGTTGTTCCACATCCACAGGCCAGCAAAGAATTCATGCAACTCCTACATGATCAAATACCAGATGCAGAGCTTCCATCCTGTCACTGATTCATTATGCCAGCATCCCATGGTAACCCTCTCATGGAACCCAGTAGGGTGGGCATGGCTTGGGAAGACCTTGTTTGTCTAAGAGGAAGATAGACTCCCATCATGTTATTCCCCAGCCCAGTACCCAGACATTCCTGGTTTTGTCACCCTAAGAGATCTGGGGCTGGAGGTGGCCAGCCTGAAATAGTCTTTAGGGATACCCACCACCACCTGCATACTCAAAGATTTCAGGTTGGCCACCTCCAGTCCTAGGTCTCTTAGGGTGAAAAGAACTAGGGGCTTCTGGGTACCAAATCAAGGAGTAGTGCAATGGGAGTCTCTGCAGCAGCACAAGCGGTCACACCAAACTTTCCTAAAGTGATTTAATTTTAATCTTCTTGCCTGCTGCCAATGGCGAGTCGACCTCGACCAGCTAGCTGCAGGATGGGTGAGGGTGGAGTCTAATTAAACCTCTAATCTGTTCTTACGGGGCCAGAGCTGAGATGGGGGAAGGAATTAAGTACCTCAGCTACAGTACCACCTACCTGCTTAGGGTACTGCGGGAGTTGGGAGGGCTGCTTCTGCAATATGTTCTTAGTAGGAAGGAGGGGGCCGTGGCTGAACTGCAGCATGCCTGTGGGGGACACCATGGAATTACTGTGCCAAGGACACAACATTTCACAAGTAGGATTCAATGACAGCAGTACTTTTTCAGAGTGGACCATCCCACTGGACAACCCATATGTCACCTCAGCCAACAATCGCTCTTCAGCCAGGTGGTGTGGTGGCAAAGGTGAGAGAGAAACAAAGCATTGTACTGGCTGGGGAGGTTTTAGAATGTGAAATAAGATTCAGATTCCACATCCTATTAAGGGACTTTAAGGAATTCAAAGTTTTTTTGCCCCAAATGTTGAAATTCCAGATTTTGAAGCAATGTCTGGAATCTTTCATATCCAAAGAATTCATGTTTGATTTTGATATTTGGAGCATAATAGTTAGCAAAAAAATCTCAAGATGGAAACATAGTCTTGTCCGTGTGTAGTTGCCTATTGTTTACTGAATATTGTATAATTTTTTTGTCTTATTAACCCTTCGACTGATGACAGAATTAGAACATATTGGAGTTCTGGACAAATATATCAGTCTGCGGCCCTGAAAGGGTTAATTTTCTTGTTAACCCTCACCCCCAGACACATACAAAGAAGAGTCTGCCTTTTACTCATTAACAAAAGCCCACCCAACATCCAGTTCCTTACTATCCACCAAAGTACCCCTCCTTAATACTGCTAGAATTAATTGCAGTTTGTGAGGCAGCAGCATAAATCAGTAATGCACCCTGAAATTGAAAATAAACAGCAAAGCATTGGCATTCAACATTATACATATTCGTAAAGAACAAAAAAATCTAACCTTTGGGGTATAACGGATCAGTGATTGGGTAGGTAGGAAAGAGTAGGGCATGGAGTTGGTTTTGTAAAAAAAAAAAAACAGATTGCTCTATTTTGTGTAGTGGGAGGAACATGAACTAGATGGTTTACTTATCGCGTGGCGACAACTACATCGCCAACATCCCTGACAGCGACAGACACAGTACTGAGTGTTGGCATTATACTGTCATGGATGTGTATGTGTTTTCTTCGGGGCACTGTGCCCCTCCGAACAGTCTATGTGAGGGGCTCTGCCCCCACATCTCCCGGTTTCTAAATATACAACTCCGAGTTGGACTTGTGTCAGGGAGGAGGCAAAACACTGAGCGATGCAGTGACGGTGTCAGTGGGGACCATCACAGAGACCCAACGTTTTCTGTCAAATTCTGTCTCTCAGATGGCCTTCACTGTGCCGGTTTCGCTGTGCAGCCGGTACACCGAATTAGACATGGTGGCACGAGCATCTGGTATGAAAAACTGTGAAACAATAACAGTGTTCAGTAACATTTGAATGGTCATACAACAGGTTTCTGCATGGCACTGATTTCCATACACAATGTCCAACCATATACTATACTATACTATACTATACTATACTATACTATACTATACTATACTATACTATACTATACTATGCTGTTGAATGACTGGTTTATGCCAGCTGAATTGGGGGTGGTGTCACCACCTACTTGCTGGACCACTGACTATAGACTGTACCACCAGCCATACTGGCTACTGCAGAAGTCCTATCAAGGAAATACATATTTTAATGAAAAATACCCTTCTAGGGGGACTACCTGGCAGACCCCCATGAGCACTCACAATTTCTCTTCTCTTTATAAATCATTTTAGTCTCATTTTCTCCTTAACTTTGCCGATGTTTACTGATGTTTACTCTTTTTTTCTCTTTTCCCCACTGTCACTTTTTAAATATAGTCCCTTATTCAAAGTTGGCTAAAAACCCATAAAATGATTAAATGGAACAGTAATTATCACAGGACTCTTCTCTTTTGGATAATTATAATTTTACTTCATCTATAAAATCAACAGAATTTAGGCAGTGGGCCAAATTGGCCCTGCTACTCATAGCTAGCTACTATGAACAGGGCACTTTTTTTATTTAGCTGTGTGATCCCTGTCACCTCCTCCTGCCAACTGGTGATGGGGACACATATGCACACATATGCCAAACCGTACCTAGCCAAAGGCCTTATCCACACAGTTAACTGCAGTGATTCCCTTGATCTGAATCTACTCCAAATCATCTCCTGGAAGTCCTCTACCCTCTCACTCAGATCCTAAATCACTCCCTTTGTCAAGGGAAATTTCCCACCCATTGGAAGCTGGCCCTCATTACCCCTATCTTCCAGACTGGGGACCGCACCTCCTCAAACAACTACTGTCCTATATCCATTCTACCCCCCCTCTCCAAAGCCTTAGGACATATCATCGCCGACCAAATCACTGACCACCTCACAAAATACAATCTTCCTTCCAACCAACAACATGGCTTCCATAAGGGGCATAGCACCACCACCGCCCTCCTTGCTTTCACCTCGCATGCCCACTCTGCACTGGATCGCAGGCACCTCACAGGTGCTATCTTCGTGGACCTCACTAAAGCTTTTGACACTGTCAACCACACTCTACTGCTAGCCACTCTCTCCTCCACTGACTTTTCCAATGATACCTTAAACTGGTTCACCAGCAGCTACCTCTCAGGTAGAACCCAACAGGTCAAGGTAGGCACTGTCCTGTCCCCTTGCCTCCCAGTCCACGCTGGTGTTCCACAGGGATCGATTCTCAGCCCCCTACTTTTCCGCCTATATCTCAACTCCCTCCCACTGGCCATATCAGGAAACTTGCTCCTCTACGTGGATGATGTTGTACTGTTCGCCTCCGACTATGACCCTCTTAAACTCCACCATACACTCCAACGTAGCTTCCACGATGCAAAGCATTGGTTCTCCACCCAATGCCTAACAATTAACTACAAGAAAACAAAAGTCATGATTTTCTCCCGCCCACAGAACCCCCACAAAAACCTCTGTCCACCATTTCTCACTGTCAACCATAGTCCCCTTGAGCATGTTAGCAACTTTAAATATCTCAGGATCACTCTAGACCTGGCCCTCAACTATCAACATCACATTCTCCTCCTTGCCTCAGCCCTAAACTCCAGATTAGGAGTGCTATATAGGTACAAACATTGTCTCACCCTTGAGGCCCTAGAGGCCCTAGAGGCCCTAGAGGCCCTACGGATCACCGTCAATTCCTCCGTCCTTGCCCTCCTTGACTGTGGTATTACCATTTACTGTGCTGCCCCCACCACAGCGCTAAACAGACTCTGCCTTGTACTCAACAAAGCCTGCCATCTCATCTTAGGCTGTGATCACCTCACCCACACCTGTACTCTCTACAACTCCTCAAAATGGCTAAACCTAGATAGCAGAATCCAGTATCACACATGCCTGATGACAAAGAAGGTACTCTTAGGTCTTGGCCCTCCCACTCTTTCCTCCATTATCTGCCCAGCAGCCCCAGCCAGACCAATGCGAAACTCAAACAAGACGCCTCTATGGGTACCCCACCCTCATACCACCCAACTCCAAAGGACTTTCAGCTACTGAGCCCCAAACTGGACTGACTCTCTCCCCACCCAAATAGCCAATGAAACAAGGCTAAGTCCTTTTAAAGCTAGACTAAGGGAACTCCTCCATGGCTCTAATGTATATGACTGTCCCTGACGTAGTCCGGCAGAATGTTGTCCTACTAGCGTCCATTACTTTCTCTATTTTCTGATGCAAAATCTCTACTAGCTCACTATCTGACTATCAGCCAGTATACCGTTTTCTCTGCAACCATGTGGCTGTGATTAATTGAGACTACACTGACCTAGGCCTACCCCTTAACTACCCATGACTGTCTTGTAATGCATTGCAATCCTTCATTTGATACTGTACTATACTGTCATCTCTGTTTGCAAATGTTTTTCTCTGTACCTTAATGTTTGACATGGAACCTTTGTAAATGAGTCTCTGACTCAAAGGTCTTTTCCAAATATTTACCAATAAACAATGCATTTTTATGGAGTTTCTCCCCTGACCCCCCCCCAGGCCCCAGCACATGGCCGTGCGAGCATGTGGAGGCATGCTTCACACCCCATGGGGCCAGTTCAGCCCCTTCCCCATCCCGATACTTTGCCGCCCCCTCTCTGCCTATGGTACCCACCGGACCACCACCTGGTGAGAGCAGAACTATGGGGGGCACCAACCCACTCTCGCCACCTTCAGCAGAAGAAATCTGCCCACTGGCATGCTCAATCCTGCTCTGTCCTCTCCCCTACGCTGGCACCCTGATGCCACATGGTCATTCCTGAACCTGGGTCACCAGCGTAGCACAAGGTAAGGCATCCAGTACCTCAACCCTCTGCACTACCAAGCTGGTGAACAGAGCACTTTTATGCCCTTTGCCAGTTTCAGACAAAATATAATATTCCACATCAACATTTCTACAGACACTTACAACTCAGGGATTTTATATTGAAAAATAACAATAACTCATATAAATTCCTTGACAACTCTCCTGTTTCTAAACACCTAATACCCAGATCACCTACAAGAAAACTCACCTCAGGGGCACTGTTGTGCATGCCTGCTGCGTGGACACACTTCCACCAGCTCTCCAGATCGGAAGACTTTTATCAATAAAAAATACATAATTTGAGTGACTGGATTCAGGCACAAGTTACAGCCTCTGATTCCTTGCATCAGGCTTCTCAGATTGATATATTTTTTACCTGTACTATGGGCCAAATGCAAAAAGGGGGAGTGGGTGGATCCAAGGCCCAGTAAACAATGGAGCCACAATTTGCCAGCTCAGGAGACGTGACTGCCAGGGTTGAACCCCCATGAAAGTCACTGCAATTTTCTATGAAAGCCATCAGTGTGAAAGTAGAGACTATCCCAAGCCATCTGGGAGAACAGGAGATAAAAATTGAAGCTGCTACAAAAATTGGCAGCCACAGCAGAGTTGCAAGCTATGTGAGCCTTGAGGCCGCCACTAGCAAGTCAGTGCAATAAAATTTGCAACTTAAGTATCACCTGGAGGCCCCTGAAAATTCTAATTGAGCCTCCAATGTGCCACTTGTGGGGCTCCCTGAAAATTCTGAGGCCGAAGATCTTTTAGCTTTCTGAAACACTAGTTACTGGGAGCTTTACATTTGGGACCAACGTATCCTCACACTTTTGTAGAGTTTACCAAATTTCTCCCCAGACAGCAGCAGCTCAGTCTGACCTGCCCCGCATGATCTTGCTGGTCACTGACGGTATGGGAACGCATGATATTATCCTGCAAGCCTTGAGAGACACAGAATGCCTTAATTGTAATGGCACTCCTCTGCACACATTCCCCAAGCTATCTTTTGCCACAAGAGCAAGGCAAAAACAATTTGATGGAGTATGTGCCAAACCGACGAGCTTAAGTATGGTGCACTCTCTTCTCATGCCTGTCCATCTCTAAATTCACTACGGGGGTCACACTTTCCAGTATATGGACCCGGAGGAGGCAGGGAAGAGAGCTGAGTCCATAGCTGGAGAGTTTGAATCTACCAGCGCAGCCAAGCCAGCGACTTTGGACAAAGAAGAGACATGAAGTCAGACGTGGGTAACAGAATCTGTTCGGTGTTGAAATGACCTGCTGCCCGATGTTACGGAAAGACAGCAGGTTTCCATGGCTGTTTTCAGGACTAAAAAGTTCATAAGTTAATGCTGAATGTTTTTCCTTTGTTCTTTCTATGCATGAAAACACTACTTTATGTATGTAACATTGTGATGTTTACAGTTATCCAGTTCGTTAAAAGTTATACTATTGTGAAATGGTGATTTCTGATCTATGAAGGTAATTCTAGCGGTGCTATCCATGTCTAAATATATTTTTCTTGCTTGGACTGGGGTCGTATCAACATATTGTTGAATCTCTTTTATGTTTGCGCATTCATTATTTGGCTTTGATCACCACATGCTTGCAGGGTGTATCCATATTGGACTCTTATGGGATGTCTAACTGTTTTTCGGTATACCTCCAGTACTGTAAATCAGATTGCTTAGACTAACACTAAACTAATTACTTGAGGGTATCTGTACTTTATGTGTTGAAGTCTAGTATGAGATATATTTTATGATATTGTTACTTTATATAATAATAAAACGTAAGTATAAAAAAACTAATCTCTAGAATATATTGCTTATTATTCTGATTTACTAAGGATTTATCATCAAATTTAGGAGAAGGATTTAAACACTCCACTTTCAGATGAAAAATGAAAAGAAATATTAAATTCACCATTCTATGGGATAACATCATCTAAATACAACAAATAATTTAACAGCCTGAGGGGCTGAGTGCCAGAGCAGGGGACTCTGCTCGAGCTCCAAGGGAAGCACCAGACCTTTGATCCTACTATGAGTGGGCAGGTGCTGTAGACATACTAAAGTGTTTTGTGCCCTTTAGAACTTGGACACTGGGCACTTACCAGTCTTTTTAAAGGTAGGGTAATCCCACTAGCTATAATTTTATTGTTTTAGACTGACGGCATGAGTGCCAATCCAGAGGTTGGGAAGCACTGCTTCCAATTGGCAGTCCTCATAAGGTAAGCCTCAACGAGTGAAGGTGAGCATGAGGCAGAGATGACATGGGAAGAGGCCAGTGATATCTGTCAGTGTCAGCCAGGGAAGTCAGGGAAGGAAGCCAAAAACTTTATGTGAGTACATCTGTACCTAAAGAGAGTCTGCTTCTTTTTTTTTAACATATCATATTTCTCCCCTAGCAGCCACCGACCTGCCTTTACTCCAGTCGCTGCTCCAGCTCCACCTCTGACCCTGAAGTTCTGCACATGCAGTTGGCAGACGCAGTTCTACCCTCGACAGGTGAGGAACCATTACCGGCATTCACCGTCCAGGCACCGTCGGCCAGTGGAGTGCAGCCATCAAGCTGCCGCACTCTGTGCTGCTTGTTTTTCTGTTTTTTTCTTGATCCCAGGAGTGCAAGCATGCAATGACGTCAGGACACATATGTGCCAATGTCTGCCGCACTCTGTACTTGCTATGCCCACTCTAACAGTGCCCCCAGTTGTCACCAGGGGCTGGTTTAGAGCGATGGCTCCCTTGATCCCTCCCTGGGGATAGGAGAGCAGTCCACCAGATGCTCATTCCTTATCCCCCCTGCTGACCCCTGACAGCCCGGACTTGCATCCGAACCCAGGTTACCAGCGTGGCTTGAAGTGTGGCGTCCAGCGCCTCAACCCTCAGTGCCACCGGGCCGGCTCAAGAGTATGCTTCTCAAGGCTGGAAAAATTGAGTATGAGAGAGTTTGTTTGGTAAAGTATAGCTACAGTACAAGTAATACATCTCCTGTTTGAACCAACACTAATTTGCAAGACCCTTTGTTCAGAATACATAACAACCAGAAAATAGTGTGGGGAATTGGCAACTGTGCTGTCTTGTGTGTTTAACTCATTTTATGTGAGTACCTGTGAGGTGTAAGCAAATAAAAATGGACCACACCTATGTAACATTAAGTAGTGTAGAAACTGATATGAAGTGCATGTCATGTAACAAAATTAGCATTGAAAGCAGCACAGATTTTGCCATTCTCACTTGCAAACAGTGTCTAGAAATAAAAGAATTATGAGGAAATATACTAGGTCTTGAATTGGAAATCAAGTGCTTGAAAAGTTTAAACATTGACCAATCCCCAATAACTGAGGAAATGCCAAATCCAGAAACAAATCTATGAGTAGTGAGGGCAATCCAAAAAGACAGAGGGACCCTGAAGAAGATGGCGATAGTAGAGAAAACAACGAAACCTTCAAATATTTAAAAAAGGAAGGAAGGTTATGACCTTTGAAATCCCAACACAGAACGGGTACACCTCGCTACTCAATATGATAGAAAACTTAGAAAATTAATTACAGGAACTACTGAACACTGTGAACAGAATTAATTTTACAAACACATTAGATAAAAATATTGTAGAGAGTGGCATGGAAATTGAGACACAACATGTGAGGGATCTGGAACGGAATACCTGTAGTATTAATAGACCAAATCTAATAGCCAAAAGGCAGGTGTACATTCTTGGGGACTCCATTACAAAGTATACACATAAATACACAACAGAGGATAATAAAGAAACAGTGACAAGCAGTAGTTTCCCAGGGGCAGGATTAATGGATATGAGACTTTTGATACATGGAGTAATTAAACACACAGAGAAAAAGCCATTGGTTGTTATCCATGCAGAAACTAATGATGCTAGATCAAAAATAGAAGATGTCATTTTTAATGAGTTTAAAACAGTATATACAGAACTATAAATTGTGATGTCATACTCTTTGAAATTCTCCCAGTACCAAGGGCTAACTATAAGACACAAGAAAAATAATCAGAGTTACCTGTAATAACTGGTTACAGCAGTGGAGCTTCTTTAAAGATGGCAGATGTATAAGAAACTGGGAACTGTTCAACAGAAAAAGGGGTCTATTCTGTAGATATGGACTGCACTTTAACAGAATTGGGAGTAGACTCCAGGGATATCTGTTTAGTAAGTATGTCCGAAACTTTGATTTAAACTACAGGCAGAGGGGACAAGGACTACACCCATGTTGCTAGTTGGTAGTAACAATAATCTGGCAAGTGAAATGACAATCCCAATAGAAAGAAGCTGAATGTTGACACTACATATAACTAATAGAATGAACTTAAGGCCCTACTAATTAAAACAAGGAGCCTAAATAATATAAAAGATGAGTTTGAGACTATACTAAACAAGCATTTGTCAATGCAGAACTTTCGCTTGCAGGTATTTGCAGTGGTGTTTGGCATGTATGGTGCTTTACCCTAATGCCCTGTGCAATTGCTGGTATTTGCACAATAAATTTTCAGCATGACCTTTTTGTTACCTCCATTGTGCGCTACATAGGCGGAAACACGTTTTGGGCAGGATGTGAAAAATGACAGCTGTACTGCTCATAAGGAAGTGTGGTAAAATGCCAATGTTGAAAATCTGGGTGGAAATATTGAAAATTTGCAAACCTACGAGCGTGCGTGGGAACTGTGCAACGCACGCTCATAAAAGAGTCATTGTTAGGAATTTTTTCACCAAATTTTAAACATTGGCATTTTAAAACCTCTGCTAATGAACAGTGTCATTGTGATTGTCTTACTGTGTCCCATACATTGATTTTGCACACCGACTGCGCCAGTGTGCACTACATGGGCGGAAACACGTTTTGGGCAGGATGTGAAAAATGACAGTTGTACTGCTCATAAGGAGGTGTGGTAAAATGGCAATGTTGAAAATCTGGAGTGAAAATTTTGAAAATTCGCAAACTTACGGTACATAGGAACTGCGCAATGAACACTCGTAAAACTGTCCTTTTTAGGAATTTTGTCACCAAATTTTCAACACAACCATTTTAAGACCTCTGCTCATGAACAGTGTCACTGTGATTTTCTTAATGTGTCCCATACATTGAGTTCACACGCCGACTGCGCCAGTATGCACTACATGGGCGGAAACACATTTTGGGCAGGATATGAAAAATGACAGCTGTACTGCTCATAAGGAGGTGTGGTAAAATGGCAATGTTGAAAATCTGGAGTGAAAATATTGAAAATTCGAAAACTTACGAGCGTGCATAGAAACTGCACAGCGCACGCTCATAAAACAGTTATTTGTAGGAATCTTTTCACCAAATTTTCAACATATCCATTTTAAGATCTTTGCTCATGAACAGTGACACTGTGATTTTCTTAACATGTCCCATACACTGAATTCGCACACCGACTGTGCCATTGTGTGCTACATGGGCGGAAGCACGTTTTGGGCAAGACGTGAAAAATGACAGCTGCACTGCTCATAAGGAGGTGTGGTAAAATGGCAATGTTGAAAATGTGGAGTGAAAATATTGTAATTCGCAAACTTATGAGCGTGCATAGGAACTGCGCAATGAACACTCATAAAACAGTCATTTTTAGGAATTTTTTCACCAAATTATCAACACAGCCATTTTAAGACCTCTGCTCATGAACAGTGTCACTGTGATTTTTCTTAATGTGTCCCATACATTGATTTCGCGCACCGACTGCGCCATTGTGTGCTATATGAGCGGAAACACATTTTGGGTGAGATGTGAAAAATGACAGCTGTACTACTCATAAGAAGGTGTGGTAAAATGGCAGTGTTGAAAATCTGGAGTGGAAATATTGAAAATTCGCAAACCTACAAGCTTGCATAGGAACTGCGCAGTGCACGCTTGTAAAACAGTCATTTTTAGGAATTTTTTCACCAAATTTTCAACATAGCCATTTTAAGACCTCTGCTAATGAACAGTGTCACTGTGATTTTCTTAATTCATCCCATACATTGATTTTGCACACCGACTATGCCATTGTGCGCTACATGGGCAGAAACATGTTTTGGGCAGGATGTGAAAAATGACAGCTCTACTGCTCATAAGGATGTGTGGTAAAATGGCAATGTTGAAAATCTTGAGTAAAAATATTGAAAATTCACGAACTTATGAACCTGCGTAGGAACTGCGCAATGCACACTCGTAAAACAGTCATTTTTTGGAATTTTGCACCAAATTTTCAACATGGGGTTTTGGGACCCCTTCTCATGAATGATGTCCAGTGTCATGGTGTTTTCAGGCCGAAGGGTGATTTCCGCGCAGTGACTGTACTGACTGTGAAATCACCCTTAGGCACTAATAATGCCATGACAGTGACATCATTCATGAAAGAGCCCATATATCATTAAAATATGAAAATCAAATGCCTGAATATGCAATAAGTTGAAAACCCCTATCTAGCCCATTATACAGCTTACCGGCATTTCCTCAGTTTGCGGTCGGCTTTGAAGAGTGCAGACGTGTTCCCAGTCCACCGAAGATTGTCGCACCAAGCTCCGGAGGTAAGTATGGGGTGAGGGTGTGTGTGGGGAGGCAGGGTGCGCAGTGGGTGGGTGCGAGTTGTGGGAGGGGGATGGGGAGACTGCATGGGACCGTTTTTACTTTACAGGTTTTTTTTTAATTGACATGGGATGTTTGCCATGCTGGGGTGGGCTCCCAGCATGGCAGAAGATGGCTGGGGGGCTGAGGAACTGATGGGGATTGGGCACCCTGTCGGCTGATGACATGGGACGTTTTCCACGCTGGGGTGGGCTTCCAGTGTGGCACCAAAGCTTTGGGGGGGGTGCCGTGACGTGGGGGGTGGCATGACACGGGGTGGCAGCGTGATGTGCTCTGTATGACAGCGGTGGTTTTCTTTGAAGCAAGGACCACTGCTGTCATACACAGCTCCCACACCCATTGGTGCAGGACCACCACGCCTGCTCAACTGAGCAGTGGATTGCAAGGGAGAGGCACACCTCCAAAGTGTGCTGCTCTCCCAAAACGTTCCTTGTGCATGCGTGAAAGCGAACGTAAAAAGGAACATATACAAATATGTGGGATTACAGAAACCTGGTGGAGGGAAGATGACTGGAACAAGGAAATTCAATGATACCAAGTTTTTCAAAAGGAAGGCACACATAAAAGAGGAGGTGGATGGTGCTTTATATTTCAATAATTTAAAAAATCAAAACATTGAAATTACTAATCAGGATTATGGTGAAGTAGAAACTGTGTCCAAATATCCATGGCTCATAAGAAAATAACCATCAGAATATGTTACAGATCACCTAGCTTGAATAGTGAGGAAAATTTATGTTTCTTGAATGCTATAGATGAACTGGATATGGAAGGAAGAATAATATTAATGGGTGATTTCAATCTCCCGAGTTTTTAGAAGGAACAGTCCCATTGACTAATAGATTACTTGACATAATAATAACAAAAAACTTGGAGCAACATATTTAGGACAGTACCAGAGAGAATAACAAACTTGATGAGAGAGCCACTCAGCAACAGCAATCGTAATATGATTCAATTTAACATACAAGGGAAATATGAAGATATTAAAGGAACAACTGTAATAAAATGTTACAAAAAGGCCTATTACGAGGTGATGGGGCAATACTTGAGGAAATGGGATTGGAAAAATGACCAACAGGGCCATTTACTTGATAGGAAATGGAACAAAATCAAACATAGGCTTGAACAATGCATAAATACATTCATCCCTGTGAAAATTAAGTATGATAGGAAAGGTAGGACCCCAGCATGGATGAACAAAAAACATAAATCGAAGCCTTAGGAAAAAAAGGCAGAGGTTTAGGAAATATAGAAGAGACCCGATGGAAGATAACTGGAATTCATACAAGGGTGTAGCTAGGAAAACAAAAAAGTAGATCAAGAAAGCAAAATGTGACACAGAATTCAAGATGGTGTCCTTGGCCAATGACAATAAAAAGTGTTTTATAACTATGTAGGGTGTCTGAGGGGAGGACAAAGAAATACAAGGCCTTTAAAAATAGGTTAACAAATAATCAGTGACGAACAAGAAATGGCCACAACTTTTAACAAATATTTCACAGAAATCTTTCAATGGAAGTCAGGAAATATAAATATAGAAACAGAAATTAATGATAATTTGCAAGATGACCCTTCAATAAATGAGAAAGATGTATTAAATAAATTGCTAGAAATAAAAGTTAATAAATCATCTGGACTAGATGACGTACATCTAAGGGTCTTGAAAGAACTGGCTTATGAGCTGACCGACCCACTGTCTTCACTATATAATTCAAGTATTAAAGAGAGGAATATTATTCCAGAATGGAGGAAGGCAAATGTAATGCCAATTTACAAAAAGGGGTCAAAATATGATGGGAATTATAGACCTATTAACCTTACCTCCATGTTAGGGAAGATCATGGAGATACTTGTGAAAGAAAAGATGGACATCCATGTAAGAACCAAATAATTGGCTGATGTATCACAGCATGGATTTACACGGGGCAAATCATGTCTAACTAATTTGATGCACTTTTATGGACCAAACAGTAGTGCACTTGATCAGGGACTTCCAGTCAATGTGGTATACCTGGACTACAACAAGTTACCACTTGATCAGGGACTTTCAGTCAATGTGGTATACCTGGACTACAACAAGTTACCACTTGATCAGGGACTTCCAGTCAACGTGGTATACCTGGATTACAACAAGTTACCACTTGATCAGGAGCTTCCAGTCAGTGTGGTATACCTGGACTACAACAAGTTACCACTTAAGGAACTAGCTGATAATCTGGGTTGTTTTGAATTTCCTATAGAATTAATGAAAAGGGTCAAGTCACGGCTAAGTAATTGGAAACAGCGTGCATGCATCAAGGGTACTACTCTGAGTGGAGGGATGTGAACAGCAGAGTCCCTCAGGGATCTGTCCTGGGACCCTCACTGTTTAATATATATGTATATACAATGAAAACTTCCAATGTATCATGGATATTGAAGCTGGCTGATGACACAAAATTAGGAGCAGTTGTAAACATTGATACAGCTATAGTTGAATTCCAAAATGAAAAATGTATCCTTGAAGTATGGGGTGAAGAACACAAGCTTAAATTTAACAGAGATAAATGTAGAGGGATGCATCTTGGCTACAACAACAGACAAGTCAAATACTTCCTTGATGAGGAGGAAGTAACTACGACCACCAGGGAAAGAGATTTAGGTATTATTATAACAGATCATTTGAGATTTGATAATCATGCAAGAGAGGTCATCTAAAAGAGAAATAACATTTTTGGATGCAAACTGAGACATTTTAAAAGTAGGGAACCTGGAGTCATTGTGCCATTGTACTTTTCCCTAGTTAGACCATACCTGGAGTATTGTATGCTGTTCTGTGTGCCACATAGTGCAGACAGCATTAGACTAATTGAAGGTGTCCATAGAAGCACTACTAAACAAAATAAAAATCTGAGTTGGGACTCTTGTGAGAGATTGATCAAGTTGGACATGTTTTCATTAGAGAATAGGGGGACAAGAGGTGACTTATGCTCAATATTCAATGCCTTCCAGGATGAGAGACTCTGGGAGTGCATCAGATTAAGTAAAAATACCCAGAAAAAACAAGATCACATGGGTTACAGTTAATGGGTGAAATATTTAGAACTAACAGAAGAGGGGGATAGATAATTCAGAGGATAGTGAATGCATGGAGTTCCCTGTGGGAATCGGTTGTATACTGTACAACCATGAAGGGATTTAAAGCAGCTCTGGACAAATCCATGGGCAGTCTATGTAAGAAGTATCACCACTGACATATGGCGAGTCATTATTGACTAGCGCTGACTGACTCTGTTCCCCTTTATGAAGCCTATGAAATACAATCTATTATGAACTGAGGAGCGCAAATAGAGGAATCTGATTGGCAGAGAGCTCTTTGAAGCCATGATGATATTGAGCTACATCATCACGGCTTCAAAAAAGTTCCGGCGCCACCAGCCTCCTTGCTCTGTTCTGTCTGAGAACTATTTTTCCAAAATGTACTCCTACATCACCCACAAACTTGTTCATAAAATGTTTAAAAACTTGTTTGTTTTATTTTTTTTTATTTATGGAAATTCAAACTCAGTTCATAATAGCAATAAGTCACTCTAGGGTGTGGTATATCATGGGACATCATCACTTCTTGGGTCATTGAACGCACTCAGCCTGTGGTCTCATGCCCAACCACCTGAGGCGTGATGATATCCCATGATATATCACACCCTGTTGTGCCTTATTGCTTAAATATATTACATCGTACTTATATTACTCCTGCTAAACGTAATAAAATCAACTCCAACATCTCGGATGCTTATCCATGATAAAGATGCACCTACTTCCCTTATACATGTTTGTAAAATGTGCTGAGCTTTGACATTTTTGGCAGGAAATCTTTTCAATTATCTCAAAAGTTATGTGAATTCATCCAATGATCAATGCAGAGTTGATATTACTTGGTAGATACACCACTAGTTTTCTCCCCACTGCTCAATAAAAGTTTTCACATCTTGCCATAATTAATGCTAACAAAGCTATATTATTGAACTGGAAAAATATGTGCTCACCAGATATAGTACATTGGTATAACCTGGTGATTAACATGACTAAAATCAAAACAGTTCATTATTGGGTGAGGAATAAGAAATCTAATAAGAAAATATATGGGCCCCATTTGTTAAGTTTTGCTTGGAAAGGCAACAACACTAATAGTCAAAACCATATATATATATATATATATATATATATATATATATATCTTATATATATATATATATATATATTCATGGCAAAAAAATCTGTTTAATGCATCAGTTAGGGTTGTTCCAAAGTGACAAAAATGAAATTCGATGTTAGGGTTCCCACCCCCCTTGCACTCCACCCCCACCAACAGGCATCAGGGTGTGCGTTGGGGTCGACAAACCAAACTCTCACCCCATCCCATGTGCAAACAAGCTGAGATGGTGCAGTATAGGAGAAGGAAGTGAGAGTTAGGACCAACAACCCCAACACACACCCTGATGCCTGTTGGTGGGGGTGGGGTGGGAGTGAGGTGCAAGGTGGTGGGAACCCTAACATCAAATTTCCTCACTTTAGTCGCTGTGGAACAACCCTAACTGATGCATTAAATGGAGTTTTCTGCATTGAATTTCCCTTCTTTTTGAGAATGTGCACTATAAATAGTGAAAGAACGGCAACGCAAATGCAAGCGCAAATGCTAACGCACATGGTGACGCAAACTTAAATGATAATGCAAACGGTAACACAAACACAAGCGCAAATGTTAATGAAAACAGAAATGCAAAAGCAAGCACGTACGGAAATGCAAACCGTAATGTACACATGCACGGTAACGTAATTGGAAAAACAGACAGCTATGGTAACAGCAACGATGACACCAAAGGAAACCCAAACAGAAACGCAAACGCAGATGGAAGCTCTTACACAAATGAAAAATGGAAATGCACATGTTGATGCAAAATGAAACACAAACAAAACCAGTAATGGAAACACAAATGTTAACAGTAACGCAAATGCAAGCACAAATGAAAACGTAAAGGGTAATGTACACGGTGGTGTAGACGGGAAAGGTAACGCAAACGGAAACTCAAATGCAAGCGCATACAGAAACACAAATGATAATGTGCACAGTCACAGTACCACAATAGGAAATGCAAATTCTAATGGTAACAGCAATAATGATGCCAAAGGAAATGCAAAATGCAAATGGAAGCACGTACGCAAATGCAAATGGTAATGCACACAGTGATGCAAAATGAAATGCAAACAGAAACAGTAATGGAAACACAAATGGTAACAGTAACAGAAATGCAAGTGCAAACAAAAAGGCAACGGGTAACACACACGGTGGCGTAGACGGGAACGCTAACGCAAACAGTTATGGAAAAGTAAGTGGAAACGTTAACTGTGACAGTAACGAAAGTGCACACCCTTTTTTCACCAACAACTGCATAGATAAACACAGTGAATACAAAGAATGTATGCATAATAATACAGTAGGCCTCGGAGCAGAAAATGAGCACTTGGAATACTAAATTGCTTATATCTCAGGAACTGTATGACGCAGAAAACAAAAAAAAATGTTATATAAATTATGACTTTTCTGGCTAGTTTTGCACTTAGCCCCCTGATGGGGGGGGGCTAAGTATTTTTCCAACGAAAAGTCCGTGTCTCAAAGCTTTTCCGAGATACGGGCCCTGAAAGGAGCAGTGGACTCTGCAATGTTAGTCTATGGGAAAAAGTGACAACTTCAAAGCACTGTAACTTTCCATCTGTGCAAAATTTTGTCATCAAACCACAAAAGGCACATCTGTGGGATGTTGGCTTTCTTCCCTCCAAATTTCAGCCCAAAAGACCAAACCATTGTTTTGCTGCGGGGTGACAAAGAATTCCTGCTATTTTGGGCATAGTGTCACAAAATAGTGTCGAAAAGCACAACACCTTTGCAAATGAAATCACGAGAGTGTCGAGAGTGCGACACTACTTTGTGACACTACCTTTTTACAAAAAATTCAAAATCATATTTCTGGGGTGTTTAACCCCCCAAAAAAGACATGGCTAGCATCCTCGGGGTCCGACTAGGTGAACACAAAAATAATTGTGTCCCTAGAGGGTCCCAAATTTAAATGCCAAGCATTTTTGTGACCACTAACTGAAAAAAAATGGCTGACTCATGACACTACAGGGGTCATTTGTGACACTAAAAACTGCATTTGCAACACTGTTGAACTTTTTGTTAACTTTTTCCATTGACTATAATGGGAAACTTTTTTTTTAATAACTTTTGAACCGTTTAATATTTTTTCACAAACTTTTTGAAAGTCACATCGGGGACCCAGGCCACATGATTCCTGAAGTTTTCAGACTAGTAGCACAAACCATGTGACCTGTAGGTGCGAGCAAAGAATGTGCAGAAAAGCGTAAATGCGCTACAGAATGTCATTTTATAACTCCACAACCGTATATCCAACTGTTACAAAACTTGGCAAATCCAGAGATCTCTGGTACTGCTCTGTGCCTGCCAAATTTCAGGAAAGATCTGTCATATGGTGGCAAAGTTATTAAGATGCAAAATTTCACACTTTAACCTTAAATGGGGTGCTCAACCCTAACTATAGCAGCACTACCATGCCACTATAATGTATATGTATGTATATATTAGGGGCAGGGTCATGCTCCTATAGTTAGGGTTGAGTAGCCTGTTTAATGTTAAACCTCACATTTTGCACTTTAATAACTTTGCAACCAATTAAAGGATTTGCACAACATTTGGTATGCACTGTACTGTAGGGAAGAGCTCTTGATGTGGCACGTTTCTATCTGGTCGGATGCATGGCTGCTGAGATCTGGATAGTGCTAAAACCTTAAAAGTCACCTTTTTATTTGCAGTTTATTCCTCATCGCCGCCACACAGTGTGGAATTTTGTTGTGATGTTTTTATTGTACCTTGGGTAGCTTGGGTACCAGAAGTGCCATGCTTAGTTTTGCGTAAAAATATTAACTGTTATGTATTTATTTATTCTAGGATTACAAGTACCTTTGAGCCAAGGCTCTTTTACAAAGGTTCCATGTCAGAAATAACAAGCAATAAGGAAACAACAGTGAAATAACAGCAAACAATTCATATACAACAGTGCTATTAAAAGGGGACAATTATAGGAAGAGTAAGGGGTAGAGGAGGAAGAGAAGTGTAGGTAGTTAACAGAGGCAGCTATAGTAAGACGGTGAACATAGCTAGGATGCATGTGCCCACAAGGAATGGGTAGGGTCAGGCACCCGGGTGTGACAGAGAAACAGGAATGAGAGGAGAGGGGGGGAAGATGAAGATGCAGATGGAGGCATTTGTCAAAAAATAAATGGGAAGGAGTGATAGAAGAGAAAAAGGGGGCAGGGTGGGGGAGGAATAAGTGCTATAATGGGGCAAGGAGAGACTAATGAGGTGGTGTGAAGACCTGAGATTTGAAGTGGCGCCTCAGGAGCTGGGGGGAAGGGGACTGGGGGGCCTGGGGTTAAGCAGTATATAAGTTAGGATTAAAGCTGTGTAGGTCATCAGCTAGGAGAGGCAGTCACAGGAGCTAGAGGCAATGAGATGGGCCTGGAGCCTGGTTTTGAACAGATCTAGTGTTGAGGCAGAGGAGGTGGTGTGGCTGAGACCATTCATCCATAGAGAAGCCCTATAGGTGAAGGAGTGTTGGCCCTGCGTAATTCAACAGCGAGAAACTTGTAGAATCTGGGTTGTCAAGCTCCTGGTGTTCTGTCGGTTGGTGTTTTGATGTAACAAGGCAGTAACACCGAGGGGGTGTGAGGCCAAGGTTAATTTTTCCTACCATAGCACATGTGAGATACTTTATACGGTTGGAGAGTTGGAGCCATCCGGATTGTTCATAAAGGGCACAGGTGTGGGTGAGGTGGTGGGCACCAGTTGTGAGTCGGTATGCTTTGTTAAGTATAGTTGTTATATGTTGGAGAGTGGACGTCATGGTGGATCCATAGATAATGAGATCTTAATTAATAATTGACACCACAGAGCTCTGGACGGCAATCTTCAGGACCTCTGGACTGAGGTGATGCCTGACTTGTAGAGTAATCCAAGGCATGTGTTGGCAGCTTTGGCCATGCTGTCAATGTGAGCCGTATAGGCGAGATTGGGGTCAAGCAGAATCCCTAGGTATTTGAATGAGTAAACTTGTTTGAGGACAGTCCCCTGTTCGGTGGAGATGGCAAGGGTGTGTTGCTTGTAACGGTTATGTGAACTGCAGAATAGCAATGACTTGCTTTTCTTGTGATTGAGGACTAGTTTATGATTGGAGAACCATGTTTCATGTTTCAACGGCACTGAATATGAGTTGCAGGCTGTGTTGTAGTGGTGAAAGGTCCTAGTGCATAGAAAAGGCAACAGCATCATCCACATACAGGATGATTTGTTCCAAGCAGGATTGTGGTAGGGAGTTTAAAAAGAGGCTGAAAAGGAGAGGGCCCAGTATGGACCCATGAGGGACTCCAGAGTGGACAGGCAAGGTGTCCGAGATAGTATTTGCAATTTTTACTCTTTGAGAGCGGTTGTCAAGGTAGCTTCTGAACCAGTGGGCTGAGTCCGATGCGAGGCCAGGGAGGAGTAGTTGGTCATACAGCACCCGATGATGGACTGTGTTAAATGCCTTCGAGAGGTCAATGAAGACAGCCCCAGTAAGAAGACCTTTATCAAGGGAACTATGAACTGCACTGGTAAATTCAAGCAGGGCAGTGGTGGTACTAGCAGGGCAGTGGTGGTACTATGCCCCTTTCTAAAACTGTGCTGTTGTGTGCACAGAATATTATATTGTCCAAATAATCAGTGAGCTGGTCCGCAACAATACGCTCTAGGGCCTTGGATAGTGGTGACAATATGGAGATCGGGCAGTAGTTATAGTGGCAGGTCTTATCCCCACTTTTGTGGACTGGGGTCACAGTGGCAGTTTTCCATATTTCAGGGAATGTACTGGTGTGGAAAGAGAGACAGAGAGAGGAGTTAAACATTTTAATTAGGGGACTGAGGACCTCGTCAAGTTGCAATGTTATCAAATGTTTTACTTTCCCATAGTTTTCAATGGGAATTCTCCTGTCGAAATTATAGGGATAAAGTTCAACCAAGGATTGACCTCAAGAAAAGGAATCATTCTTGTGAGACCTTTTCCTTTTTTGTGAGAATAAAATCCTTTTTCTTTAAGAGAAAATCCTTTTTCAAGAGCTGCCATCTTGTTTTTTTCTTCCACCAACTACAAAAGGTGGAAAATACACAAAACTGCAGAGATTTAAAAAAAACATCAGAACCTAGCTTCACGGGACCCATTTAGCTAGATTCTAATGTTTGTTTTTGATAATTGTGCCCACAGATGACTTTTCTGGGCACCCAAAATCCCGGGTACCCAACTTAGCGAAAGGAGTGCTTCCCCAGTGTTCTCTGTATGAGAACACCTAGAATTTCTTGACTTCTGCAGCCAAAGCTGAAGTCCTGTTGCCAGCTGCAGTGTTAGCTGGAGCCACCCTTTTGGGGCTTGAATTTGACATCCGCCATATCATTTTTCTCATCTTCTAAACACTACTGTACTAATACTATTATCATTATTATTATTATTATGTGACACAGTTTCAGGTTCAGTATGAAAAATAATGCCTTCTCACAGCCTAGTCATGAGAGTTCAGTTTGTCCTTTAGAAGAATGCATTCATGATGAGGACACAGAACCACAAAACCAGTTCCACCGTAAATGCCCTCTGTCTCCATTCCTGCCGAAGAATAAAAGGTGAACACCGGCCTGCACCAGTCATTAAAAAAGTACAGCAAATGTAATGGATTTCCCCATGAAATGTAATTAACCTAACATTCAAAAAGTTAGTCTGGACACAAAATGGCACAGTAAATTTGTAATCCTGCAGCAATTTGAAATCACTTGGATCAGACAGTAACACTTTCACAGTTTATGCTGCAGGACACACAATTAAGTTGGGTAGACACATGTCTAAAACAAGAAAATGACTCAAAAGTGTGTTTTTGCAATTAAATGATCACCTGCACCTTAAACAGATATAGATCTGTAGCTCTTTCTATACGCATCCGTGATGGTCACAAAAATTATGTAACTGGCTGCCACAACTCCTGCTTTTGTGTTCTACTTTTTTACATATTTTATTTTTTCCTCCATGCTTTACAAAGCCAAGCAACAAGTTCAAGACCCAGTTACAAATCACCAGGAGGTCCTGGGGAAGAGGTTGAGCGACATTCCACTGCTACAACCAGAACACAAAGCCCGACCCACATTACCAACTTTGACTTCTCCATCACAGGGAGAGCAGATATAGAACTCCTCAGAAAAAAACCTTTGTCTGATCCAGTTCTAATATTACAAGGCACCTGTGATATCACGCTGCCCGTGGCCGATAGATTACAGTGAACGACTATATTCCCGCCACCACCATCAGCCCTTTAAACAAGTTTCTGTGATACTAGGGACAGAAAGAATTACCTTAGCTGACGTCATGCAGAACTAAAATACAAGGACTTTGGTCTCTCTTGATACTTAATTGAGTGCCTTTGGGGAAATAACAAGTCAAACCAAACACAGAATGGAAAGGCAACTCTTTCAGCAGAGGTACTGAATGTCTTTACACTGTTCGGTTTACAGTTAATAGAAGGGAGCCAGAATGGTTACAGTAGTGTGGTTAACTGGTTACAGCCCAGAAGCTATCAGTTCGAACCACACTAGAGCAATAGGCTTACTATGAGACTTGCGCTAATCACTTAATTGCTTTACTCCAGTACACTGCTGGAATCCAGGCAGCTGCTAGAATGGGTAGAAGTAGGACCACTCTGGAAAGGAGGCACTGCATCTCAACTGGGCTATCCAGGGTAGTGCACATGCCAGTGCCAGATCCAGGATTTTACAAGGGAGTGGGGGGGTGCTGGTGTGGTGTTGTTATTAATATTTGCTGACATCGGAGAGCCCAGTTCTGGTGTAGGCATTACAAGCCCCCTTCAGCAGTATGGGACACCAGGGAGCCCACTCCCAGTGTCCCCAAATACTGATTTAGTTGTACCTGTAAAGAAGAAAACTGTCCCCCGATATCTTTTTTCCTTTTTTTCCCCTGAAAAAAATAAATGGTCCCTTGTTGCCCCACTGTCCCCCTTCCCCATCTCTACCCTTCCACTGACCACCCATCACCCCACCTCCTCTTACCCTATACAGACCCCTGGAGGTCATAGTCTGTCATCTTCTGTGGACTGGGACACGTTTGCGCTCTTCAAAGCTGAACAGCAAACTGGGGAATCAAGGTAAGTGCTGTATAATGTATTACAAAGGTGTTTTGATCTCATGTTCATAACTTTGCCATTTTTAAGTATTTTTTCACCAAATTTTCAACATCGCCTTTTTGGGTCCCCATCTCATGAACACTGCCACTGTCATTTCGTTAATTGGTCCCAGAAGGTGATATTGCAGTTGCTGTGCAAAATCACCTCTGGGGACAGAGTAACAAAATTTCACCACAAGTGTTCATGAGGTGGGTTCCCCAAAAGGCCGTGTTGAAAATATGGTGACAAAATTCTTAAAAATGGCCACATTAGTCACATTCATTTAAATTTTTCTATGCATGCATGTAACTTGGTAATTTTAAATATTTTGACTCCAAATGTTCAACACAGCTATTTTTTCGTGCTATCTCATGAACAGCACAGCTGTCATTTTTTACATCCTGTCTCAAACATGTTTCCACATCTGTGGCATGAAATGTCATTTTGGAATGGATTTGAACATTTTCACTTATGGGATTTATGATGTGGGGTCTTAAGAAGATTATGTTGAAAATTTGGGGTCAAAATATGAAAAAATGCCAACGTTATGACTATTTGTTGCAATTTCACTATGCCTGCTGGTAATTTTGGAAATGTTACAGTACATATTTTTACCCCAGATTTTCAACATAGCCTTCTTGTTACCTCACCTCATGTATGTCATAGCTGCCATTTTTCAGATCTTGGTCAAAATGTGTTTTCACAGCTGTGGCATGGAATGGCGTTGCAGTTGCAAAGAATTAGGTTCTGGTGGGGATTCGAAAAAGTTTATGTACCGGGTACATGAGGAGGGGTAATGAGATGGCTATGCAGACAGTTTGGTCACTGTTGTCCTATAAATGGAAGGGCAGGGCCCAGAGGGGCCTGTGCTGCTACAGCTACATACTTGTACACATCTATAGAGGGATGGAAGTGCAGGTCCCAGAGAGCCCTGGGACCTGCACTCCCACAGACAAATAAGGATATGATTATATTATCTGAAAAAGTAAGGAAATTCATTGCAAAAAACTTTGATAATGCATCAGTTAGGGTTGTTACTAAAATGACAAAGGCAAGGAAATGTGGTGTTAGGGCTTCCAATCCTAGCACCCCACCCCCACACTGCAGACACTGATAGGCATCAGGGTGTGCCTTAGGGTCATCAGCCATAACAATCACCACATTCTCCTATACTGTACCCATCTCAGCTTATTTACTTATGGCATGGAGTGAGCGTTAGGGTTGAGGACCCCAAGGAACATCTGCAATGCATGTTAGTGTCTGGCAGTGGGCTGTTAGGGTTGGAAACCCTAACATCACATTTCACTGCTTTTGTCACTTTAGTAACAACCCTAACTGATACAGTAACTAATATTTTTTGCGATGAATATATATATATATATATATATATATATTATGTTAGCACGGTAGTGCTACCATACTTAGGGTTGAGGAGCCATTTACATGCTAAACCTAAAATTTTGCACCTTAATAACTTTGTAACTGTTCAACAGATTTGCCTGAAATTTTGGAATACACGATCAAGACCCATACGCCTTGGGATCTGCTAAGTTTCATACCGGTCGGATATATGGCTGCGGAGTTATTAAGTGTGATCTGCGAGCGCGTTTAAATTTTTTTAATTCTACGGCCACGTCTACAGGTCACATGGTTTGTGCAACCAGTCCAAAATCTTTAGGGAATGTGTGGCCAGGGTCCCCGATGTGCCTTTTGAAGATTTCGTGAAAAAATATTAAACGGTTCAGAAGTTATTCAAAAAACAAGTTCCCATTATAAGTCAATGGGAAAAGTTAACAGAAAGTTCGACAGTGTCGCAAATGCAGTTTTTACATTTGCAAATGTCCCTTTTACTGCCGCAAATCCACCATTTTGTTTTCAGTTGGTGATCAGAAAAATGATTGGCATTTAAATTTGGGACCCTCTAGCAACCTAATTATTTTGTATTCACCTAGTCGGACCCTGAGCATGCTAGCCATGTGTTTATTTTGGGGTAAAACAGCCCAGAAATATGTTTTTCAAATTTCTGGAAAATGTACTTTCGCAAAGTACTTTCGCAATTGCGACACTGTCGAATGAATTTGCAAAAGCTGTCACAAATTGCGACAGTACCTTTCTAGGCTGTGGGAAAATGACAGCAATTATTTGGCACCCCGTTGCAAAAGAATGGTTTGGTGTTTTGGGCTGAAGTTTGGAGGAAACGCAGCCGACATCTCGCTGATGTGCCTTTCAGTGGTTTGGTAAAAAAAAATTTTACAGGGAGGCAAAGTCATGGTACTCCGAACTTCTCTTTTTTCCCCACAGGATAACATTACGGCATTCGCTGCACCTTTCAGGGTCCGTATCTCGGAAACGGTGCGAGATACAGACTTTTTGTAGGAAAAATGCTTAGCCCCCTGATGGGAGCTAAGTGCAAAACTAGCCAGGAAAGTGATAATTCATATGACTTTTACATTTTTTTTCTATGTCGTAGGGTTCCTGAAATATAAGCAATTTACTATTCCAAGTCCTCATTTTCTTTTCCGAGAGTCATTATTTTGCATACATTCTTTGTACTCACTGTCTTTCTGTATGCAGCTTTTGAGGAAGACTATTGTGTGCATTTCCATAACTCTTACCCTTAGTGCTTCTCCTTCTGGTTCTGTACCTGTTTCACTTACTTTTTCTGTCTACGCCACCTTCTGCGTTACCCTTTGCATTTTCATTTGTGCTTCTGTTTCTGTAATTTTAACTAGTTGTGTCTACAGTACTGTTTATCTTTGTGTTTCACTTTGTCACACTATGTGCATTACCATTTCTGTTTGTGGGCACTGTGTTACTATGTGACAAGAAGACAATATGCGGTGGGAGCGCGGGGCCCTTTCTATCACTGGTCCCTTTGCTGTATTACATTCACTATTTCTCAGTACTGTTTATCTTTGTGTTTTGCTTTGTGTCACCATGCACATTACCATTTGCATTTGTGGGCATTGTGTTACTCTGTGTGAAGACATCACGTGGTTCCTGCTGCCACATTACATTCACTATTTGTCATTATCATTCTCAAAAAGAAGGGAAATTAGAGGCAAAAATATCCATTTAATGCATCAGTTAGGGTTGATCCACAGCGACAAAAGTGTGGAAATTCAGTGTTAGGTTGAAAACCCCCATTGGACCCCCCAGCCCACCCCCCAACCGGTATTGGGGTGCGCATTGAGTCTTCGATCTAACTCTCACCCCATTCTCCAATACCTCTGCTTCTATACACATGTGATGGGTTGAGATGAATGACAACCCTACTGCAGTTGTGGGGAGGCTGGGGGAACGGGGTTTTCTAACCCTAACATCGAATTTCCCTACTCTTTGTCACTGTGGAACAACCCTAACTGATGCATTAAACTGAGTTTGGTGCCTCTAATATATATAAATATACATATATATTCTAATACACATATATATATATATATATATAGAGGGATGGCTTCCCAGCCAGTGCCCTTTGGGGTAACCATTGCCTCAGTGCTTGCACACTGAGGTTCTTTGTCTTTTAGCTTCTTTTTGTTTTTATTGGTTTCACCACAACATAACCCAGATAAACCGTTTTAGGGTAGCTGGTTCATTCCACTGGGGTATCAAACAGACGAGGCTCACTGATGAGTTCTGGTAGGAAGAAACACGTGTATGTGTCTTCTGTTAGCACACTTTGCAGACTGTGGTAGAGACCTTTTGGTACCATGCATTTCTGCTTAAAGTTGAACCAGCATAATATACTGTGGTGATTTGCATATACAGCCCATGGTGCTTTGTATTATGGGGGTATGTGTGATCTTGTATTTCTTTGAAACTTGACTTCCTGGCCAGTGCCCTTTTGGGTAACCATTGCCTAGTGCTTGCATGCTGAGGTTCTTTGTCTTTTAGCTTGTTTTTGTATCTATATATGTGTGTGTGTGTGTGTGTGTGTGTATAATATATATATATATATATATATATATATATATATATATATGTGTATATATATATATATATATATATATTATACACACACATATATATATATATATGTGATATATATATATATATATATATATATATATATATATATTGATACCCATCAAATGTTGATTAATTTTAGTTTATGGTTCCATGGTAAATTAATATCATCTCCGATCCCCAGGTCCTTATTTATGCTTTGGGATTTTGCTAGCCTTAACGTATGTATGTAAATTCTAGTTTTTTTTTTCTTTTCCTATTGGTTGTTTTTGCTCTTCCACCAAAAAACGCTCTACTAACCCTCGAGTATTAAATAATTACTGAAGTATATAATTAACTGTTGTATTACATAACTTGTGAAATAAAGTCTCATCAAGTTAAAAATAAATAAATAGATATATAAATCTTGTCACTTGGAAAGCTCTGCTAATCTCAATGTCATTTTTTACAGGGGCTGGTCAGAAATCCAATTCTCTGTCATGCAAGTATCTAGTTTCTAATGACAAATAATTGCATTTATTCTTTACTACAGATTCTTCATGTTTTGCTTGAATATTGTATTTTGTTTTCTAGGTACCCAACAGATATAGGACCCACACCATGGACCCTCCTCAAAACAAGTACGAATCCATTTGTCTCATGTATTAGGATTGGGAAATGGTTTGATGCACTGATGAATGTAAACAATGTCTAAAATTTAACCTAAAGTAGGGCATGCAAATCAATCAATCAATCAAAATCTTTATTTAACCAGGTGAACATCGTTGAGCAAGCTTATTTACAAGATGGACCTGGTTAGCTCCAGGTCAAATGGTACAATGCATACAGATATTTACAATACAGCCAAATAACACAAGGAAAAAACAATTAATGCAATTAAGTACTCAGTGTTACATCAGTCATATCAATTCAGAGTGCTTCTGTAGTATTTAAGGAGGACATAAGATGAGGCTTAGTAGGAACTTCAGTAGGAAATAGTGATCTGCTGCTCGAGTAGGGAGCTGACGCAAGCACAGAATTTCAAAAGTAGTGTAATCACACAGTATCCCTAGATGTAACACTCTAAACAGAAGGATATGGGTCTTAACAGTCAAGGAGAAAAGTAATTACAGCTCTTTTCTGGCAAATTTCAGCATGGAAATCAGATTTATGCTTGGTTTAGAACGGACACAGAAACAGACTGCAGGAACCAATCAGAAGCCAACGCTGAAGAGCACACATGTTCTGATTAGATGGCTGCTAATGCCATGCTTTGCTAATAGAGAGTCCAAGCTTAGGTTCTCAAGAGGCAGTAGAGGCAGCACCAACTGCCCAGTGCCCGGGTTTCCCCCGTGTATGGGCAGGGAGCCCATGGAGAGCATATCTTTGATAGGGATGGAGGAAGGGGTTGGTATTAAGTACTGGGCCATGGAAAATGGAACATCTGAACCAGCAGGAGGACCAAAACAGCAGGACAACAGAGTTGGGTATTCCTTGATGTTTAAAGACTGGCCCAACCACAGAAATTCAGAAAGAAGTGTAATCAAACAGAGTCCCAACTCTGACACTCTAAACAGGAAAAAATAGAGGTCATAACTGTTAGGCAATAAGTAAGTACAGCTCTTTTTTTGTGCAAGTTTTAGACAGAAGATCAGACTTTAGCTTAGTATTGAGGGAGACATAGGAGCAGACTGCATATACCTGACAGTTGATAAGGTGGGTGAGACATGTGAATTGGTTCAGCAACTCTTTGCTTCAGAAATGTCTGTTGTACCCACCTGGAGGTTGGGGACCATGTTGTCCCCAATTGGGGCATACGGGATCCAGGAAAGGGATATCACATTCTCAGACATAAGTTAGGCAGCAAATTTTCTAGTCAAAGTAGAATAAGGTCCGAGGAAATTTGACCATAAGAGTCAGGTCTTCTTCCAAAACTGTGATGATTGTGAAATTTCTCTGACAAGTGGCTGACTGTCTGCCACCAACTGGTCTCCCATCTCAGCAGCCAGTCTCAATTCTGGATTACCATGCCCCGTCTTAGGAAGAAAAGAGTTAGGGCTTCTCACTTCCCTTGGACCTCCGCAGAATTGTTGGCTAGCCTCCCTACAATTGACTTAGGCTGCTGGACCCACAAATCCACTGGCTACCTGCCAACTGGACTAAATATCAAACCCATTAGCAATCCTAGAAAAAATCTCTCACCACAGTGTGCTACTGAAGAAATACTATAAAGCATGAAAAAAAACATTCTGGGCACTCACAACTGGGAAAAAGACTTAAAAACACTGGCTAGTGCAAAGGCTTTTGTTTAAATGATGTCTCATGTACGTCTGTAGCCCCTTTTGGTAGAGATTTCTGAGTACCCAATAGAAGATGGCCTGCAACAGGGGATGCTCCAAGGTCCTTACATAATTTATAAAAATCAAGCTTTAGAGCCACGTTACTTTTTAGCTGGGAACTATGCACTTATGACATATATGAGTTAGAGTACAGTATAGCATAAATTGAGGATTTATTAAGCACTAATTAATAATTTAAATATTGGTGCGCTTTTTGTAGTTTTTTAAGTTTTTATCTTGAGTCTTTGATGTTGTGTCTGTTAATTGTTAGTGGTACTTATCTATAGCTTTAAGACACCACTATTTAATGTTGTCATTCACAGTGTGTTTTGCCTTTGAAAAAGTACACTATAAGTGTGAAACACATTAGGCAGCTCACATGTAGTGAGGCTTGTTGTTTTTTAACTTGTTAGTACTCGAGACACCAGTTAAATAAACGTCTTTGCACTAGCCAGTGCTTTTTAGTCTTTTTCTAGTTGTGAGTGCTCCAAATGTTTTGTTTTATGCTAAATACCAAACCCCTTTGCAATGCCTATACCAAACCTACCAGGCTTGCAAAATCTGAATATTTTGCATCCATACTCCAGAATAACCTTAATCACCCCTCCAGGTTCTGGAAGGTTTTCCACTCTCTTTTGCCCCTTCCAACCCATTTCCCCCATCCTCAAGGTGGATAACTTCCCCATCTCTGAGCCTGCTGCAGTTGTCTTATCCTTTCACTCCTTTTTCACCTCCTGTGCTCACTCACTCCTCTCCTTCTCCCCTCCACTCCACCCTCCTCCCTCCCCCCAATTCCCTTCTCCCATACCTTTTCCTTCTCTCCCACCACTCCATTTACCTCCCTCAGGGCCCTCTCAGCTCTTAACTCCCATGAGGATGAGTTCTGATGGCCTTGACTCCAGGTTACTGCATCTATATCTCTTTGCTCATGCCATGCCTGTCCCCCAACAATTGAGTCCCCAAACAACAGCTGCTTCCTCCTCAGTTAGGGTCTTCTTCCTACCTCCTTGGGGCCTCCCCTTCTGAGGGCCCTCACTCCCTCCCCTCCCCTCCCACTCCTATGGGTAAACTGAGTTTGCAAAGTCCATAATGTTAGACATATCTTCAGATCAAACGTCCTCAGATTTGTATTGCTTTGCAAACTTGCATATATGAATGAAATATCACAGTTGATCTGGATTGAAGAAGAAGTGTCTTTTACCATTTAAGATTTTTTATTTATTTTAAATCAGGAGGCTGCTAAGTGTCTTATTGAACCTAAAGAGTGAACATTATGAAAATAAATGGTGTGACCTTCCAAGGAGGTTAACTGCCTTACTGCTCACAAAAAAAAGTCAAACCTTTAAAATAAGCATAGGCAATATAATCAGACTTTGCTCAGGGTTAAAAAAATGTGCTATTTTTTCATAGTTTGAATAAAGTTTTCAGTAACATCTGCAAGGAGTGAAAAGAAGAAGAGAGTCTTGTTAATCTTTGTCTGTGATAGCAACACTGCATTGCTCCAGGAGTGCTACATAGTCAAGTAGAGAGTTAGTGGTTCTGAAGCAATGTTTTCAATTTGTGCTTCAAAATTTCCCAAGAGAAAATGTGTTCTTTTTTCTTCATGCTTTGGTAGGTTAGCAATCTGATTTATCACAGAACAAAATGTTGATTTTTTCACTGCCACTGTCTTCTTTTATGTGATCTCATCCAGGCTTGGTACGAGGTTTAAATCTGCAACTTTGCTTGCCAGTCATGTCAAGTCTTAGTTTTAGAAATGTGTGCAAACGATTTAGAAAGATAACTGTTTAGTGGGATTGGATGCATTACAAAGGGTGTATCAGAGCTGGGAGAGGGCAGATCTGTTATCGCAAAATGTCTTGTTCATGAGAATGATTCAAACTAGTCAATCAGTAGGAGATCTTGATGCCCATATTCAAAAGTGACAGATTATACCACCTAATGCATAGCCAAGCGTGCTAATTAGCATGCTGCCATTAGGGAATGATATTTGTACATACAGAGTGCCCCTGTCTAGTGTGCACAGCATTTATCGATATCGGGCTGAGGCAGCACCGGGCAAAGTGCACCACTCTGCACAGTGGTAAAAGTAGAGGTCTGGAAACATTAAATTGCATTGCCAAGGTAACCTGTTATCTCTTTCAATACCCACTGTGCTGCATATGCAAGAGGTTCACTTCATTTGCATGGACACAATGGTATATTTAGCATGACCACACTAACTACTTAGCAACGCACTAAGTGTACTCTTGAACATAGCAATGGCTATACTAACATGCTATTGAATGCAATATATATCATTAGTGTGGCGCTAGGCCTGTTTGCACCATTCTAATAGTTCAAATAGGAGGGTCAATTCAATTATCTTATTTCTTTTTCCTCATCCACTAATGAAATTCTACTGTAGATGTCTGGCTAAGGTTTCTCCATTCATTTCAGTCTCTTATAAACCATAGCAAGTTTAGACCATCTGATCATTGTTTATTGTAGGTTGTACTTATTTTCACATCTTTATATACCTGTGCATTTGGTTTTGCAGAATATTTCTTATTTTAAGTTAAAACCTGTAAACTAAAAACACTTGAACTGTCATTCTCTTTGTGTTGCCTTATTTGTTATACATCTGTTCTTCTCTGATCTTCAAGATCCTAGATGGCACCCAGCTGGACAAAGTTACTTCCTTCAAACGCATTAATAGTTGATTAGATTCTCATCTTGACTTCTTCTGCCATGTTGATACCATATATAAGAAACCCTACCCTACACCTGGCTTACTATACAGGAACAAATCCAGTATCCTAAGTCCCACCCTCCAGGAGATTCTTGGGAAGTTAATCCTCCTGGCTTTTGACTGTAAGGGCGTGGCGTATAGCATTGGCCCAAAATACACCCTTGCAAGACAAGACTCCCTCTTTTCTTTTTCTGCTGCTTTTCCCTAATTTCTCTGTCTGCAGTCAACACTGTTTTCTCCACTACTCTCTCTTAAAGCAACGGTGCAATTAAAAATATTTTTCCAAAAAGCTAGTTTCAGCTAAAATTAATGCAAATATTAAAATACCTAACACACATACCTTTCTAGGCACCTCCTATAATGTGCACCGTGGTGTTTTTAAATTTCTTCATTGTAACCTATGCCAGGTCTACAATCTTATTTCTAAGTTAAATGAAGCAGTCATCTTTTTTTCTTGAGAAAAAAATTAGATTGCAACATTTATAAAATACTCAAAGTTTGTGGGAACAAGAAAATGTTATCACCAAATAAATTGGAAAATTCTTGAAATCTTAAAGTGAAGAAAAGGTAGGTTCATATTGTTTCGCAGATGTTGCTGCACTGCTGATTTAAGGGTAGACACCTCTCCCTCTCCACTATTTCCATAAGTTCAGCAGTAGATACTAGATGCACAGCTGTGACTCTGAAAGAGTGGTTTGTGTACCTTTGGCTGAGGTTACACTCCTTGCTCGACAGGTTGACTGTCTGTTCCCTGTTGGAATGGATTAATATTTGGGGAGGCAGTATAGTGCAGTGGTTTAAGGCTCTGAGATGCAAATCTGGTGACATCCAGCAGACCAGATCTGGGTTTGAATCCCACAGCTTCCACTTGCATACTGTGTGACCTTGAGCAAGTCACTTAACTTCCCTGTGCTCCGAGGTAACACCTATAAAAAAGCTTTCAGCTTAATGTGCTACTCCAAGTTAAACAACTCAATTAAAAAAAATATATATATACACTGTATATATATATTTTTTTTCACTAAACCATTAAAAGGCACATTTATGGGCCAAGCCTTTTCTACCCTGAAAATTTCAGACCAAAATTCCAAACCATCTGGGCGCTAGATAATGATAAAAAAAAACTGCAATTGTTTTAAACTTGTTTCACTATCTGGAGCTCAGAAGCAGCACAACAACCAAACTGAAACTTGACATGTCAAGAGATCTACCCCCAAGACCGTGCATGCAATATTTCTTGCAAATCCATTAAATGGTTGTGAAGATATTATAGCGCAAAGTATTCAAGAAGAAGACACAGTACTTGTTTGGGGTTTGAATTCAAGAGATGGAATGTTTACTATGTACGGAATACAAGAATTCAAATCTCTGCTCAGTTCTGCTGGCAGAATGTTCATCCCCGCTATCATACAACAGAAGGCCTCAGATGGAACCAGGGCTTTTGTTTTATCTGTAGCAGGTTAAACAACACAGATTTCCCCAGTAAGCAGGTGAGGATAGGAGGGGGATTTTTCATGGTCACCAAAGAAACACCATAAATTAGAATTGTAGGTACTGTAGTACTTCATTTTTAAGTTATGTGTGAGAAGAAGATTATGAGGGCAAATAACATTAAATTATTATGTTTTTAAATTTAAAGCAATTTTATTTTTAGGGCCTAGTTGAAGGTTTTTAGTGAATAAAGGTGACAGCCACATTTGTGATGGCAGTCAGGGATGTGTGGTAGTACTGATTTTATTGTGAATTTGTTGCTGAATCTTCTTCCATTGCGGTTGTGCTGGCATATCAGCACTGGGTTCTGAGCTCCTCAATCAATCAGGTTTCTGGATTTTTTTTATACCCATTTTATAGTGAATGCTGTAAGATTGTGGTGTTCTAGTGTAGCTGCTGAAATAAGTTAGAATCGCTGGCTAAGGCTGGTCTGGTGGCGCTGAGGGTTGAGCCGCCGAACGCCTCACCTCGCGTCATGCCGGAGACCCATGTTTGGGTACAATCATGGGCCGTTGGGGATCGGCAGGGGAGGGGAAGGGAAGGGAAGGATTGAACATCCAAAGGACTGCTCTCCTTCTCTGGGGAGGGGGGAAGCACAGCATTGGCGTCTCGTCGCCCCTTGGTGGAAGCCAGGGTGCACAGCGCTGGCCTAGAACATGGGGGAGCTGGGTGCGGATGCTTCTAGGGCAGCACACATGGATGCATGCAGGCTCTCCCTTGGCTTGCATCATTGCACACACCCAGTTCCACAGGGGAACCATTCAGGAAAAATCCAGGTGGGGCCTCCGCCTCTATGAATCCCTCCCTGGGCTTCAATTAGCCACTGTCACTAGGATCCCCCAACCAGATACTTCTTCCATGGACTGGATTGGGGACCAGTTCCATGGCCCCTGCCCTCTCCGGGGGAAGCCAGGGGTGACCAGGGGACCTAGCAGTGACAGTAGGTGGAAGTCCGAGGGCCGTGACCAGGGCAGATACCTGGCAGACAGCCCTATCACCAAAAAATACTAAAATAAAAAAAAAATATCTGGCTAAATATCTATCTATATAGGGTAGTAGTTGTAGTAGATGTTATTTCTTTATGGCATCCTCACCCAGAGGCTCAGGGTGCCAGTACAAAACAGAGACAGCAGATAAAATAATAAATATATACTAACATAAAAACATAACACAAAATAAAATTACAATAACACCAACCCCTGATAACTGTCTCAACTAATAAATAACCAAATCACACTTCACATAACTTAAATGGTCACCCTTGGTTGCCAGAAGGGAATATTAATCCCAAAAGCCTAGGGGAAAAAAAAAATTTTAAGGCCCCTTTTAAAGTCCTCTAATGAAGAGGCCTCCCTCAAAGACCTTGGGACAGAATTCCATAATAGAGGACCTGCTACTTCAAAATCTTGGTCCACTGAGCTTTTTAACGTTGACCCAGGTATCACTAGGGGGATCTAATCTTTGGTGGAGTAGAGGGGCATGCAGGAGATCATGGGGGCAACATGGAACCAGCCTGCGTAGGGCCTTATAAGTTAGTAATCCAACTTTATAGGAGATACGCCACTTCACCCACAGCCAGTGCAGTTCCCACAGCACTGGAGATAGATGGCTTGACTTCAAAAGGCTAGCCAACACCCTAGCAGCTGCGTTCTGCACCCACTGAAGGTGCTGTAATATACCTCCACTGATCCTGAGGTAAAGAGCATTACAGTAATTGAGCCTCGAGGTCACAAAAGCATGCACCAGTGATCTCCTGCAGACAGAACATCGCCCACATGGGACCATATCAGGCTGTAATGGAACTAACAGTATTTGTTGCTCATGTTTCTGTGGGGGCTCAATGTAAGCCCCCACAGAAACAAGAGCAACAATTACTGTTAGATCAATTACAACCTAAGATGGTCCCATGTGGGTTGTGCTCTGTCTGCAACCATACCAATAAAAGGCAGGTTTTCATACATCCACATAATGGCAGGAAATTTGAAATTAGACAACACATAACAAGCACAGTACAAGGGGTAGTATACATATTACAATGTCCATGTGGCAAGTTATATGTAGGACAGACCACAAGAAGTCTAAAATTATGAATACAGGAGCATAAGAGTGACATAAGAAACAAATATAAAAATTCACAGGTGGCACTATATTTTAATTTGGCAGGACACACAGGATCATTCCTCAGATTTTGAGGACTTGAGGCTGTCCACCCATCAGGCAGGGGAGGTGACTTTGGTAAACTTCTTGACTGTGCAGAGGTGAGATAGATATTCAAATCCCATGATATGTATGAACATAGAAACTTACTGGCCAGCATGCTGACAAAGCTGCGGTCAGAATCATGGTCTCGATAATGACAACCAAAGCACAAATGTGGCAGATGACTGGGATCAGGAGTTTTTAGCAAGTTTATTAGCAATATTGTGAGCAAAGATTTTTCAAGCATGTTATTGCAAAGTACTGCTATGTTATAATATGTACATTTCTTCTTCCCCTGGATCCTTCGGTCTGACCCCCCTTTCCCCCACAACCACCCCCACACCCCTTCTACTCTTTTTCTTCTATATTCCTTATTTAATAGCTAATATTACTACACAAAGCATTTTTCTCTTTACATCTGAATTGTCTGAGCACTCTAAACTATTGATGGATTACACATTGGATATTGGGGAAAGTGATACAATATCATGGTATAGGAAAGTAGATGTATTTTCGGGACTTGACTGGCTGGCATACACTCTTTTGTGTACATCTATGGGCCCATTTGAAGAAATCTTGATCACAGCAGGATTCCCTGGTAGTTGCTGGTTGCTTAGCAACCTATTCTGCTCACAAAGACACACAATTTTGGTGCCACAGATTTGTACGTGTGATGTTACACCACGGGATCCTGAACGGCTCCAAGAGGTACCTGGGTGAAGATGGTGTTCTATGTAGTGTGGACACCATTACAGGCTGCATATGAACGAGCAACAAAGCAGGTATGAAGTGTTTAAACAACCAGTCGTTTGCTAAAAGGTTTAAAAAAAAAAGAGGAAAAAGATAAAGATTTGAACTAACCATTAAACAGCCAGGTAATAGTAGCTGTTTCATTTATAGAAAGGTCTGGCTGATGACTCACGCAATTTGACATGAACAGAAACCGTGCATATTATTTTAAAGTGGCACTGAAATTTAAAAGAATGGCAGGTCAGCATCAAGAGTTACAATATGGGGAAGGCCAGTTTTGGCAGAGAAACTAGTGTGCACAGAAGGGTGATGATAGCACCATGGTGGCTTCTATTTAATAACATGTATGAAAAGACACAGAAGTTGACAAGTGTTATTTCAATACAGATTACCATTAAAATTTTAATATGGAAGTATAATGAGAACAAGCACTGTGATTGAAAATATCATTTCACAGGCTAAAAATGTTTATTTATGAACTGTAATAATCAAATTACACAAATTACCAGATATGTACATTTACCTGTTATTATTTTTTGTTTAAAATCAGTTGAATAGACCCATGAAAAAGCTCAATGGCATAAGCAAAATGTTGGGGCAAATAATAAAAAGAAACATACATCACTGGAGTGTGGAATCCATTCTTGAAAATGAAAAGAGGCATCCCCACATCCTCCCTGAGTCAGTCCAATATAAGTCCATCGCCCACAGTATCAAATGCCGAGGAGAGATCAAGGACAACAAGAACTGACCATTCTCCTCTATCTCTTGCCTTGAGCAGGTCATTGTGCACCCTGACCAGTGCTGTCTTTGTGCTGTGCTTTGACCTAAACTCAGACTGGGGAGGTTCATAGATGTCAAAGTTCACAAGGTATGCCTCATGCTGAACCAACCACCTGCTCAATAACCTTGCCTAAAAATGGCAATTTAGAGACAGGTTGGTAATTTGCCAAAATATCAGGGTCCGATGATGTTTTTTTTCAAGATGGGGTTTCACCAATGCGTTTTTCAATGCTGATTTGAAGATCCTCTCTTAAAGGGAACACCTGATAATCTCAATGAATACTGGGCCCAGCTTCCCAACACAGCTCACTAGTAGCTGGATGGGCCTGTATCCAGTTCACAATACGCTGATCTCAATTTTGAGATCACCTCTACAATCTCATCTATCATCACTGGCCAAAACTGTCCCCAGGACCACTGACTGTTACTGCAACTCCCTGACTCAACACTGTTGGGCCGTATCAGCCCACTTGGTGAGACTGAGGATCTAATAGAGGGCACTGTCTGAAAAGAACCAAGCAAACCCCTCACACTTAGCAACTGAAACAGTCTTCATTGGCTCCAAACAGGCTGGATGAAGAAGCATGTCCACTGTCCAAAAAAAACAAAGCAGGTTGGTTCCTTTTGGTCACAATCTCCCTGGACAGGAACTTTGCCTTCTTACAGGAGATTGCCCTTTGATAGTCACTATTGTGAATATTCAGAGCCTCTTTGTCCTCCCCAATCTTCTCCAACAATGCTCCAACCTCCCCCCTTTTGCTTTTATTGCTCTTAGCTCATTGTCACACCATGGCAAATCAAGGCATGAAACCAGTGGGCATACATAGACTGGTGCTACAAGGTCAAAGACCCCACCATTGGCCCTATTTCAGGCTACCACTGCTTCCTTCATACCCCCAGTACATACCTAAGCAGTCCAGTGCAGCCAAAAGTCCATCTGGCCCAAGTCCTCACAAAGTGCGGTACCAGATCATCTCTATAGGAGGTGGACTACAGAGAGATGCCCTGAAGTCAAACCTAATGGTGCAATGATCTGACCAACTAATTGGGTCAATCCCGAGGTTTTCCACCTCAAGCCCCAGGGAGAACAGTAAGTCCAAGGTAGAGTAAGACACAGAAAGGAAGGATGGGACTGAGGAGTTTAATGGATTAAAGAGATAGTGTCAGAAGTTTGACATCTTCATTGGACAGTTAAACTGACTGCTTGGGAGACTGAGGCTAGGGGAACCATGGTGATAGAAAGGAAAGTGAACCTAGTTACTATTCACCCTAATCTGGGAGCTTGTAGCTGCACAGTGGGTAAAAATAAGGTAGAGGTGCAAACTGGGCTAGGCGAAGGTGTCCAAGGAGGAAGGGTTCACAAATCTTGCAACCGACATGAAAAATAAGAAGTTAAGGAGAACAGGAAAGAAAAACAAGACAGGAAGGAAAATAAAAAGTTATAGGGAATCAGAAGTTAGCTGGAAGAGGGTCTGTCTTAATGCTAGGAGTCTGGGTAATAAAATCAGCAAACTCCAGGCAACGATGGCAGACACTGAGAGGGACATTGTAGCCATCCCAAATACTTGGGCTTCAGAATATAATGACTCAGACCTGACAGTCCCTGGTTACATGGTGTTGAGGAGGGATAGAAGGAAAGGTAAAGAGGAGGCATAGCTCTATTTATCAGGGAAGGCATTTAGGCTGTGGAAAATGGATACATCAGGAGACATAATGGGGAGAAAGAGTTAATATGGGTGCAGCTCACAGCAGCCTCAGGCAAGAGACTATAGTTGAAGATGTACAGACCACCAGAACAAGGGGAAGAGAGGTATAGGGAGTTTGGGGAAAAACTAGGAAGGAGAGTGACAAAGACAGAGGTAGTGGGTGTGGGTGATCTGAACTTGCTGGATATTGATTGGGACATTTCCAGTTACTAGCAGCATCAGATGTCAGGCCCTGCTGGATACATTACATGACTGTCTACTGGTGCAGCTGATTAAAGAGTCAACCAGGCAGGCTGACAACCTCAATGTGGTGCTCATCAACTCGTGGGTGATAGAAGGCATGTGAGCAGCGGAGCCACTAGGGACCAGCAATCATAACTCTATCTGGTTCAAGGTGGCCCTTGGGACCAGAAAGCCCCAGTCAAGGACTGAGGTTCTTGATTTCAGAAGAGTGGACTTCAACAGGAAGAGGATGTTGGTCCAGGACAAGTTAGTTGGGGTAGACATCATCAGAGATGTGGCGGAGAGATGGGAGCAATTAAGCTGGTCATTCCTAAGCCATCTAAGTTATGCATGAGAATGATAACCAAAAGAAAGAGGTATACGAGACCAATATGGTTCTTGAAAAGGGTCAGGGAAGCAGTGAGGGCCAAAAAAAGGCCTACACCAAGTACATGGAAATGCAGGTAAGGAAACACGGGGAGAGTACCAACTGAGAACCAAGAAAGCAAAAAGGGCAGTTAGGGAGGCAAAAGCAGACACTAAGCTTCATATTGCAGAGGGAGTCAACGGCAGGGAGAGGCAGTTCTTCTTGTATATTACAGCAAAAAGAAAAAAAGGATGGGCAATTGTTAAGCTATCTGAGGGCGGTATGGCAATAGAGGAGGACATGCAAAAGGCAGGCACCCTTAAAGCAGCAGTGCACCAAAATTGGGCAAAAAATGTGACCCTACTTTTTTTCACTATAAAAGATTCCAGGCGTCTTCCAATTTAATTTGGTGGTACAATTTTCTAATTCCACCAACATCTGAATATTTTATAAATGTTTTAATTGAGTTTTTTCTCAAGAAAATAGATGGCCGCCACATTTTGCATAGAACTAGCACTGTAGACCTGGCAAGGGTTAGGATCGAAAAAATTAAAAAAAGTTTCACGGTACACAGCATATGAGGTGCCTAGATAAGTACATTTGACAAGTATGCTAATTTTTTGTTAACTGTAGCTGAAACTAGCTTTTTCAGAAAAACATTTTTCATTTCACTTCTGCTTTAATGATTACTTATGCTCTGCCTTCACATGGGGAGACAGCAGGTCCCTGCCAGACAGTGGCATCAAGGCAGCCATAAAGGGGGTCCCAGAGATGAGTCAGCTAGTATTTACCAGTAAATGGGTCTGGAAAGGGCTAGCAGCCCAGATAATAGATAAGGCCCTGGGGCCTGAAGGGACACATCTGAGGATATGCAAGAAACTGGCAGCGGAAGTGGTTAAACCCTGGTAGAGCTATTCTATACCTCATTATAGATGGGAGTATTTCCAAAAGACTGGAGTTTAGCAGATGTAGTTCCACTCTGTAAGGCTGGGACAAGGAGCAAGCAGGGAACTACAGACCTGTTGGTCTTACCTCTGTTGCGGATAAACTGATGGGGTCACTGGTCAAAGAAGACCTTGTGGTCTACCTAGAGAGCAGTGATGTTCTGGATAATAAATAGCATAGGTTCATGGCAGGGAAGTCTTGTCAGACCAACCTGATAGTTTTGTTTGACAGGAGGACACGGCTATTAGAGAGGGGTACTTTGACTTCAGCAAGGCTTTCAACTTGGTACCTCACAGAAGACTGCTGAAAAAGATTGAGGATCTGGGTGCGGCAATGGACATAGTAAGATGGAGAGAAAAGTGGTTGAAGGAGAGTTAACAGAAGGCTGTGATTAATGGTGTAAGATCAGAAGAGAGGGAGGTCCCAAGTAGGGTGCCACAGGGATCTGTCCTGGGTCCTGTCCTCTTCAGTATATCCATCAGTGACATTAGAGAAGGAATCCAGGGGAAGTTGTATCTCTTTGCAGAGGATACTAAGCTCTGTGGGAGGGTAAATTGTGATGAGGGAATTAGGGAGATGCAGCGTGACCTGCAAAAACTAGAGAGGTGGTCTAAGGTTCGACAGTTGAAATTCAATGCCAAAATGTGCACGGTGATGCACCTAGGAAACCAAAACCCCAGGAGAGAGTACTGGATTAGAAGGGTAAACCTGAGCAATATGGCAGATGAAAGGTACTTAAGAGTCATCTTCTTAAACAATCAGCCCAGTGTAACAAGGCTTATAGTAAGGCAAATAAGATGCTGGGCTGTATCAGAAGGGGTATAGATTGTTGGTGAGGCCGCACATACTGTGCCATGTTCTGGAATCCTTACCTCAGGGAAGATAAAAGCAGGCAAGAGATGGTGCAATGAAGGGTGACCAGGAGGATTCAGGGTCAGGAGGTCAGATCAAGCACTGACCATGTACTCGCTGGAGACCAGATGAGAGAGGGGTGATATGACAGAGACCTTCACGTTCCTGAAAGGAATAAACAAGGTGAACTGCGAGGAACTATTTCACTTGAGTAGCAGTTCAAGGACATGGGGGCAAAAGTGGAAACTGATGGTAAGGATGTTCAAGAGGGACATGAAAACATTTTGTTTTACAGAAAGCATTGTGGAACTGTGGAACAGTCTGCCAACTGAGTGGTGGGCTCTAAAACCATAAATTGTTTCAAGCATGGCTGGGACAGAGTGGAGGGTATAGTGGTTGCTCAGGGCAGTAGTAGTAGGGAGGGGAACAGGGAGATGGATAGTGACTGTTAGTACCCTATATGAACCATAGGTCCCAGGGTTTGTAGGGAACTATGGGCAGAATGGATAGACCATTTGTCTTTTTCTGTTGTCATTGTTTGTGTTTGTATGTTTCTGTGTGTTTACAGACTGTTAATGCATTGTTTAAGCTGTCCTATTTTTTGCACATGTATTTATATGCTATTATTGCACTGTTTAAGCTGTCTTATTTTTGCATCAGTACCTATTTTTGTTGCGTACTTATTATTGTGCTTCAAGCAGCAGTGCATTTTGTGGAGAAACATTTGACTTACTGCATATCATGTGTTTTCATTCATTTCACTGTTTCACTCATATCTAGATATGAACAATGATGAACTCGATTAAGTCACAGGCTCATTTACTATGAGGTCCCACAACAGTTTTGTTGTGAGATAGCACATATATTAAAATTCAATAAATAATTTTGCAGTAAGCAATGAGTAATAATTACTTTTATTCTATTTTACAGTACCCTTGTTTTCATGTCTTGTATAATGCCTTTTTTTTGTTTTGGGGACTGCTTTAGTAATTGTTTGCATTTGAAATAATAAAAGGACTCCCTCCTTTTGATGTAGCAATCACCAAGTTTTTCATCTTTATTCATCATTGTTTTTGAGAACTCATTATCCCACAAGGTTATTGAGCAGTGTCCACTGCATCCTAGTTCAACTAGTCTCAAGGAACACAATGTTAAACAGTAGATGTTTAAAAACAGCAACAAATTTGTAATGACATCTTGGGGATAGCCATGTAAAATGAGTGCTGCTTTTAATTATTTCATATGTTATAACCAATGCTAAAGTACAGGGTAAGAATCTCCCTTCAAAAAGAAACTAGGTGAATGCATACTTTAAAAACATATAGCATCACAACAGTGACACGTTTACAGCACTGCATCAATACAGTGCCAGATTCTGGTGACTGTCATATTGGGTGACTTCTCTATGCCCCTTCCCTGAAGTCTGCCCCCACCCAAAGTTGGTATATTTAGTAAGAGGGGGTGGTGGGCACAGCCTCCCACAAGGGGTGTGCAGGTGGTGCAGCCCCCACCCAAACAGAGAGGTCGTCCAATATGACAGTCATCAAAATCTGGTACTATATTGATGTGGCACTGTAAATGTGTCACTGTGATGCCATGGAATCTTTAAAAACATCATGGGTCTGATTTTCAAATGACTTGTGGATGTCACAATGCCCTGCTACACTGAACATAAGCGCAGGGGACTTGTGGCATTCTTTTGGCTCAGATCACAATCTTCCTTCGGTGCACCAAATGCCGAAACTTAGACCAGCTCCCCCCTGGTCTAACTTGCACCATTTCTGGAACCCTTTATGGGGCTTGCACCAAAGCTTTGTGCAAGCTGCCATAATCAGGAAAATGTCACAACTGCGCCAAATGTACTAAATTAGTGCAGTTAAGGCCAAAGGGAGTTTAAGTAGTTGTGTCAAACATCAGGGCTGATGCAGGGCTTAATGTAAGCCCAGAGTCAACCTTTGAAAATTGGGCCCCATGTCTCCTGGGATTGAATGAACAATTTAATCTAGTCCCATTTTGTAGTGCTGTCATTATCGATTAGAGCTAATAGGTCAAGTTATAATTAGATAATAGGTGATAGAAATATAGCAAAATAGACATCAGCAGAAAAAGGCCGTGCAGCTTATTGAAGTGTTCCACCCTATCAGACTAATGTTGGCTTTGTGTGGACCCCAGAGGCCCATCACTCTCCCCCGGCCCCTCTGCCAGTTTCATAGAGTTCCCACTGGTGCTGGTGTTCCCAGTCAGCATAAATAACTCTCCACTGTCTACTCTGTTGATCTTGTGGTGGTATTTGTGTATCTGTGTCATTTCTTCCCTCACTCTTCTTACCTTCAGCTTGTACATGCTGAGATTCAATAACCTAGTTTCCTTGTAAGTCTTATCACGCTGGCCCCGGATTACTCTGCTTATCCTTCTCTACACAGCTTCCACACTGTCCCTTTCTTTTTTCAAGTGCAGGTTCTAGAACTGCGCACAGCACTCCAGCTGAGGATGAAACAGGTACCTATCCTGTGGCAGAATCACTTTGCTTCTCCTGCTGCTAATCCCATTTCTTCATATTCCAGCATCCAATTAGCCCTGCCCACTGCCCTGATACACTGTGCTGTTGTCTTCAAACTTTCCGATATTATTTTCCCAGGTCTGTTTCCTCTGTCATACTCTCCACAGCAACATCCCACCCACCCCTCCCTCCATTCTGTATTCAGTCCTTGGATTTTTGCCCATTTCCAGCATTACCTTGCACTTCCTGGCATTGAATTTTGACTGCCATGATTTCCATAATCCACTGCTATGATCAATAGTTAAATTACACCTGGAAACAAGCCTTGGATCAGTGTGGCTCTCCTGGTTACCAATTTTCAAATAAATCAATAAAACTGTAATACTGATGTAATTTCATTTTTGTTTTGGATTTTGCATATTTATGCTATGAATTTAAGTTTTGTTAATTTTATTTTCTCAGGCTTTAGCTATGAATTTATATAGCTAATTCTGAATCATTGTTTTCCATCACTGAAGCTTTTTCCTTTGGGGACAGAATAAGCGTTTTTACACACTAAAAATTTGTTAAGAATTGTTTTTCTTTTTCAATTTTGATTCAGACCCATAGGAGTCTTACTTCTGTCCTCGTCCTTAGTTCACCTCTTTCTATTTCTGTCTCCTTCCTTGCATCCCATCTCTTTTAGTCTCTCTGGCATTTTTCCTAAAAAAGAGATGCATTAGTGTGTGTGCATCTGTGTATGTCTGTATACAGTGCTGTTTGTGCATCTATGCAGGTACTGCCATACACATGCATGCATCTGTGTATATAGTGCTGTGCATGTGTAAATAGTGCTGTGTGTGTGCCTCTGTGTATCAGTCACCACTTTTTAGAGGGATGCGGAGTTGCAGCCCATCTCTTGTGATTGCTCTGTGAATGTTGCCAAAAGTAAGAGGAATTGAGAGGAACTATTTAATGCAGGCCTATCTTTAGCATGGAAATGGATCTTTGGCAAGTCTGATTAACCTCTTTTGCCTTCACTGCACCTATCATTGGATGTTTATTATATTAATCAGTGATGGTCTCAGGATTTGTAATGCATAAGTATATTATAAATTGTAATTTTTTAATAAAAAATTTGCTATATTTGTTAGGGACCTCCTTGAAAATGAGCTTTGCTCAATGGAGCTTGTAACAGCCATCCCTGTTCATAATAATAATTTTATGAATAAAATTTATACTACTGCTAATAATTTGGTACCGGGTCATAATGTAGCATGCTTAATAGCATATATGGCTAAACCGGTTACTAGCGTAGTATATAGCGATAATGGGTGCAATACCGCTGTGATACTGCCGTACGCCGGTATTGCACCATTACGCCTTTCCAGGCAGAGGGATAAGACCTCTGCCGGGAGTGGGTTCCACTGCCAGCTGCCATGGCTTTCACAGGACTGAGCCACAGCAGCAGGAGCCCAAGGCCATGCCTGGGACCGGTTTGATTCCCTGATCCCAGAAACTTTTATTTTATGTTGACTTGTGTACTCCCTGAGTTGACCCTCCGGAGTTGGAGAATCTTATTGGGGGCTGTAGCAGGCTTAGCCCCAATAACGAGGGGTGTGGGGGGTGGAGCCCCCCACACAAAAAAAGACTTATGCCTCATGGCAGAAATTGCGCTGAATTGGCAGCTCGATTTTGCCATGCGGCATAACGTCTTGCAACATTATGACCCCGTGCCTAATAATAATGCCAGAATCTTCTAAACTGATGTCATCCTTCAATGTGCTGTGATCTAGATTGTGAATGTACTGTATTAGTGTGGGCCAGAGATAAAAGGGAGGTGGGCAGGAGATACAACAGCAGGCAGAAGCTGTAGTTTTGTGCCTGGAGGGAACTTGGAGATGGGCTGGAGATGCAGCAGAGGGCATGAGCTGTGGCTCAGGTGCAGAAATAAGTTGGGATGCGGGTGGGAGAAGCAGAGCAGGTGACGGCTGTAGAAATTTAGTCAGGTGAGGGTCAGGAAGCAGGCACAAGCTGTTTAAATCTGGGTAGTAGCTAAAGTAGGTTTCTTTTGGGCATGGATTTAGTTGGGAGGTGGGAGGGAGTTTTGGCAATAGGTGAGAGTTGTGTGTTCCAGCTGGGTCTTCACCTTTCTGATCCTCCCAGGTGTTTGACTTGCAGGACCGGGAGTCAGCAGTTTGGTCAGGACACAGAATAGCCTCTTTTATTCTCATTGCTGTCCCTGCTGCCTACTGCCTGGTGCTTTTCCTCAACACCGGTGGGGTGGGAGATACACTGAGCCATTCAGACAGCATGTGGAGTGGTCTCGAGAAAGGCAAGCAGCCTTTATTAAAAAAGTAATTAAAATGCTGGCCCTCTCCTGTCATGGTCTTCTCTCACTCGGCTAGCAATGTAGGCAGGGAGACAAAACCAGTGGGTTATATTCCTTCATTGTTTTATTTAATCTCCCAACAGGGAGGATGCAGAGAAATTTTCTTTTGAGTCTACGTTGACTGCCAGGTCACAGCACAAACCTCAAGACAGGGACTGCACAGATCAGAATGTCTGCTGCATCTAAAGAAGATAGCAGGAAAGGAAGATGTGCAAAAAGAAACAGAAATGCAGGTTAAGTATAAGGGATTCAGAGATTTAAGGCTGGGGTGGAGGATGATGTCAGAGTTTAAGGGCCACCAATGAGAAAGTACTGTTGTGCAACCCATTTTTATTGGAAATTACAGACGGAGGGCTTGCTCACAATCAGTTCCTTTCTCCGTGTATGCAGGTATCCTGGAAACATGTTAAATATATTTTTGGTTGCCCTAAATCAATACTATATTAATACTTCATCTGAGACCACCTACATCCTTAGGATATGGATACCACTCATCTTCATTTTGCAGTTGTTATACCCTATGAATGCATGTGAAACCACTCCTACAACCATAAAAGAGGTTTCAGAGGATGTATTAACATACAGGATAGGAAAGAAAAATGATAGAGGTCCTTTGTTTTGCTGTTTAAATTGGGATCAAGTTGGTCTTGTCAGGGTAGTCCCACTTTTGACTAATTCCCCCATTTTTACAGCTGTGGGGGTGGAGCTCCGCAGACGTTATGCCATCAGTCATGAGATGTTTAGAGTACTGTGGAAGCACGTGACCAGACCACTGTCCAGTGTGCTTCCACTGTGCTCTGGCACAGATTTCCCTGGTGCTGTTTAAGTGGCCCTTCCATCCATGCACCGCATAGACACACCCCTTTCCCGTCACACTACTTTTCTTCTCAGTAATTGCAAAAGTGAAGGCTGCCATGCACAACATGGCAACACCGTCTGAAACTGAGCATGTGCGTGTATCGTCCATGCGTAGTTTTACCATCACTGCCATCTTGTGTACGGCTGCCTCTGGGCCACACTATGCATGTACAAACTCATAACTACAGCTGTCTGTGGTGCAGTGAGAGCTCAGAGAATTATTTTCAACATTCTGGGGAGCTCTTGCCGCTATGAGCAGCCATATCAGCTCTCACCACAGTTTGTTCTAACACAGAGGCACTGGCCCTGTTACACCTGGCTAACAAACAAACTCACACCCACCACGACGGAGAGACCCACACACCACCTTATTGCTGACCCTGATGTGATGCAGAAAGAGACTGTAGCCAGAGCCAACATGATTATACACGTAAGAAAAAACATTTTAGATTGAGGAATGCTGTTGTCCAGTGTGAGCACTCTTTTTTTGTAAGTCTTTGGTAACAAGGTTAAGTCCACTAGGCACAAGTGCCTGTTTTCAGGAATGACCCAGGAGCACTGGGGAGGTTAAGTGACTTGCTTAGAGTCACACAGTATGCAAGCGGAGGTTGTGGGAATCAAGCCCAGTTCTGCTGGATGTGCTAAGCTCATTCACAGCTCATTACTCTAACTTCTAGACTATACTGCCAGCCCATGAGCAGGTGCCATGGAAACAGGCACATTCAGGGGAAACTTTTTACTTTTTTAATATATTGTTGCTTGACCTCAATCAATAATGTATTAATACTGATATGGAGAGCACTCTCATGGTTGTAAGAGTGGCCTCACTTAATGTTCTTAGGATATCCTTCGGTTTGCATTTCTCATAGGGTAGGGGTTGTGAGCTCACATGTACAGGTGCTCTACCCTCCCCCCAGGGACAGTACTCTTGCATTAGTTCCATGTCCAAACTGCCAGTCTCTGATCCTGTCATCCCAAGGTCAGAGTGGAAACGCAGGTCACCAGCATGGGAAACTGCATCATAGATATATTCTGTGCAGGGTCTGTTGCAGCAAATGAATTTAGTAAGGGCTGCATGAGTGCTGCTGCACTTCTGTGTTTGTATATGTTTATGAGGTTTGGGTGTTGTATACATGTGTTTTCGGAGGGTTGTCACTGTTGCCGTATGTGGGTATGTGTGTGTAGTGCAGCTTCATTTATAAGGTTGAGCAATTATTTGAGGGTTGTATAGCATGTGTTCCTGCATGTGGTTTTCTATTTCATGTGTAGTGTGTGTGTGTGCATGAGCGCGCAGGAGGAGTGCTGCAGAGTGTGTGTGTTCGTATGTTTAAGGAGCATTGCAAGTAGCAGCCTGTGTGCGTATATATTTTGGCAGGGAGTATGTAGCAGCAGTGTGTCTGACTGTATTCTGTTCTTTGGGATGATTGTACATGGAAGTCTGTCTGTGTATTTTGAGTGTTATGTGTGAAACAGCCAGTGCATTTTGAGAAGATGTATGTAACCAACAGTGTGTGTGTGTGTGTGTGTGTGTGTGTGTGTGTGTGTGTGTGTAGGGGGAGAGGGGGATACTGGTAGCCAGACTGAGCATCCACTGCCAGTTTTGTTAAAGAGCTGGTTTATGTTTGGGTGGGGGATACCTGTGGCAGGAATGAGTACCTGCCACTTATTTTATTGAAGAGCTAGGTCAGGTGGGAGAGGAAATACCAGCAGTGTGGGCTTGAGCACCCACCACCAGTGTTTTGTAATTGTTAGATGGTGTGGGAAGGGGATACTGTTAGCCTGATCACTGGGTTAGCAGGAGTAGGTGATATTGACAGCAGGATTAAGCATGCACTGCTGGTTTTGTTTATGCGCTGGGTGGCTAGATGTCGGCATGGTGCCCATAGACAGGAAAACGCTATGGCCATTATGCAACATCTCTGCTGTCCCCATGATGACAGAGGAACAATGTGCTTGGCAACACCAATGAAGAGGAACAAAGTGCACAGGAAATGTTGGTTGTAGGAAGTACAAGTTGCACGAGAAGAAAACAGCTTTCTCCTTGCATTTTGCAACTTCATGATTAGACAAGTACTTCATAAGAAAAAGGAAGAAAGTAGAAAGAGAAAGACAGAGAGTGGGCAGCATTGGAGAGGAGATTGGATGTTCTGAAGCTGTGATAAGTGGAGTAGGGGTGAACCCCCAAATGCCCTTTCAAAACTCAAATGGATCAGAAAATGTTCATTAACCTCTGGCAGGTAAACATAAAAAGGAGGTTCCCTTGGGAAAGGTTAGTAGATCGCATCATTCCCTGCCTCTCACATGTCTCCAGGTCTGTCCGATAGGCTTAGGCCCGAGAAAGACTCTGGGGAAGTTCAGGATGATAAATCACCCAGCTTACCTAGAGGGCGACACTGGCAATAACCTAATTGACCCATCCTTCACAATGGTGTCATATGGGTCATTTGACTGGGTAGTGGGGACAGTGAGGGCAGCCAGACAGGGGGCCTGGATAATGAAGATGGACATAGAGTTGCCCTTCTGCCTCTTAAAAGTTCTTGCTGTTGACAGAGGCATGCTGTGCATGAAGTGTGATGGTCAGTGCTGTGTGGACAACCGCATGCAGTTGGATTGTGTAGTTGCCTATACAGTTTTTGAACAGTTCATTCCCTTTCTGCACTGGGTAGTGCCTGAGAAGGCGCACAGGTTGGGGATTGTCCACTGCTTGGATGATTTCATGTTCAACAGCATGCCAGGAACCGAGGAATGTGGACACTTGCTGACAACATTCCAGGAAGTGAGCATGAACTTCGGGGTGCCATTAGCCCTGGATAAGACGGAAGGACCCTGTACCACCTTGTTCTAGATCTAGCTAGATTTCCAGGTTACTGAGTTCTGCCTGCCATCCAAGAATGTTCAGGTCCTCTGGGATTGGCTGACCAAAGAAGTGGGATCAACCAAAATCACCGTGGGAGAAGTGCAACAGTTCCTTGGTCATCTTAACTTTGCATGCAGAGTTATTCCCGTGGGTCAGACCTTTCTAAGGTGCCTGGCAAAAACAGGCTCTGGGTGCTGCAGGCCTCATCACAGACTTCGAATTGCTGAGTGCATGAGGGAGAGCATTGTGGTGTGGTAGGTTTTCATGACTTGTAATAATTGGGTGTCCATATGGCCTACAGTGTCAACCAGCCAGGAGCTAGAGCTGTATTGCAATGCATCCGAAGGCTTCAGCTTTGGATTATACTTTGGGGATCATAGTGTGCCACCCAGTGGCTGGTTTCCTAGGTCAAGACTGGCTTGATGAGACAGGTCAGCTTGTTGGAGTTTTTCCCCATTATGAAACTGTTGATGGTGTGGTGCATCTGCCTTTGGGACAAGAAGATCAGTTTCTGGAGTAACAGCATGAGGGTGGTCCACACCATTACTGGCCAGTGAGGGTCACAGGGTCCATTGGTGACCAAATGCATGTGTTCATAGTCAGGTACCTTCTCCATAATATTTATTTTAAAACTGTACACAGTCCCAAAATTGACAACAGTATTGCTGATGCTCTTTCTTATTTGCAGAAGCAGAAGTTGGCAGGCAGTATAGCCTAGAGGTTAGAGTAATGAGCTGTGAATGAGCTTAATACATCCAGAAGACCTGGATTTGATTCCTACAACCTCCACTTGCATACGGTGTGACTCTGAGCAAGTCACTTACTCTCTCCAATGCTCCCAGGTTACCCTGAAAACAGGCATTGTGCATGGTGGACCTTACCCAGTAACCGATGAATTAAAAACAAAAAAATTAAAAACAAAGAAAATGTTCTGGTAGTTAATGCATAAAGCAGAGACAACCCAGGGAAGTTCTAACCTACCTTCAGAAACTGGTGATCCCAAAGCCTGGGAGATGCTAAGGAATTCCATAACTCACAACACCCATGTAGAATGTAGGAGGGGTGTTGAAAACATCCTCAGGGTTCGCTTAGCTCAGGTGTGACCCAACGTGTCACCAGTAACAGAGGACCAGCTCTGTAAGTACCTGGCCAAAATGAAACAAGAGGGTTTTACCCCAGCAGTTGTCAGTCAAAATCTGGTGTGCATATCTTGGCTCTCCAAGGTCACAGGGCTTGAGGTCAATACTAGGGCTTTTTGGCTTCACAAGATGTTGGACAGCTGGTCTAAGGGGGTTCCAAGGTAGACAGACAGGCATCACTTGACCTGCCCATGCCTCTTAAAGCAGGTATGGTATGAGTTACCACAAGTGTACTCATTTCCATTCAAAGCTCTGCTGTTCTGCATGACTTTCTTGGTGGTGTTTCTGGTGCCACTAGGGTTTCAAAGCTGGTTCAGTCTGAAAAGGCCCCTGGAGTTCCTATAGCCTTTTGAGTGATGAAGACAATACCATAACCCAGGAGGGTGTCTTTGTGCAACTCCATAAAAGGGATCATGCGATAACGGCGCAGGCGCCTAAAGGTGATCACCGTTATCGCTCAGTCGGAAGTCTGGTACATTTGAACTCGACAACTCTGGCCCATTTAAACAATGGCTGCCAGAACAGATTTTTTACTGCTTTCTGCGCCTCTCACACACACACACCATGGGGCTCTTCACCCTGTACCCCCTACTTAAGGATTCTCAACTCCAGGGTAGTGCAGAGGGGTGAAAGCAGAAAATAAAGGTTCGCCAGGCACAATAAAAAATTGCACCAGTGCCCGACCCAAACCCAGTACCTCAGCCACCCCAGCCACTAGCCAATCCCCGATGCCATGATGCAATTCAACCAGCAACCGCAGCCCCACCCCCTACAGCCTCTCCACCCCCTCCCATCCCACGCCGCCGTGCTCACTCCCACCCCCCACATGCATTCGTATAGTGACATCCTGTCGCCTAGTATGCCCACCCCCTCATCCGCTTGCCCTACCTTTCCATCACCGTGAGTGGACTGCACCGGGAAGGAGTCACCATAATGGATGGCACCCTTCCTCATGCACCCACTTCACAGGTTACCCCATAAAAGCAAGCTGGACCACTTTGCAAGGGGTTGCTAGTGCAGCATAAGGGCTTCCCGGGGGGTACTGTAGGACTTGCAGGCCATGATACAACAGTATGTGGCTCAGAAGCCTATTAGCAGGGTCACTATCTTCTCTAATGAGGATAGGTCTCCACTGACAGGGTACAAGTTCAGGTATGTCTTAGAGAGATCTATAGCGAGAGTGGGTTTGAACATGGAGGGGTTGATAACCCATTCTTTCTGCACCAGGGTCACCACCAATGCAAGGTCTGTGGTGAGGACTAACAGCCAGATGCAGGCCCTCAGTTGGTGGAGGTTACAGAGATTATGTGCAGCCACATCTACTATTACAATCTCTTGTTTTTGTTCTACTGTAGGTCTTCTTCTCAAGGCAAAGCAGATGTAAATGTGCAGACATTCCTTCATTGACTGAGCAGCTAGATGGGCCAGGCAGTACCCCAGGAATAAGAACCTCTTCCAGGATCCCCAGCAAGTGTGGATGTACTGGTTGAGCCAGCAGAGAATAAGGTAGAGGGACCTGCTCCCCTGGGTCAATGCTGAGGCTTGGTGACATGGTCCCTCTAAGGTGCTGGTGACTTATCTGGGTAGCCAACAACTTGATGCAAGTGAGATCCCTCAACCTTCTGTGTAGGATTTTATTTTTATTTAGTTTTTGTTTACCGGGTAGGTACACTAGCCACCGACATGACTATTTTCAGGCACGACCCGGGAGGTTACAGAGAAGTGTAGAAGAACAAAGTCAAGTACATTATATACAGGCAGTGTAACAACATTAGCACAACTAGCAGTATAACCAACTAAGAAATAGGCACAAATAGTTAAATATGAATATAGCATAGCAAGGCAGAGGGCAGTCATAGGCAAATTTACAGAGAAGAGCAATGTCAGGTACATTGTACACAAGGTAAAAACTAGCACCGATAGCATCATATACAAAGTATGGAACTAGGCACAATAGTTAGATACAGTCATGGCATTATGGAAGGCAGTGAATAGGTAAGTACACAGGCATGGCATTATGGAAGGCAATGAATAGGTAAGTACACAGGGTGCGTAGGGTATAAATAACAAGAGTATTCCAGGTATGCGCCAGGGTGATTAACCTGGAACCAAAATAAAGTGCATGTACAAGCCCATTAGAGAAATAGTGCAAATATACCAATAATAGCAAGGCAAGGCTTCAGGATACAGTGTGAGTACAGACACCAGTAGAGGAAAAGGTGAGGTACTTTGGGAGGTTTAAAACATGTACAGGAGGCAAAATGAATAAGAAGTTCTCAATACTTCTTTTTAAAGACGGCATAACTTGTGGCCATTCGTACATCTAGAGAGACGGAGTTCCAATGTTTAGGAGCAGCATAGGAGAATGCACTAGCATCCTTAGTGGTTTTGTATCTTGGTATGCATAGAAGGGATCTGTCAGCTGATATAAGGCTGTAAGAGGAGGACTGTGGGAGCAACATGGAGGCCAGTGAGACAGGGGTTCTGTTCCTAATGATGCTATCTGTCAATGTGCCAAGGGAAGGGAGCTTATGTGGCAGGTGAAGGCCAGTTTAAGTCAGTGTACAGCTGTTAATGACGTTTGAGTCGCGGAGAGGCAGAGGCATACCTACAAATATTATTGTATGTTGTATCCCATTTCCTAAGGGTGGTCTTAGATGCATTTAGGTAGGTGATGGCACCATAGGAGTGTAGGGAGTAATATGCCATGGGCAATGGTCAGTCTAGTGGAGGGTGTAAGGACATGACTAGTTTTGTAGGCAATTCCAATTTTGCCATTTACAAATTTACTGGTAGCCAAGATATGTTGGCTGAAATCCAGGGTCCATTCAAGTAGGATACCCAGCTATTTGAAGAAGCTCACTGACTCCAAACAGGAGCCATCTGGACAAGGTATGTTGAGCTGATTCTGATAGATTTTTGGCTTGGTAGCAGAACCAAATAGCATTGATTGAGTTTTTCCTACATTGAGTATTAGTTTGTGCATGGAGAGCCAAGAGTGAATGCTATGGAAGACCGAGGATAGATTGCAGTTAATCTCAATTATACAATGGCAAGAAAAATCCTGGACTCTGATTGGTCAGTCTTGGGCTGGACCCATGATGTTATCCCAGCACAAAATCACGGGTCTAGTCTCAGCCTCATTGTGAACCTGCAGATGAGCTTGATATGCTTGAGCACCTCCTGGATTGTTTCATCTTCTCTTAAAAAATAAAAATATTTTTCCACACAAAAACATCTTTAAAATGATTTTTTTATTCTGTATAACAACGAGCCACTGTATAATAGTAATAATGCCCTCCAGGGTGTGTGTCGTTTGGGATAACATCACGCCTCAGTTGTTGGACGCACTCAGCTTGCGGCCTCGTGCCCAACCACCTGAGGCGTGACATTATCCCAGCACGACACATACCCTGTCGGGCATTATTGCTTAAGCATATCACTGGAACTTGAATACAGCACAAGATCATCTGCATAAAGGATGGAGGAACAAGCAGGAATATTCAGTGCAACCTGATTTATAAAAACAGAGAAGAGAAGAGGACCTAAAATGGATCCCTGAGGAACTCTTACATTGATGGATGTCAGATCAGATAAGGCGGAGTTGAATTTAACAGCCTGAACTCTGTTTGATAAGTAGCTTAAACCAGGCCACTGACTGGTCTGAGAAACCAAGGGATTGAAGGTTAGTCAGTAGTAGGGGGTGGTCCACAAGATCAAAAGTTTTCATCAGGTCTATAAATACTGCCCCTGTTAGGAGACCAGAATCCGTTGCACATAATGTGTCATTTATGAACTGGAGTAGGATGAAGGACAAGCTACATTCCTTCTGGGAAGCCTAGCTAGGGGTTGTGCTGGTTTGGTCCCATATCATTCAGAGACAGCACTGGAGCCATGTGAAGGATCCCAGGGCAGTTGAGAAGGCCTGCAGAGGGATCAACATGGAAAGGATTCTCCTTATGACTCAGTTAGTGTGACTATGCTATAAAGGGAGGAAGTTCATCAGGAAGAGGAAAACAGCATCAATGTGTAGGAAATGAAATCTATTTCATAAGTATGTGTGGGTAATATGTATTCACTGCAAACTCTTAAGGGTTGTTGGAAAAAAACCAAAATCATCTGGGCAGTGTTTTATAAAGCAGAGAGCTTCTGAAATTAACAAGCAGGGTTGACCACGTTCAACTTGTATAATTCTCAGACTATGTTCACCATGGACATCCATGGTCTGTCCCTGGACCATTTACTGACAGTGACTGTCTGCGGATAACTATGGTTAAAATCATGGATAAAACATGAAATACTATAATCGCTGGCCATGTATACACATGGTTTATCCATGTACAACCATGGTTTATCCAAGATCAAAAGAGTGGGGTAGAATTACTTTGCCAGTCCTCAAACTCCTTGGGTCAAAATAAAGGTGGGGGGGAGGGCAGGAGCAGTAACTGATGCAAATAAATTACTAGGTGATTTACAAGACAGACGTATAACCTTGCCCCTTGGGTCATCATGGAGAGAGGATGGAAGCAGTACAAGACAGGTGTGAAAGGAACTACAGTCTCTTATGTGCTATAGTAAAACCATCACAGACACAAATATCATTGCTTTATGTCCATGAAGCATCATGAGGATTGAGACAGGAAATAGATGTAGAGACTAAGAACAGACTTAGGGCTCACTCTTGGAGGGTAGCTTCATCTATTGACTGCCACACCAAGCTGCCAGCCCCAAATGTAACGAATGTATGCGCCTACCCTTGTGCTTCATACCACTGTTCGGATGATCAACTGATGGAAAAACCCTAACAGAGGGAGAGGAGGATCCTGCCTTCAGCATGATTGACTGAGCAGATCCCCTGACCAGCTAGTTCTGAGTACACCAAGAAAGGGTGCAGAAATCAAAGTTCCATGCATAAGATTCCTAGTGTTGTGGAGGTAGACCACTCTACCAGCTCTCCACCTATGGCAGCATCCAGAAGTTTCTCCAACTAAGCCTGACTGGCTAATTCAATTAAAGCTGTTGACTCTGTCTTGTATTAGTAGAGGGAGGAGGCTTCCATTGTGCTCCACCCACCCCTCACTTGTGGCAACAAAAGTTGTTTTGATTGAGCCTAACTGGCTTCTTCAAATGGTATGGCTAAATCTGTCCTGGCATTGATAGAGGAATAGGAGGCTCCTCCCATACTCCACCCACTCCTACTTGTGGCGATGACCCAAAGCAGCTCTGACTGAGTCTGAATGGCTCCCTCGGCACATAAGATGTGGTCAGTGTTCCAAGCAACCCAATGGAAAGCACATTTGAGAAAATGTCAAGGGCAAAAGGCTCACTAGAAACCTGGAGGAGCAGTGAATAGCTTACTGTACTTGAGAACAGCAATTCAGTTGTAAAAGTGTGTTAATTACTACCCCAGGACAGAAGCATTAATGTTCTTTGTATACAAGGTGCAGCAGATCTTTCAGGTTTCTGATTTCTGCTATGCTGAATTAAATCTTTCCTTAGTTTTACTTGGGAATGCTTTAAATAAGTTCACTGACTTATGCAGCCAGAATAGTGTTATGCTTGTGCAACTATGTTAGTTTGGTTTTGGCAGTTCGCACTCTCTATTCCAGAGAAATTGCCACCCTGTAGGGGTACGAAAGGCAAGGAACCCTCAGAGAGGGTTCCACCCCTAGAGGTGCCACAGGATGATTCCCATGACTAAAGGTACCTTAGGAATCCTCCTAAGGAGAGAGTGCTGCCACTGGAGAAGGAGGGGAGGATGGTGGGGCAAAGAAAATACTTCACAATGAGGCTGAGAAGAACTGCTTCTATAGCTCAGGAAGTGGGAGTGGCTGGCTGCTTGGCCACTGAACTCCAGGCAAAACCTTTCCAATTCACTGACCTACACAGCCAGTATAGTGTTATGCTTGTGCAACTGTGTTAGTTTGGTTTTGGCCATTCACACTCTCTATTCCAGAGGAATTACCACCCTGTAGGGGTATAAAAGGCAAGGAACCCTCAGAGAGGGTTCCACCCCTAGAGGTGCCACGGGATGATTCCCATGACTAAAGGTACCTTAGGAATCCCAAAAGAAATGTAGTATAATCATCCTCAAAGAAGGAGTCAACACGAAGCATATGAGCAAGCAGTAACTGTGACATAGGAGCAGTAACAGTAATGTAATAGTAGAGAAGCATAGGCAGTTTGATAATGCAATGAGATGCTAAGTTGGATAACGTAATGAATGCCCAGGCCTGTGTAGGATGATACTGATGGTTTGTGTTGAGATTAGGGGATCCCCTAAGGAGAGAGAGAATGGTAGGACATCCTCAACCTCCATCCAACAGCAGAACCTACCTAAAGAAATTGGGGAAACAACTATGCTAACTAAGTGCTATGACCTGAGGCAATGGAGGAGAGAAAAAAAAATGCTATGAGGAGGAAATCTCTGGGGATCCAAGGCTTAGGCCACCTTCCCTCCAGGCTAGGGATAGTTTATTTAGTGATGGCTCTGCAGCTGCAATTTGGAAAACCCAAATAAAGGGAGATGGAAAATATTCCAATTTGGAGGAAGACTCTCACTCAAGCCCTCTAGCAGGAACGCCATGGAAGGCTGTGAGAAAACTCTGCAACAATACGTGCATCCAAGTCACAGGAGGAGAGCAACAATTGCTGAGGCACTCACCTGGCCTACCCACCCTAAATCAAACCTGGTGAACCAGAGGCAGTCATAGAGAGAATGCGGTGAAGGTACCTTGCTAGGGAAACCACTAAAGTCAATGGCTAACCATCATAGTGGAACACTAGAGCCAAAGGAGGTAACTTTTTCCACCCTTCACCGCTAGTCTTAAATTCTACACCAGGAGCTGCTGTCATGTAGTAGGCAGCTAAAGCCAAGGCCGGGGCAAGGACATTCCCAGCTATGGGCCAGGTGAGAAGGATCCCACCCCAAGTTGGAGATGCTCAAGATGAGTACTAAATGCAGAGTGAGACCATCAGCTGGAGGAACTCTGTGCCAGAATAGAATGGCTGGCATGCCCCCAAATTGATTGAGAGCTGAAAAGCTGGTGACCTGAATGAACACGGCGTGCTGCGATTGAAATGAGCATTGAGTGCCGAGACCTTGCAAGGTTGACTGCAGAACTGAGTGCAGCAGAATCCCAGAGGCTGAAGCTGAGGGATGGCAGTAGGCATGAAGCAATGATCTTCATAAGCAATGAGCAATGATAGCGTAAGCAAGCATGGACCTGTATGTAGGTCAATGAGCAGTAGTAGTGAGAGGTGGACCTGCACGGAGGTCTGCATATCATACTGTATAGCATGAAACAGCACTAAATTGGGGGCAAGCCAGCCAGACATGAATAGCCAAATCAAGATGACAAATACTCTGAGGATTTTTTGGCAACGAAGCAAGATTTAATAAAAAAGCTATATTAACAGACTCAGCAGGAGCTTAGATGGCTGACCTCAGAGTTGTAACCGCAATAAAACATGGAGACAATGCTCTAAAGCAGGTGTAGCCAGGCAGTGCAATCAAGCTGCAAGTAGAATGAAAGCAGGAATGAGCAGCACAGCTAAGGTCAGAGTAAACTGTGTCTAGTGAAAAGAATTGAGTATGCAACATGGAGCAGCTATGGTTGAGCTGAAACACGCACATAATGATTGCAGTTACATTGCAGTAGTTTGAGCGTGGTGAGCACTGTGTAAAAACACAAGCACTGAGTACAGTAGTAATTGGAGTAAACAGTAGCAGTAGCTGCAGCTGTAGGTAACTGAAAGTAGTAGCATGAGCTCTAAGTAGCAGTATGCTAGGAGCTTAGAAACAAAGCCCCCCCAAAAAGATAAAACCAAAACACAGCAAAACAGAAAACAGGGAAAGGCCCAAAAACAAGAGACACAAAACACAGGGAAGCACAAAGCCGGAGGAAAGATACAAACCATAAGCAGGAAAACAAACACCGAAGTCCAGCAGAGACACACAGAAACAGCAGCCGGGGGGAGGGTAGGCCCAAGCTAGCTCAGAGGACAAACCAACAGAGCCTCCAGCTGCAAAGAAAAAATGCTTCACAATGAGGCTGAGAGGAACTGCTTATGTAGCTCAGGAAGTGGGAGTGGCTGGCTGCTTGGCCACTGAACTATAGGTAAAGCCTTTCCAATTATTTTATATGTAAATGCTGATACCTGGTGGTCATGTTTTGCAGGAATTCTGTGCAGGAGGAGACTTTTGTAGATCATGTGTCCAAAAATAATATAGATACACCAAGCAAAAAAACATCAAAACCCACAAAAACTAATCTACAGACACAGATGAACAAATGACTACCTAGTGGGTCAAGGAGGCATGGTTTCAATTAAATTACAGCAATGGCTCTATCTGTGAACTGTCTCTCGAGGTCTCCAACTTGATATCCTCACACTGGTGCTGCAGTAGCTTCTCATACCACAAAATTCTTGTCTCTCTTTGGCTTATGACAGGGACTTTCTTAGTCCTGCCTTCTCACTGGCTTTCCACGCATGCCCTTTTTGTGGGGAACTACATGTCCCATGAGACTTGGGAGTAGCATCATGTGCCCCTCTGGGTCATGTGAGCCACTGCCAGCCTTTGTATTGGTTCACCAAATGTGGTCTCAGTCTCCAGACCCCTCTTGCAGTTTCTTGGGGGGGGGTCAGAGTAATTTAATATGATGCTGTCCAGAGCCTGCATGGGCTTCTTTTATTATTTAAAAACATTTGGTCACCCAGTATGGCTTCCAGCCATTTTTCATTGTTGCTCCTTGTCCCAGCTGCCTATTCTAAGGACCAGGAGTTGGCGGGAACTTTCTGGAGCAAGACATGTTCCCCACCTGATTTTGGGCCAGCGGTCCTTTGGTGTGCATGGCAAGAGCCACGCAGTCTGAGTTGGCTGCCCTGCCAGAATTCCCCTGCCACTTCTGGCAGGGAGCTAGGAGTGAATGACAGCATCCACTCTATGCTGCAGGGACTCCCATAGCCTGGGACTGAAAAAGACTACTGGCTGACTGTGGAAGAGTACTGAGCTCCGGCTCCTAGTGTGATAAAGGTAAGCTCCCATTTAGGAGGGGACTATACTCTCCCACCACTGAAATCTGTAGTGTCTTCATAAATGTCCTAGGAACAAACACAAACATCAACAAGCAAACTGGTCCACTAGCACAGTGGCAAGTGTGTCCACTTGCGGTGCTGTCAACCCATGTTCAGGAGTGAACATGGGCATCAGAGGATCAGCCAGGGGAAGGGAGGTAGGATGAGCACAGTCAATCAGAATGAGAGCACCACTCCACTCTAGCAACCTGTGCCTGGTAGCAGTTCACTTGATACAAGCAGCAAAGTTTACCAGCACCAGGTTTCAGTAACACGTCACGCGTTTACTTTATTAACATGTAAGAGGCCTAGCAAGTACAATACCTTAGTGGTGGACAGGCAAAGAATCCCCAACCAGTTTCACCCTCTAGGATTTCTCAGAGGGATACAGGAAGTGAGAAAGCCAGGAGTTTTAAAGTGTTCATGATAAGCCATCCCCAAGTGCAACTAGCAAACTTAAAGGTGCAGTGCATGATTTAAAAAAAAAGACAATCACACTGAATTAGTCAAAAAAATACTCAAAATGAGTAGGTATAACTTTTTTTTGCAATTAAATCAACTTTATTGAAGTTTTAAAAACATACACAAAACAGTATTACACATCAGATGTACAGTCATATGCACTACAAAATGCCCCCCCAAAAAAAACTCACCCTCGCCCCCAAACTCTGAAGAGACAGAGAAAGAAAAATACAGACAGGTCTGGTAAAAAAAAACATCCCCAACCCCACCCCTGTAACCCCTCCCCAATGACCACCAACTTGCTCCCCTACCCCTTCCTCACCCCTTGCCCCACCTATCCCCTCCACCCCAAACAAACATAGATAGAGTAGGTACAACTTAATCACAGCACTTATTACGAAAACCAACACGTTTTACAATTTGTTTCATAAATAAGTATCTTAGCAACCAGAAAACAGTTCCAAAAGGCTGCACTTAAAGAGCTACCGAACGTGGTTGCGAGAACTTTAAAAAAAATGTAATATTTAAACACAGTTTAGCTTACATTTAATAATTTTTTCTGTATTTCTCACTTTACTTCTCTTTTACTAAGGATATTTGCTTGTAAACAGGATCACAGCTCTCTCTGTTCTGGCTGCTTGTCTACATCACAGTTCTGTTTATGACATCACAGTCTGTTGCTGTGGAGATAATTATGACACTATCAACATGGGATTATAATGTCAGGTGTAGGCAAGCAGAAAGAGCAGATAAAGTCTTGGGGAAAGTAATCCTCTTTTATACAGTACAGCAGTCCCCAGTAATAAAGAAAAAAGGGAAAGAATGATAGAAAATACATGAAATATAAACTGAATTGTGTCAAATCTCACATTTTTTAAAGTTTTTCTAATGGTGTCGGGGTTCTTTAAATGAGTTAGGTACTTGACATCCCCCATGGCAGGCTGTTTCATTCTGCTTATACCAATAGGTGTGTAAGCCTCAGGACTAAAACCTGGAAGGAAAGAAATAAGAGAAAGAGATGTGAGTAGATAGAAATAGAATGTTAGATAATAGCATTAAACTTTTTTCTTCCTTTTGATAAGGGGCACAATATATAATTTATCATTAAGTTCTGGATGGTATTGACCTCCCAATTGGACAATTCATAATGCCTCCCTCCTTAACAGTAATGTTTCAGGGTCACCCCCCGTTTCCCCACCTGCACTTTTTCAATACCACAAAATTTAAAGTTATGGTTCTCAGAGGCTGGTTGTCTTTTCATGTGTACAGCAAGTGCATTATTTTGATCACCTTTTAATGCAGCCCTTATATGCTCTCCAATACGAAGTTTCAAAAACATGATGTTTTACCTATATAGAAGGCCCCACAATCACAATGAGCCAAATATACCACATGTGTTGTATCACAATTTATGAAATTCCTAATCTCATAAGCTTTAGTAGAATTGCTACTAGTGAACTGGTCAGTTTTTCTCCATAACTGTGCAATACTTGCAAAGACCACATTTATGGTTGCCTTTTGCCAAACAGGTATCTATGTACTTGGTTTCTCAGGGCAAGGCTACAGGCTATGTGTCAGACTGTCTGCCAGTTTTTTGGCCCTTTATAGGTAAAACACAGTGGGTTGGGGCAGTGATTTCGTAGAACTGGGTCAGAGCTTATTATACCCCAGTTCTTGGTGATGATAGTTCTGATGCCGTAGACTGATGGCCATAAGTGCCCACAAAAGTAACAGGCTGTTCTACCTGAGGGTGTTTTTCTTATTCTACCAGCAGCCTCTCCCAATTGGTGGAATCCACCTCATTCTCTGCCAGGTCTAATAGTTCAGGACTATACCCTCTTTTCTGGAATCTACCCCTCATGATGTTTCTTTGTTCTTGATACCCCGTTTCCTCCCTGCAGTTCCTTTTTACTCTCAGATACTGGGATTTGGGGATGTTGTTTACATGCTTTTGGTAGCAGCTAGTGGTGTATAGAAATGTGTTTCTATCTGTGGTTTGCATTACAAACTTGTATTTATGGTACCATTAGTTTCTTTGCTGATAACACATTCTCATAAGACTTGCATGGATGGTGAATTTTAAGTTGGAATTGGTGCTTTCCAGACACCTCACATACTTTTTCCCCCCAATTGTTTTACTAAGAGTAACACACTTAGCTGAAAGCTTGTTTACAGGTGCGACCTGGGAGCATAGGGAAGTTAAATGACTTGCTCAAGGTCACACAGTATGCAAGTGGGGGCTGTGGGATTCAAACCCAGGTCTCCAGATTTGCAGCTCAGAGCCTTAAACCACTGCACTATACTGCCTCCCAAATTATCAAGGTTAATCCTACTGCGCCTCTGTACAATAAGTATCTCATCTATAAAGTGCCTCAAGAGGTCAATCATATAGTAAAAAGGTTATTGATCTTGGAGCTACTGACAATTTCTTTCTCCCGGTACCGAGACAGAGGTTCACATAATTGGGTGCAAACGTAGTCCCTTTAACTTGCAGACAGAGAAAATCTTGAAATATGAATACATTGTGTTGTAGAACCAGCCAGGCACATTCACATAAAAATTCTACCAACTCAGGCTCAAAGTCTGTACCAACCTCCAACCAATATCTAAGTGCTTTAATATCATCTGTATGTGATATGCTGGTATATAGGGCCTCAATATCTAAAGAAACCAACCACTAGTCCTGTTCGGGCTGCAAATCATCCATGATAGCTAACACCTGTGGGATGTCCTTTAAATGGGATGGTAATTTGGGCACCAAACCCTTTAGTGTACATCTACATACTGGGACAGAGGTTCCAAATAGCTGCTTATCTGTGAAGCTATTGGCTGCCCCAGGATCTACTAGTCCCTTATACACCTTAGCCAATCTGTAAAAACAAGCTCTAATGGTATGATCAACGTAAAGAAGGTCAAAGGCAGCTTTAGTGATTAAATTATCATCAAGAGCATGTGAATGTAATACATCTGCATGGTTCTTAAAACTCAGGGTGGGCTCAGTCATTAACACTTTGTAGAAAAGTTAGTTGTTTACCTGTTTTTTTGCATTAAAGCTCATACTTTTGAGTGTTCATTACCGACACTGCCCCTTTCTTGTCTGCTTTCTTGATTGTTGAAGTTGCACCTATTCATTTTGAGTATGTTTTTTAACTAATTCAGAATGTTTGTCTTTTTTTTAAATTATGCACTGCACCTTTAAGTCTGCTATTTGCACTTGGGGTCAACTTATCATGAAAACCTTAAAAAAAAACAGCTTTCTCACTTCCTATATCCCTTTGAGAAAGCCAAGAGGGTGAAACCGGTTGAGAATTCTTTGCCTGTTCAGCACTGAGGTATTGTAGCTGCTATGCCTTTTACATGTTAATAAAGCAGAAGTTTGAAGTGTTACTGAAACCTGTGCTGGTAATCCTTGCTGATGGAGGTAGGATGAGTGTCCAATGGACTGCTATCCTCCTCCAGGGATGGCTGGGTCATGGTTTCCCCAGCTATCAGCAACACCCAGCAGACGCTGGGTGTGCAACAGCAGGGGCCAGTTCTGGAAAGGGAGGATGCAACAGCAAACATTCGCTGGTCAGGTGTGGGAGAGCACCCGTCCTGCATTGGACATCATTGCACGGCCATGCCTGTGGGTGGGAATGAACAAGGAAACTCCCCTGTCATGGAGCTGCATGCTGCCCCTGGATCACTTCCTAAGTGACGCCCCAGGCATAAGCCTCAGCTGGGGCCTCTGGTCGATCTCAATCTCTCCCCTAGTGCCCTGTGGGAGCCCTGCCATGGTAGCAAGCTACAGGCCACCCAGTCAAGCAGCTTGGTGGAAGATGCCAGGAGAGAAGTCCTAGCACCAAACGGGGGTGCTCCCCCTGTCCATGTCAGGAGCATAAATAGAGTAAAAAAAACATCAACAAGCATTTGTCAATGCTGAATGTTTGCCACTGGTATTGCTGTTGTACAGGGTCTTGTTTGTAAACATGTTTACTATATATTTACTCAGGATAAAGCAGATGAGATATAATATCTCATTTTCAGTGGTGTCCTGCTATGGCACATTGTTAGACTGTAATTACCCAAGATAGGGTAGCTGAGGGGCAATATTCTACTTTTAAGTGAGCTCCCACATTTTGCATCTATGACACCAGTGGGATGACACATACATCAACATCCTCGACCGCTCTGGGAACCCATCGACACCCCTGACCCTGACATGTCCCTGGAACGACCGGCAACAGAACAATGATAAATGCAGGGGGCTGTGCCCCCTCCGCACCCCCTACCCTCTACTAAAGTTCTCTAACTCCATGTCACACAGACAGTGGAGTCAGATATTTACCCCCCACCCCGCCATTGCCAAACAGTCGATCAAAGTGAAGCCCTCGTTGCTGCTGATATTGGTGTGGTGGGGGGTTCGCTCTGGGGGTTTCGGTGTGCCAGTGTCGCTGTAGTGATGGTATACCCCACATTTCAACTCCAAATATCCAACATTCTTTTTATGACCTGCCATTATGATCAAGACAGGTGGAATTTTTTAAATCCCATCAGAAAGGTGACTTTGCTGTGTGACTGTGGAAATAAGTTTCAGAGGGGATTTGAAAAATGACACCTGTCATGTTCAGGAGGTGGGCTAACACAAGGGATATGTTTAACATTAAGTCCAAAATCTGCAAAAAATAAAGTTATGAGTAAATGTTGGAACAATTTGTTTCCTCATAACTTAGTTGTTTTTTCAAATTTGTACCTTAAATTTTCAACAAAATCATTTTATAACCACTCCTTCTGTCCATAACAGGTGTCATTCATGAAATAATGGCTGAAAAGTCATTTTGCATCACAAGTATAAAAACACATTTTGGGTAGGCTTTGAGCAATGACAGCTGTCATATTCATGAGGTGGTGTGAAAAAACGATTATGTTGAAAGCTTGGGGTCAAAACATTGAAAATTACCATAGTTAGAAGCATGCATTGAGAAATTGTAATTCAGACTCATAACTTTATTGTTTTCTTATATTTGTACCCAAATTTTCAACATAGCCTTCTTATGAGCCCACCTAATGAACAAGGGCAGAGAAAATGTTCAAATCCTGCCTCAAAAGATGATTTCACACCACAAGTGTTCATAAATTTCAACGTAGGCTCATAACTTTGTTGTTTCTTAATATTTTTACCCAAATTTTCAACAAAACCTTCTTATGATGCAACCTCATGAACAAGCATGAAGAAAATGTTCAACTCCTGCCAAAAGGTGATTTTGTGCAGTGATCATGCAATCACCTCCCAGCATGCAAAAACACATTTTGGTCAGGATTTGAAAAATGACAGCTGTCACATTCATGAGGAATTGTGAAGAAATGGCTGTGTTGAACATTTGGAGCCACAATGTTGAAAATGATCAAAGTTACAAGCCTGCTTTTGCAAATTTCGATGTAGGCTCATATCGTTGTTGTATTTTAATATTTTGCCCCAAATTTTCAACATAGCCTTCTTATGACCCCATCTCATGAACAAGAGCAAAGAAAATCCTCCCTGTCGCAACTGCAAAATCACCTTTTGAGACAGATTTGTCTAATTTCACTTCCCTTGTTCATCAGGTGGGGTCTCAAAAAAGCATGTTGAAAATCTGAGGTAAAAATATTCAAAAATGACCAAGTTATGCCACTAAGTTCAAAACCCCATTGGAATACATTGAACTGCATCCCTAATTTCCTCAGTTCATGGTCCAACACTGAAGAATGAAAATGTGTCTGTAGTCTAGAGAGGATTATAGCATTGGACCCCCAGTGGGTACATAAGGGCTTGGGGTGGTATGGAGTGGTGAGTGCTGAGTGGGAGAGTTGGGTGGGGGGACTAACGGGTGGCAGCAACAGACATCAAGGATGGTTTTCTTTTTTACAGGTTATATTGTAAAAAAACTATGAGGGGTGATCTTTATTGCAGGTGGTAACACTGGGGACTGAGCACTCTCAGTATCTGTGTTATGTTTGTGGTGGGGTGTGGGGTGGTGGGTACAGAGTGAGATGGTTGGGTAGGGGGACTAACAGTGGTGGCAGCAACAGACACTGATAGAGTTTTTTTTTTTTTTACAGGTTATATTGTTAAAAAAACTACAAGGGACTTTTTTTATTTCAGGTGGCAACACTGGAGGATTGGGCACCCCCCAGTGTCAGTGTTAAGTTTGTGGGGGTGTGTAGGGTGGTGGGTACTGAGTGGGAGGGTAGGGTTGGGGACTAACAGTGGTGGCAGCAACAGACATTGATTGATGGTTTCTGTTTTACAGGGTGTATGTATGTGTGTGTGTGTGTGTGTGTGTGTGTGTGTATGTGTGTATATATATATATATAATATGGCACCATGCAATTCTGCTTAAAGTTGGACCAGCATAACATTCTGTGGTGATTTGCATATGCAGCCCATGATGCTTTGCAATGTTTAGGCATGTGTGATTTTGTACTATATATATATATATATATACTAGAAGGGATGGGTTTCTTTATTTCAGGTGGTAACACTGGGGATTGGGCACCCCAGTGTCAGTGTTATGTTTGTGGGGGTGGGTCTTGAGTGAGAAGCTTGGGTGGGGCGACAGTAACGGTGGCAACCGCAACAGTCATCGATGGATGGTTTTCATTTTTTGCAGGGTGTAATTCAGCCTCAGCAGGCTGATCATGACAGATCAGCTGTGCTTGCTGGGCAGCAGTTATGTAGATAAAAGGAAAGAGCCGACCTATGATTGGGTCGTGATCTCTCCTTTGAACTACACAAAACTTCTGCCCAGCAAGCCAGAACTGTGTCATGATCAGCCTGGCTGATGATTGTTCTGATGTAGATGAGTTCCATGCAGACCACTCTGCATTGGACTGACAGTGTCACACCCTTCAAAAGCCACCTGCTGACAAAATGTTTGGTGTATGTGTGAGCACAGCAAACATAAAAACAGGCAGTAAAATGCTACCTAATACATCTGATTCCTGTCCAACATATCCAATAACCTATGAGCTTTCAGAATGCATTTTCAAAATATTCATCCAACTAATGTACACATGCGCAGTCCCCAAATAGTCCCGTAGGGCAGCATAATGGGGCATAAATTACCGAGCCTGCTTTAGCTGTTATTATTTGATGTACCACAAACAAGGAGTATAGCTGGAGGGACCAGGGATGTCATAGCCAATTTAATGACAGACTTAGTGACTCTTCCAGAGCATCAAGGCTCAACAGTTTTTTCCTCAAATGCAGGTTCTGCATTACTGTCCATAGGTTTCGCATCCACTGCTAGAGCATCTGAGGGAACATTTGGCTCCTAAATGTCCTTAGGTTCAATAGTCTCCATCTGCTCGCTTTCAATTTTCTAAGGACAGGCACCCTCAGACATAGGCATCTGGTCAGGTGGAGCAGCTGGCTCTTCATAAGGGTTCCATGTCATAACAGCAATCTCAAAACTCCGCCTTGAGTGTTTTATTTTAACCGTCTTGGTTATTGAACGTTTTTGTTATTTGCTGGTTTTCCCGTTCTTATCGGTGTGGATTTCATTCCAAAAATTGGTGACTGTGGTGAGAAAGCAGGAGGAATTTGCGTGTGTTTGTTTTTCCTCCCGCTGCTGTTGCTGGGCTCTCTTGAAGTCTTTTAGAGCCCAGAGACTTCCTTGTCCCCCGGTGATTGATTGACCCTCGCCGCCTTGCCCAGGAAGAACTTGGTTGGCGTCTGAAGGGGCAAGGGGCTACAGAGAATTGCTGAGCCTGAGTAGAATTGGACTGTGGAGAGTGGGTGGAGCCAGAAAGAAATGGAACTGTGGAGCTTTGGTGGAGTCTGAAGAGAGACGGGACTCCTCTGGTGAATTGAGTCCGGATGTGAGTATGTGTGGACTCAAGGGACGGTGAAGGATTCTACTTTCCCTGGAAATTGTGGCAGTGAAGTGGCTGGGAACTGTGTTTGGTGTGTGAGAAGTTCAAGCGGCCTGACTCCAGCAGGTGTTTTCTTCTGAGATTTGCTGCCCCACAGGGGGTGGGGTGAGGTGGAGTATTCATATAGCCAGGAACTGGCTAGGTACTGTGCTTCCTTGGATGCACAGATACGGCTGCAATTCCGGCCTATCTTGGGCTCCATTCCCTTCGGATGGCAAGTTCTGAAAGCTTTTTTGCAAGTAGAGTGCAATGAGGTTGCTCGATTCTTTGCAAATAAGGTGGCTGATATCAGGGCAGAGTTGCAACCAATACACTCTACGGGGGTTGCTCTGGAACAATACGAGATCACTATGCCACAGTTTTCCTGAAGTTCCTTCATCTAGCCAGAATTCAAGGATGTCATGAGGATTATCCAAAGTGTGCGCCCTATGTGCTGTAGTTTGGACCCTGGACCAACCTTCCTAATTTTGGGTTGTAGTGATATAATTGGTCCGGTCCTTGTGCAGATAGTCTGGTGCTCCTTGGAATCAGGTGATTTTCCTAGTTCCCTGAAAGAGGTGGTGGTGACACCACTTTTGAAGAAAGCTACAGACCTAGCTCTAATCTTCCCTTTGTTGGGAAGGTGTTTGAGAAAGTAGTGGCAGCTCAACTGGAGGACCATTTGACCATCCATGACATCTATGAACCCCTCCAGTCTGGTTTTTATAAAATACATAGTACAGAGACAATGCTGGTTCGAGTGCTCAATGATCTCCTGATGGCGAGAGATCAGAAGAGCCATTCCATCTTGGTCCTTCTTGGTCTTTCTTCAGCGTTTGACACCGTGGATCATGTGGTGTTGTTAGACCACCTGAGGCATATATGTGGAATATCGGGAACTGTCTTTAGATGGTTCACCTCATTCCTCATGGGGAAAGCACAAAGAGTTGTGTCTGGGGTCTTTTCCTCTGACCCAACTGCTTTGTTGTGTGGGGTGCCTCAGGGTTCAGTTCTGTCACCCATTTTATTCTAGCTGTATATGCTACCTAACTGAGATATTGTAAGAAGGTATGGGCTGAGGTTTCACTGTTATGCAGATGATACCCAGCTATACCTGTCTCTTGCACCCAACCAGGATGGCACTCTCTCAGTCTTTAAAAACTGTCTGAAAGAAATCCAGGAGTGGATGGACTCTAGCTGGCTGAAGTTGAACTCAGAAAAGACAAAGGTATTGGTTGTGGATCTGGGTCATCGGATTGGGAGGTTGGGGGTTGATGCACCCTCTGGAATTATTCTTGGTGGTGTCTCTCCAGTCCTCTGAATGGGTGCGTAGTCTGGGGTGGTTCTTGATGATAGATTGACACTGCAGTCACAGGTGTCTGCTGTCATCAACACTTCCTTTTACCATCTTAGGAACTTCGCCAGGGTTAGGCATCTGGTTCCATCTGACGACCTTCCAACTTTGGTCCACGCCTTTGTGTCCTCGCACCTGGACTACTGCAACTCCCTGTATCTAGGGCTTTCAAGGGTTGAAATCTGTCGCCTGCAGCTAGTGCAGAACACTGCAGCCTGGCTTTTGGCAGGCTAAAGCAGATCTTGCCATATTACTCCGGTGCTGTGTGAACCGCACTGGCTGCCAATAGAGTGGTGGATCACCTTTAAAGTCGGTTTACTGACTTTCAAAGCCCTACACGGTCTGGGTCCGATCTATCTGAAAGAACTTCTGGTTCCTTACTGCCCTGAGTGATCGCTCCGCTCAGCCTATGAGGGGTTGCTAAAGATTCCAAGGGTGAATTTGAAATCTTCTGGTGCTAGAGCTTTTTCATATGCTGCTCCCACCTTTGGAATTCTCTGCCCCATCGGTTATGAGAGTGCACTTCTCTGGTGGATTTTAAGATTGGCTTGAAAACGTTTCTCTGGTAAGAGGCCTTCTCAGAGAGCAGATTTGTTTATTGGATTTGATTTTAAGTGTTTTAAGTTTTATGGAATTTTATAATGGTGGTTTGATTGTTTTAATTTGTTTGGTGCCTTGAAATTAGAAAGGCATCTTATAAATAAAAATTATTATTATTATATTATTAACTGTACATCAGCGAAAAGCAAATTGACAATGTACACTAGTGGGTGACAACACACCCGTAAAGTTAAAGTAGTGTTTATGCTGGGGAGCTGTGCGCCCCGCACCCCACTGACTAAATATAACCAACTCCAGGGGAGGGTGCATGTCGTGGAGGGGGAGACAGTTTTGCCCCAAACCCAGTACCTGCTGCATCAACGCTAGCCACCCTCACCATCATACAGCTAGCTCAGTGGCAGCACAACACACTACCCCACACAAACCCTCTTCTCTTTCCCCTCCCTATACCTCCCCTTCTGGTCACTCTTCTTCGCTCATCCCTACCATCACAGCCGCATTCTGTCACTACCCTTACAGGGTAGCCCAAAAGGATAGCTCTGTAAATGAGTTGTTGTTCTGACAGTCATTCATTTACTGTCACTGTCATCACTGGATGACCTTCATAAGAGTTTAACTTGACTATTGGACCAGTAGGGACAAGATCCCTTTGTGATGTGCGATCTTTCTCCTCAGGATCAGGCTCTCTGATCATGGTTTCCAAAACTGGATCTGTGTACAGTGGTGCTCAGTGTCAGGTTCCTTCTTGTCTGGTCTTGTTGTAACATTATTGTCATGGTGCCCTGTGTGATGACTAGCTATAATAATTGGAAATGCATACAACTAAGCAATTAGCAGGGATAGCTCTGTTCATTCTTGCCAGTTTAGGTCCAAAGGTGCTGACTGATATGACTAAACAAGAAGGAACATGACACTGACCACTGCTGTAACAGAACCCATCATGTTCAGAGCTTGAACATGCTCGGTCCATTTAGATCTGTGTTGTTGGGGTTACAACAGGTGATTGAGATCAAGTAGGCAAATCCTTCCTTCTCTGACATTCCTTCCCAGTCTGAGGTTTCCAGGCTGGGGATTCATCATTCGGTAACAAGGGTCCAATGGGAAACAAGTGATTGTGGTGCAAAGTCTTAGCAATATTCCACCCATTCTCAGGTTTGAGTCAGTATGCTAGTAAGGTGGGCAATGTTCTCTGCAGTGACATACATCTCCTCATTCCTTCTGTTTTCAATGTTTTGCTTTCCCTAGGTTATGTAGTAACACTCTGTCTCCCAGGTACAAAGACTGTCATGAGACACATTGTATTCCTTGTTTCCCTTGTTGTTTTGGCTGGCAGCAGCTTGGGCCAGGTTATGGGTCTACTCAAGATAAGTTTTCGGCAAATCCCATCAGCAGATACTCCAAAAGTCAAGTCCACTAACAGGTGGGTGTTCCTCCCAAACATCAGATAGACTGGAAAAAACGGTTGATTTTTTTCTTGTACAATTGCATTCATAGGTAAGGATTGGAATACCACCTGCTGACTCCAACAGGATCTCTGGGCCAGATCCAAAGTCCAAGTCATGTTCAGTGAACTCCAGTTGAATCTTTCCAGCTGTGGATCCACTTGGAGATGGAAGGCATGGTATGCAACTTGTTGACTCCCAACAGTTGAAACAATTCCTTGATCAATCGGTTTTCAAAATTCCACACTTGGTCAGTGTGAAGCCTGCTTGGAATGCCATAGCGCACAACACACTTTTCTCATAGTATACAGGCAGCAGTTGCCACATTCTAGTCCTCTGCAGGGTTAGCCAGGGCATACCTGGTGTAATAATCTGTCATCACCAGAATGTTGCTAATCCCTTTTTGAACTGGTTCAAATGACAGGATATCCCTGCAGATTAAGTCTAGAGGCCCACTGTTGGTGATGTTTTCTTGTGGAGCTGCTCACTGTGGCAGTCTCTTCCACTATATGCCTCTCCCACACTGCTTGCAATGCTGTTCTTTGTGTTTGGCCATTCTGGACAGATGGAACCTGGTACAGACCTGGTCTAAGGTGTTGCCTACCCCCAAATGTTCCATATCATCATGAAGAGCTTACTCACTGTTCAGTAGGAAGGCCTAATGTCTTCATGGGTACAGTTTAGATCCCTCTGTTGCTCTGTACATCAGTCCCTTTTATCTCAGATTTGCTCCATTCACATAACAGCAACATACTGAATACTTAGATCTCATTTGTGACGAACCTTTTATGCCTGCCACTGCTTTCACTCCCTTCTAGGCTGCGGGGCTCTCCTGGTGCTCCCGAGGACTTGAAAAGCCCAGGAAAAGGGTGAATCAAGTTCCAGCATCCCCAGCAGCCAGCTGCCCACCCCTCCACTTCAAGGCTGCAGGGCTCTCCCAGCGCTCCCGAGGACTCGAAAAGCCCAGGAAAAGGGCGAATCAAGTTCCAGCATCCCCAGCAGCCAGCCACCCACCCCTCCACTGCAAGGTATGGACGCCCTTGGTCCCTGTATCATTGGGCTTCATAATCTTGGCGCTTCCTCTGGGATTGGCTACCATGAGCAGCACTCATTCCCCCATTGGTTCTTAAGCCTGGACTGTGCTAGCAATCCCACTGATGCTTCTCCCGCCATCGGACACTTGGGGAGTGATTTTGGGCAGGCTTCTGCTTCTATTCTTTGTTGCTTAAAAACTGCCTGTAGAGCACAGTGTTGAAGCATGGAGAACTGAATGGGGAATTTTATGTGTTTTTGTTTTTCTTTGCACTTTTATTTTTGTCTCAATTTTCTATTTGAAGGAATTGAGGGGGGATCTGTAGACTGCTAAGTATCAACAGTTAAACCTGCAATTTTATGTAATCAGTAGCACCAAGGGTTCTGCACAGTGTACTTTTATCGAAAGATTTGTGAGGGGGCTTCAAACTGTATCCTGAAGTTTATGACCACCTTGCCCTGCTCAGCAACAATAATCTCACGGTTTAGTGAAGTTGGACTTCTGATATTTGTTTTAATTTTGTGGTAGGGACTATAATCAGCTCAGAGGTTTGTGCAGCCCTGGTGGCCAAAGGCATTCTGAGCAGGCCCCATTCCCTCACTGCTAACCCCGTCCAAATTGCTGCTCTCCCCCCGACCACCGGCACTGATTGCCGTAAGCACTTGTCTCACCTCTTTGTGTAACTTAACTTCTCCCCTCCCACTGATTTGGTGGTGCTCAAAAGTGTAATCTAGCTCTCCATTTCTCCCCCTAGGCTGCAGGGCTCTCCTGACGCTCCTGAGGGCTTAAAAAGCCCAGGAAAAGGGTGACTCAAGTTCCAGTATCCCCAGCAGCCAGCCAGCCACCCCTCCACTGCAAGGTATGGCCATCCTCGGTCCCTGCATCATTGGGCTTCATAATCTTGGTGCTCCCTCTGGGATTGGCTACCGAGAGCAGCACTCATTCCCCCATTGGCTCAGCTCTTAAGCCTGGACTGTGCTAGCAATCTCACTGATGCTCCTCCCACCATCGGACACTTGGGGAGTGATTTTTCTTCTCATCTCTCCTGCCCCAATCCCAGCCTCTATTAAATAGGCTGAAGCCACGCCCCGTCCCTGTATGAACACATCCGCTTAGAACAAGCTGCTGCAGCCTATTAAAGCAGCACAGCAAGTTTGTCTGCACCATCATCCCAGTCACCCTTGTGACTTAAAAAAAAAACCCCACCAAATCAGCATACTGCTTTGCACTACTGACCACAGCCTGTTAAGCTGTTAAACCCATATCTGGCCTTTTGCTCTTCTGTCCACCAGGCACTGTATGTCTTGGATAGAAATGCTACTTCTTAAAGGGTGCTATGTAACACTGCTTTTTGCATCCTGGATTGGAGTAGCTGGCTACAGATGCCCTTCCGGGCCACAACTGCCACCAGATGATCCTCTTCGGGGCACTGTTTGGGCTACCGTGGCTTCATCGGAACACACCGCAGCCAGCTGAGTGCAGGGATCTGCACGCCTCAATCTCCCACATGCGAGAAGACTGGTGAGCAACCCTATCATAGGGGTTGTAATGGTTAGCCTTACCCACAAGATCAAACCTGTATCCAGCTGCCTGCACCATCAGAAGCACAGATGATGGAAGGGGAGGTCTAGCCACAGCTTGAACTTCTCAGTTAGGAAGATCATCCTTATGCTATTGCTACTCTCTGGCAACATACACCGAACCCGGGCCCAGTTACAACAATGGGTACTGGTAGGCATAAGACCCATGGGCTAAAAATTGCTTCCCTTAATATCTGCAGCCTAACTGCAAAATTTGTGCGGCTGCAGGCTTGGATGGCCCTCCATACCCCAGACGTCCTCTACCTAACAGAAACCTGGCTGACTGGTAGAATCAAAGACAGTGAAATTGCCATGTCTAGGTACCAAATCTACAGGCTAGATAGAACAAGAAAAAGAGGAGGGGATGTATTATCTATGCTAAGGACTCTCTAGGGCGTACTGTCCTCCCTGAAACCAGGGTGGCTGAAGACCATGAGATACTAATACTAAAACCGCAGATCAGGCAGAATGGCAAATCCCTAATCCTTGCATCAGTACACCTTTCCCCTAAGGGAGCCACTGCAGGTCTTATAAAAGTGTTGGAAGTCATAGACACTCTCCCTCATGGAATGGAGCAATTGATTACTGGTGATTTTAATATAAATTGCAATGGGAAGGAGGCTGCACCGGCTAGGGACATGATTGCCACCGCCAGTATGTCACAACTAGTCTCCCACCCTACCAGACAGAATTATAAGACTGGTAGCAGCACCCTTCTCAACTGGGTACTTGCAAGGTCACCGTCTCGAATCACCGAGGTAAAGGTTCTGCCTGACATGCTAAGTGACCACTCCCCCATCTCACTGCTGTGGTCAAACAAAATCACCAAAAGCCCTCCCAACCTCATAATGAGTAGGGTCCTGAGAAAGGGGATGCTTGGTGCCCTCAAATCGGCATTGGCCTCCATAACTGGACCCCAATCAGCCAGGCATCATCCTTAAATCAGGCCCTTAACTACTTCATAAACAGCTTCAACAGCATATGTGAAATCTATGTCCCCCCCCACTAAGAGGAAAATTAAAGGGCAGACTAATGGTTGGATAAATGGAGAACTTCTCTCCCATATGCATGAAAGGGATTCACTCTGGGAGAAGGCAAGAAACACGGGTAACAGTCATGACTACCAGTGCTACAGAGCAGCCAGGAATCGCTGCACTAAACTAATTCTGCTCCTCAAAGCCAACTATCACAAAGCACAACTTGCCAATTCCTGGGGTGATGGCAGAACATTCTGGGATAGCATCAAGAGCATCCTTGGCAAGGAGGACAAGATGCATCCCCATCTACTTAACACCAGTAACAATCTCATCACAGACCCCCTAATCATAGGCGAGGCCTTCAACATGGCCTTCACTGATCTCACTGCAATACTGCCACCAGCCTACTTCCACCCAGAGCAGAGTCAGACCAACATCAGACTCTCGGAACACCCTCACCCACCCTTCTACCTTAAAATGGTGACTGGGAAGGAGACCCTAGCTAAGGTCAGCAAAGTACTGGGCAAGACAAGACAGGGTAGTGATGGGATCGACATGAAACTGTTATCCCTTACCCTGGATGTCCTCATAGTGCCCATCACCTGGCTGTTCAACAAATCACTTACTCTTACTCAATTCCTGGGGTATGGAAGCAGGCCCTAGTAACACCTGTGCATAAGGGTGGTGACAAATCCCTGGTAGCCAATTATAGGCCCATCTCAATCCTCTCTCTGCTGTCCAAAGCCCTGGAAAAGATTGTGGCTGGCCAGCTCATGGACTACCTCAACAAGTATAACTTACTCTGCCCTAGCCAGCATGGTTTCAGACAAACCCACAGCACAACCACAGCTCTGTTGGACTTTACAAACTATGTATACAATGCCTTGGATGAAGGCAAACTGACGGGGTTTATCTCCATAGACCTCACCAAAGCCTTCGACACAGTCAAACACCCCCTGTTACTGATCAAATTGTCAAATGTGGGAGTGGCACCTAGTGCACTATGTTGGTTCCAACACTACCTTACAGGCAGAACTCAATATGTCAAAATTGGACATACAGTTTCCTGTGCAAGAGCGATATCTCTGGGGTGCCCCAGGGGTCAATTCTTGGGCCTCTACTCTTCAGTATCTTTCTAAGTGACCTCCCCACTGAATGCGATACCAAACTGATACTCTACACTGATAACACTGTGCACATGGGAAGCAACACATCCCTCGCTAATCTGTAACATGAGCTTCAGGCATCCTTGTCCACGTCAGAGAACTGGTTCTGCAGACATAAGCTGCATCTGAATTATAGAAAGACCAAGGCCATGCTCTTTTCCAGTACATGCAAAATAATCAATCAAAACCCCCTCATCATCACAAACTCCTGCAAGGAGCCCCTGGAGCAGGTCAGCACGTTCAAGTATCTGGAGATACCTCTGGATGAAACCCTCACATTTGCTCAACATATTGACTCCCTGGTCCAGACAGTTGACACCAAGATTGGTGTCCTTTATAGGCATAAGAAACACCTATCCCCGGAGGCCCTCCGCCTTGCAGTACACAGCTCCATATTATCACATATCGACTATGAATTAGTGATATATGGGGCAGCAACAGATACCGCATTGAAATGTGTCCAGGTGGCCCTAAACAAGGCCTGCAGATTAGCCCTAGGGTTACAGCATGATACGCACACATGTATACTATATGAGGTCACAAACTGGCTATCTCTAAAAAACAGGGTCATACAGCAGACGTGTACCCTAGGGAAGAAAGTGCTTATGGGGGAAACACCACCATGCGTTGGCAATCTGCTAGTGGCTGCAAACACACAACAGGCCACTGGGGGAGGTCAAGAGGGGCCCTGACCATTCCCTTCCATCGTACCTCGCTCGAGCAATGGGCATTTGCCTACCATGCCTCTATGTGGCTTTATGAATTACCCGATCACCTCCTTGCCACCAATAGTCTAGCCAATTTCAAAACTAACCTCAAACAACATCTTATCACAACCTCTAAATGCTCCTGCAACTAATCCCTGGCCTCACAATCCACTGTCAATTTATGATTGACACAGCGTGTGCTCCTCCTTGTACCACACCCTCTTGGCTGCTCTCTACGAAGGCAAGGCCACCCATTGCCTACGCTAAACTCCACTGCTTTACAACTTCCTCTGACCCCTAAGGACATCCTCACCCCCCGCTCCCCAAATGACAAGGCTCCATGGGGCTGCACTAGTCTCTGGCTTATAACTGTGCTATTGTATCCTACCATTCTAATCTGTAATCCACAATGTCTTTTGCTCTTATGTTAAATCATTGTATTGTCTTACCTTATGTTTTCTTTCTTACAATAAATACTTTGTACCTTGTCTTGTCACTGACATGGAACCTTTGTAAATGAGCTCGGGCTGAAAGGTATTTTCCAAATCAATAAATCTAAATCTAATCTCCTCTGTGCATGAGTCTGTGTTGTGTCTGTCGTATAGTCATCTTGCTGAGATATGGCAGGGGTGACGTGTCTAATCTGATGAAGTGAACATACACATCTGGTGGGGGGTCCAGGTGAATTCCAAATGCATCAACAGCTCAGTCCACATTTACTGGAGGTGTGATCATCTACCAAAAGTCAGATGGCACAAGGCCCTCATTTCTGCCTTAGGAATAATTGCTTAAACATTTCTTCCACTTCTCTGAAATGGGAGGGTCTCCAAAGTAGAAATGTGACACTTTCTGCTGGTCAGTGTCATCTGGGGCAACCAGGGTGTCAGTGGTATACATGCAGATGAAAGTCATGTCTGGTATCAGGATAAATTCTCAGGTCATCTAATATTACAAGAGCACAGAACTCAGTTTTGCTGATGCAGAGGAGATTGGCAGCACTCCTTGTTGCAGCATCAGTCCTTGGGGTAGTGTTCTGTGCCCTGTCCACTACAATATGTTCATTGGTGACATCAAAGAAGGAATCCGGGGCAGGTTGTGTCTCTTCACAGATGACAATAACCTTTGCAGGAGGACGGAACAAGTTCTGAAAATATTACCATTTTTGTTGCATCAGTAACAGAATCCTTTCTGGGAAGATATGAATTCCCTGGAAAATGGGGGTTGATACAGTGGTGGGGGGGCATTTCCATTTCAGTTGGCATTAAGCTCCTGAAGCAATCTGCAGGGATGACAACTGTTGCTCTGACTCCAGGTGGGGTTCAGGGAGGGGTACAGTACAAATGATTACTGTTATGTGCTGTTGCATTTAATAGAAAAGTGTGTACATATTAAAAAACATTGTCTGTTGTCATAGATTTCTCCTCTGCTTTTTATATCCTGTTTAGAAAAAAGTTGTGGAATAGAATGACAGAGCTAGGCGTTGATTTAGATCTGTCTGTTGAAAAGTCTGTATTCCAACATGTGGGTTAAAGTGAAATTTAACAAGAATGGCAAATTAACTGAGAAGATTGATGCAAACAATAGTGTTGGATAGGGGTGTGTACTAGCCCCTACACTTTTTAATATATACATGAATCAGGTTCTGGAGAATTTAGAGGATGATCCTTTACATTCACCAAACATTTTGATTCAGTATCTGTTGGCCTTTGCTTAAACCAATGATTTGATTTTAATTTCTCTTTCTAAAATTGTCTTGCAGAGGAAACTTTATTGACTGACTCGACTCTGTGATGACTTAGCTTTCAGATTTAATATGAATAAATCAAAAGCCATTATTTTTGGGTGTTCTGTAAGTAATATGTAAAACTTAGAACAAAGGGGTGGCATTGAAACAATCAAATCGTACTGTTATAGAGCATAACTTTTCCAGCAATGGAAAATGCGCTTAAAATGTGCAAGTTCCAAAATAAATCAAACAGCTCAGATCTCAAAAATATTTCATTATAAGTATGGGCATAAGACTTTAATTCCCCTTCTAAGAATTGCTGAGGAAAACATTTTTACGCAAGCTTTATGTGCCAGTGAAATCTGGGGCTTCATCAATATAATTGTTTGGAAAAATCGTTAATGGGTTATATAAAAAGGCTTTGGGTCTGCCTGTTTCCATTCATTCTGCCCCTGTCTGTACTGAAATTGAGTTAACTCCCCTTAAAGTTTTGGCTGGGAAACTTCCATTATCAGTTTCTGGCTCAGAATAACTAATATACCAAACAATAGGCCACCTGCCATGGTGTTGAAAGAGAAATTGCTATTAAGGGATGGGAACAGTAATTCCAAATGGCTTGAAACCATTTAACCTTTGATTACCACCAATGGTTTTCATTATCTGTGAAGATATGTAGAAGTGGGTATTAAGATTAGTTACAATTATGCAATGGTGGTTAAATTGTCTTTGCTAAGCCAAATGACTTGACAGAAGAAAAGTATCAAAAAAAATGTTCTGGTTAGCTAAGAATTTTAAGGAACATGTATCAAACCCCTATTTGTACATCTTGACTGATCAAGTGTATCGCAATATAATAGTATTATATAGACTTGAGTGTTTTTCTAGCAAAACCTTGAAAAAGGTTCTATAAACATAAGGCCAGGTGAATTTCTGAAGACTGTGATTGTAATCAGAGTGACATGGAGAATGGTATATCATGTTATAATTTGTCCAAGGTATGAATCAAACAGCCATAAATATCTAAGTCCAATTCTGGCAAAAATGTTTCTTCCTCCAGAATTTTTATTGGACTAGCTTGTTAATTCAGAGGATCAGAATATCTTGTTCGATTTAGCAATACGTTTTCCTGAAAAAAAAAAAATAGGCAGCAAAAAAAACTAGCAAGAAACTTGAGGAATAAGGATTGACTTGACAAGGCAAATCCTGGGAACATTTGACTGGTAATTGCTTACTGGTCTATATAATACAACTTCTTTAATGATTGTATTTTAATATCTTGTGGTGTTATGAATTTCTGCTGCATACGATGAGGTATTTATGCATTTCTGATATTTGCACAGATGTAAAACCTTTTTATGTATTGTATGTTTGTTGAATGTATTTTATAATTAGCTAATTTTCAGTTATGCAGAACAATAAAACTAAACAAACTGTTCCTTTAGGTTTTGTATCATTGCCTACAAATCCTTGAGCTCCAGATGTGTCTCACTAGCCGAGTGAGTATTCCTATGAACTGGGATGGTAGCACCAGAGCCCTCATTGTTTCTCTGAAGATCTCATCCTCCTCTCATTCTCCTTCTTTCACCTCCTGTACAAGACCTCCATTGAAGGCGGGGGCCGAGGGGATTATGCCTTTTCCTCCAGCCACAACTTCATTAATATTATATCAGAGTGGGTGGTACCCTCAGACACCTGATCAACTTTGGTACGGTCCATGTTGCTGGCAGATATTCATCTTTTCCGATATGCTTTCTGAATATGACACTGCAGCTGTAGCTGGTGAACTTGAATTTGGAGTCTTTCTCAGTCATGCTGCGTAGTGACTTGCAAGTGAAACACTCATTTTGCTGCTCTCTCAGTACTTCCAAATCTTCCTTCAAGTATACTGAGGAAGGCCATGCCTTGGGCATCTGACCTATTAATCTTCAAGGCCATGTGGCATCCACTGCAGGCTCATGGATATTCTCACAGAAGCATCTCTTTTCTCTGCCTCATAACAGGGTGCATCCTGTACAATGGGTGTCACTTGTTCCATCCAGGTGTCAAAACTGTCTTCTCTCATGGGAAAATGCTTTATCTCTGAGAGAGTTTTTACTCTTGTAATACCCAGTTTCACAGGTCAACTCCCAATCCCAGAATCATTCTGGTGGTGTTGCAGAAGGGTGCTCATCTACAGCTAGATATTCCCAGATGGGTGCTCATCTACTGCTAGATATTCCCTTACAGTATGTATTACACAGGTTTCCTTTCAGTTTGTAAAAAGGACTGGGGTTTCTTTTTGAACTCAGATGATTCACAGTGTGTCCCTGGAGTCACACTGACTAGCTTGAGTGACTATGTACTGGGGTCCTCCTCCCCTTCTATTGGCCACCAGCACCCTGCTGAGGTCAGCATCTGCACAACACTCATCAAGCATGCATTCTGTAAGTTCTCTGTACAACAGTCTACTATCTGGCCTCGAGCAGTGAATTTTCCAGAACTTGAATTCTTCCTAGAACACTTTTAATGTGACTTCAATTGGTCCCTTTGGAGACCCATGGACCAGTACAGCTTTTGCAGGATTGATTTCCTCTCCTTCACACAAATCAAGCAAGGCCTGTGTAACATGAAAACGTAACAGAAACATAGAATCTGATGGCACATAAAGACTGCTTGGTCCACCCAGTCTGCCAATTTTTCTCTACCTACAGTGTCACCACAGACCCTGCTTCTCCTCTGGCTCTTTCTCCCCTCTCCTTCCTTTCCACTAAAATTCCCTTATGCCTATCCCATGCATTCTTGAACCTCACAACTGTTCTCATCCCTCACCACCTCCACTGGAAGACTGTTCTTGACATCCACCACTCTTTCTTTGAAGAAGTACTATCCCACATTTCTCGTGAATCTATGCCCTCCAGCTTCATTGCATGTCCCCTTGTTTCTAAGCATCTTTGTTTCTGAAAAATACTCCCCTCCTGTATGTTATTTACTCCTGTGAGGTATTTAAAGGTCTCTGTCATATCTCCCTCTCCTTCCTCACCTCCAGGGTGTACATACTGAGGTCCCTTGGTCTCTCTCTCCTCATAGGGCTGCTGATACAGACTCTGTACCATTTTAGTTGACATGCTCTGGATCTCCTCCTCTCTGTCTATGTCCTTCTAGAGATGTGGTGTCCAGAACTGGACACAGTATTCTAGGTAGCATCTTATCATTGATCTTCATGGGGGCAATGCCACCACCCTCTATCTGCTGATGATACCCCTTCATGTGCATCTGAGCATCCCACTAGCCCTTCAAACTGCCTTATTGCACTGCCTGGCCATCTTTAGGTCATCAAATATGATTATCTCCAGGTCTTTTTCTTGTTTGGTGGGTGTCACTACCTCTCCACCCATTGTGTCCTCCTCCCCTGGATTTCTGTGCCCTAAGGGCATGATTTTGCACATTACCGTATTGCAACTCAGCTGCCATACCCTTGACCACTCCAAGTTTTCTCAAGTCTTGGCTCATTCTTTCTGTCCCCCTCCCCCGGAATGTCCACCCTATTGCAGATTTTGGTATCATCTGCAAAGAGGCAGACCTCCCTTCCAGCTCCTCTGCGATGCCATTTATAAAGGACATTTAGGACTGATCCCTAAGGTCCCCCACTAGTCACCATCCTTTCTCTGCACTGAACTCCATTTATCACCACCCCTTGTTGCCTATCCCCTAACCAATTTCTTACCCAGTTTACCGTCATTGGACCCACCAGTAAGCTACCTAGCTTTCTCATGAGTCTCTTGTGTGGAACAGTTTTGAAAGTCTTACTGAAATCTAGGTAGGTCATGTCCACCACTCCAACCTGATCTAATTCTTTGGTCACCTAGTCGAACAAATCTGTCAGATTCATTTGACATAACTGCCCCGCACCTCATAAATCTGTGCATCCTTGGGTCATTTAACCTGTGGAATTCAAGATATGGCACATTCCTTTCCTTCAGTAGTGATTCCATTAAATTGTCACCACCAGTCTCAGGCTGACTGGCCTATAGTTCCCAGCCTCCTCACTCATCACTTTTGTGAAGTGAGATTACATCTGCCCTCCTCTAGGCCTCTGGAACCACTCCTGTTTCCAGTGAGTTGTTAAATAGGACTGTCGGAGGTGCAGCTAGTACCTCCCTGAGCTCCCTCAATACCCTGGGATGCACCTATCTGGCCCCATTGCTTTGTCAACTTTCAGATTTGCTAGTCCCTTCAGAATTCTCTCCTCCTAAAAAGGACTAGTGCTAATTCTCCCTCCTTCCAATGCTCCTCTTAGTTGTTTATGTTCCCTACTCTTCTTCTTTCTCCGTAAAGACTGAACAAAAGTATTTGTTTTTTATTTGCTTTTGGTAACCAGGTAAGTGCACTAGACAGAACTGCCTATTTTCAGGCAAGACCCAGGAGAATACAAATCAAGGAACAGATAAAAACAAATACACATACAGTGTTGTATAATAGGAGATTCCAAACAGTTATACAGAGGCACAAGTTACAGTACATAGTACATAGAGGAGTACATATCACATAGTATAATAGGAACAAAAGAGACAGAAAGGCACAATTTACTGTTAATAATGTACAAAACATGACAGTGCTGTTGGTAAGTCAGCAAGGAGAAAATTCCCAGGCAGAGACAGGGGACAAAGTGCATAGCTGCAGCTGAGGAAGAGTGGAGATGGGAGGAATCAAGAGGCCACAAGGAAATTTAAGTGCAGGACAATGGTAGATTTGCATGACTTGAGAAGCTAGGGACATTTGCAAATGTCAAAGGAGGCGAGGTAATTAGAGAGGCCTTTCTTGAAAGTGGGGTTGGATTTGGAGTGCTTAAGATCAAGTGGGAGAGAGTTCCAAAATTTTGGGGCATAGAAGCAGAAGGCAAGTTCACCCATCCTGGTAGAGCATTTTGGGACAGATAACAGAGCTAAAGACATGGAATGGAGGGAATGGGGCAGTTCATGAGAGTAAGCATAGCAGCGAGTGTGGAGGAGATAGAAGAATGAATAATGTTGTCAGTCAGACAACCTAATGAATAAGCCTGACTAGAGACAACTGGTGGAGGTCAGAGTAGAGAGTACAGTGGTGCTTAAGACAAGGAGCAGATAGTGCAAATCTAAAGACATTGTTGTAGCAATGTCCCACATTTGCAAGATGCTTGCCTGTGCCATAGCGAAGACAGGCAGAGTGTAGCAGAATCCAGAGAGGAGAAGGCCTTGGGTGACAGAGATGCTGGTGGCAGGGGACAGAAACTGATGGACTCAGTAAGCCAGTCCAGTTTTAGCACTGACAGATTTGCAGACAGCTTTGACATGCAGAGAGAAGTTAAGAGATTGATCCAGTGTGACCCCAAGGTATTTGAAGGACTGAGTTACTTCCACAAGGGAGCCATCAAGACAAGAAACCTGGAGAGATGGAGTTGAAGTGACAGATTTCCTTTGTGACCCAAAAAGCATAGCCTGGGTCTTGGTAGCATTTACCACCAGGTGGTGGGACGTAAGCCAAGTTTGGATACGATGAATCAGAGGAGAGGCGGGAGTTAATTTCATGAATAGAGCTGGAGGAGACGTAGAGAACCAAGTCATCAGCATAGAGTAAGGAGAGACTGTGGGAGGCACCAAAGGTAGGTTTTTGACAAAAAAAAGAGTAATGGCCCAAGTATGGAACCTTGTGGGACACCCAAATGAAACAGGGCAAGGGCAGAGAGAACATTATGACAGGAGACAGACTGGGAGCAGCTCTATTGATAGCTGGCAAACCAAGCAAGTGTGGATTGGGAAGTGCCAATACAGCCTAGTTGATGCAGGAACAGGTTGTGGTTAACTGAGTCAAATGCCTTCGACATGTCGTAAAAAACAGCCCCAGTAAGATGGCCTTGGTCCATAGCAGATTTGATGTCACTGGTGAATTGCACTAGGGCTGTCATGGTGCTGTGGTTTGGCCTAAAGCCATGCTGAGCAGGAGATTGCAGGTTAAAGTTGGCAATGAAGTTAGACACCTGGTGATGGATAAGCTTCTCCAGGAGTTTACTGAGGGTCAGCAGGAGTGCAATTGGATGGTAGCTTGTTAGGTTTTTTTATATCACCCTTTTTGAAGACTGGGATAACCCTGGCATTTTTCCAGGAGAGGGCACAGTACCCAAGCTAATGGAGAGGTTGAACAATCACATGATGGGGTGGCAAGAAAAGACGCACTTAATTTGAGAATTCTGGGTTCCAGTCCATCAGGGCCTGCACTGCTGTTGGGAGACAGTATGTTAAGAGCTCGTAGGATATTCAGTCTGGAGACTGGATGAAGAATCAGGGAAGGATGGGATGGGGAGGTCGGGGGGGAGGTGTAACGAGGGGGGGACCGTCAGCATCAAAACTAGGGAGGGAGGTAAAAGAGTGAGCTGAAAGCATTAACTATGGTATTAGGGTTGTTACAGGAGACCTTATTTATTAGAAATTCATGGGGGGTTTGGGATGTGGAGTGTCCCATTATATGGTTCATTTGTGCCCAGTACCCTTTTTGGGTTACTAGAGGTGGTGTGATAAAGCCCTCTATAGTAATTGCTTTTGGCAGTCCGTAGCACTTTCTTACAAGAGTTACGTAGGTAGCAATATGCGATGAAGTCAGAGAGCAAGGAGGAGGTTTTACATCTGGTCCAGAGTTTGTCCCATGCTTTAAGCATATGTAGAAGAGGGCTAGTTAACCATTTGGTAGGCAGGCCCTGTACCCTGCACCTGATGGAAGGAATGTGCTTGGACTGCAAGGAGCACAGAGAGTTTGTAAAGTATTCTACAGTCAAGTCAATGTTATTTGTCACGAATATGGGGGACCAGTTGACATGCTGAAGATCTCTTAGAAAAGCTGAGGTGTCGAGGGCAGAGAAGTGGACATGGAGATGATTTTGGGTGGGTGGGAGGGGAACTACCATCCCAGATGCAGAAGACGGGTGAATGATCACTAATGGAGTCTGGTAGCACGGTCATGGAAGAGATTCCATCTGGCCTGTTGGTAAGTACCTAGTCAAGGAGGGTGCGACTATCACCATTGCTGGAATGTCGTGTAGACACCAAGACAAGCTGGGTTAGGTTGGCCTTGCTTATATTACAGTCAAGGACAGGGAGGTTTGGGTCAAGCCAATTCTGATTGAAGTCACCTAGATAAATTACTTCATTGCTTTTGGTGGCCTCGGCAGAGTAGAAAAGCCAGGAACTCCTCGAGGCCATGTTTGCAGGAAACTGGAGGCATGTAGGTGCAAACAATGTGCAGTTTTTTAGAGTCACCCAGCAGAAGCACTGCATGAAGTACCTCACAGGACACAAGTGAGGGGCATGGTAGTAAGGTTAGGTTTAGATGAGACTTGTAAAATAGTGCCAGACTGCCACCTCTTTTTGATGCGGGCCGATCAACCTGGAACAAGCTATATCCAGGGAGAGAACACAGGGAGTCAGGGAGAGAAGGCTTAAGCCAGGATTCAGAAATTGCAAGGAGATAAGGCATTTAAGTGGTGGTCCAAGCTACAAGTTCTGCATGATTAGCCACCAAGCTTCTTATATTAAGGTGGCCAATCTTTAGTCCTCTGGAACAGGGCTCAGGGGAAGAACAGACCAAACAGTGAGGGAGGCAGCCCTGGGACCATGGGGCCAGGGTTAGTTTCCACGTCACCTGCCAAGGATAAGGACAGTACAACCATCCAGGCAGCAGCAATCAAAAAGGCAAGGATGGTCCAAGCTGTGGAGATGTGTTTAGATGTGCTGTAAGACCTAGTCAGGCAGAGAACCAGTTTTGGCCAAGGGTGTTCGATATGGCTATTGAGTCACTTAGGGAGCAGTAGCAGATTCGAGAAGGTAAAGCCCTTCATGTCTGCAGAAAAGCCTGGAAGGAAAGGAGTCAGAGGGGTTAGCCTTTTAAATAGGGAAGGTAAATCAAAGCTAAACAGAAACGGAGAGTAGGGAGCTTGAATAGGGGGAGGAGTTGCACTACAGAGCAAGTTCTGAGGGGGAGGGAAAGTTCTAGTGGCAGGGAGACTGAATATGGAACTAGGTAGGGAAAGCATCAACCATACAATTTAACAATTTGATAAAAATTAATTTTCAGTATTTAGTTTAAAAAGCAGATCACAATGCAGTCCTGAAAATTTCAGCTTGAAGGAGCGCAGCTGACACAAGGTAAATGCAAGTTGCTCTTTCTGAATAGCAATTAAATTTAAGCTCCACGAAATTGGGCTACTGCGCCACAAAAGTTGCCAAGTTCAAAAGTTTCAGTGCACACAGTGCACTCAGGTTTCCTCCGTGTCCGTACCTGTGGGGCAAATTCCGGTGGTTAGCTGTCCTTGGCTGGGCTGGGGAGGGCTGCAGAAGTGAGCCCTCAGACCCTGGAAAGAAAAGCAGACAGAGGGGTTAGTCTTTTAAATAGGGAAGGAAAATCAAAGTTAAACAAAAGCAAAGACAGAGAGTAGGGGACTTGAATAGGGGGAGGAGCTGCACTACAGAGCAAGTTCTGAGGGGGAGGGAAAGTTCTAGTGGCAGGGAGACCGAATAAGGAACTAGGTACGGAAAGCACCAACCATACAGTTAAAAAATTTGAGAAAATTAATCTGCAGGATTTAGTTTAAAAAGCAGATTACAATGATATCTGCCTTTTCTTGGTCCTTATCTGCACAGTCCCATTTTCCCTTCATAACCTTATAATCCCACCTGTGGTCTTCCTCTTTTCACTTACATAACTAAAAAATGCCTGATCCCCTTTTGTTATCACCCTGGCTAGTCTCTCCTCAGTTTGTGCCTTTGGGCTCCTTGCTGTTTTCCCTGCTTCCCGCTGGTGATCCATTTTAGTTCGATAAATGGCTACCACAAAAATTTGACAGCTGGATACTTTTCAGCAGGTGTGTTGGTGAAGTGACAGATCTATAGTGTTCCCCATCATACCTCCAATTACAAACTCCCATCCCCCAGATGTGGTGCACCCCCAGTATCTCTTTCAGGGAGCCAGAACATTTTGACTTTGGGACAGATGGCCCCGGGGTTGTAAAGCATTATCTGGTGACCCATTGCATCTCCGCCTAGCAGGGCCTGGCTGACTAAAAAGGGGGTTGGTGCCAGGGATTTTCCAACAGGAAACTAAAAGTAGGGTGTGTGCTCACCCCTATCAGTACCAGGGGGCTACCACTGTGGGTCACTATCCCAACATTCATATTTTGTGGTACATTATAAGTGACAAGCACACTACTAGGTCATGCCCAAATGACTATCAGATGTTCACGCCAATGGTGAATGCCTATCTAGAGTTTCATACATTTTCATTTAAATCTAAATTCAGCACACCCCCCATGTGTTCTTCCCAGACAAAGCCTGCGTATGTAATAATTGTCTTTCCCTGTTCTCTCTCTCTCTCTCTCTCTCCCTTCCTCCCTCCCCTTAGTTAAGGAGGTGGTGGGTGCCAAAATGGTGAAGGGATTCAAGCTTGCATGGGACAGATTTAGTAAGGCAACGGGAGGAGGCAACAGGAGATTGAGTAGGGTCTCTGGTGGCACAGTAGGTAGGGAAATCTGGGCAGACTAGGTAGCAATATTGGCCGAAAACTTCTATGTTTTGATGTTAAAAAGGGACAGTTGGTTACATGTTTCAGCTGAAAATGAGTAAGCGTGGCACCACTAACAAGGTCACCCCCATTGGACATGTACTTCTGTGTTCTAAAGTGTAAACTACTCATATACACTTTATCTCTGTCATCAGCATAGCCCTCTTGCGGTTTTCTTTCTATCCCAGATTTTCAGAAATGCTTTTAGTGAGTTGAGGTATCATGCTTTTCCCTCTGTTATCAATATAGCTTTGTGTACCTCTGTCTTACATTTACGTACCTCAGCAAAAAGGAATCATGTGTTACCAGCTGGGGAACAAGTTATGAGGAGAGGACTAAGTCCCTTCTTTAAATCATTTAAGTTCATTACATTGAACTTACTACTGTTGATGTCTTTTAATGTTTTCACTCACTGTCACTGTGTGTGACTGTTAGGCCTTGCCCTAAGGGCTTAGTTCTAATTTTTAATTTTTTTAGTCGTTAGTAACTGGGTAAGGCCCACTAGGCACAAGTGCCTGTTTTCAGGGGTGACCTGGGAGCACTGGGTGGTTAAGTGACTTTCTTAGAGTCACACAGTATGCAAGTGGAGGTTGTGAGAATCAAACTCACGTCTGGTCTGCTGGATGTATCAAGCTTGTTCACACCTCGTTCCTCTGACCTCTCCAGGGGTTCTCAAATGGTGAGGCCAACCTCCCCGGGGAGGCCCCAACATGTTCCGGGGAGGCTCAAGCAAGTCTGAAAAAGTACTGTATTTAAATTTTGAGGTTTATATATTTTGTGTGAAGAGATGAAGCAAACTGAAAGAGGATAGTAGCAGGTAAATTTTCTGTATTTATTTACTAATAGGTGACAAGGGAAAGTGAATGAGCCAAGGCTCATTTCAGGTGTACCCGGGGAAGGGTAGGGAATGAATACATTTCAAAGGTAACTGCAAAACAATCAAGAAACACACAATGAACAATAGTGCAAACAAATATGAACAATAAATTAACAAGCATTTGTCAATGCCGAATGTTTGCTTACTGGCATTGGCAGTGGTAGTGTAGAAGTTACAGAGCTGCGTAATAGGAATGGCAGTGAAGTATTGAACTGAAGCCAACCCCACCACCACCCTGCAGAGAGTGACAGGCATTGGGGTGTGCATTTTGGTCGTCAGGCATAACGGCCACGCCATTTCACCACACCCCACTCTGCAGAGACTGACAAGTGTCACGTGTTCCTTGGGGTCTTTGGCTCTTGCTGCACCATTTCATTAGGAAATATGGTGAGATGGGTGCGATATAGAGAATGGGTGAAGTTTGGGGACGAAGAGTCCAAGGCATACCTCGATGCCTCTCAGTGACTGCAGGGTGTGGAATGATATGAGCATCACAGGCAAGAATCCCAAGTCACACCCTGATTCCTGTCATTCTATATAGGGTTGGGTGATTTAGTTGAAAAGTCTAATACCTCAGGCATTCATTGGTATTTTAACTCCAAATCTTCAACATGTTTGTTTTGTGACCCCACCTCACGTAACAGGGGAATATCAGTGTGGTAGCCGAAAGCTGCTTATGCACAGTGACAACGGATTTAGCACCACGGATGCAAACATATTCGAACAGGCTGTAAAAATGGCAGCTGTACTCTTTCATGGGGAGGTGTAAAATGGCTATGTTGCAAATGTGTAGTAAAAATATTTAAAAAATGGTGAAGTCACTAAGCGTGACATAGAAACTGTCAGCAACGACAATCGTTATATAAGTAGGTTGGGGATATTTTATAGCAGATTGTCAACTCAGGCATTTTGGTGCCTCCGATCATGAACAGTGTCACTGTGATTTTCTTTATCTGTGCCGAACAATGATTTCCCATAACGACCACGCATCTCTGCACTGAAAGTGTGAAAACACACTTTGGCCATGTTGTGACAAATGGCAGCTGTACTGTTCATAAGAAGTGTTGAAAAATGCCACTAGTGAAAATCTGGACTGGAAATATTACAAAGTCATGAACTAACGAGGATGCGTGGAAACTGCACAATGCTCACTCGTAACACAGTCATTTTATGGACTTTTGTCACCAAATTTTCAACATAGCCATTTTAAGACCTCTGCTCATGAACAGTGTAACTGTGATTTTCTTAATCTGTCCTAAACATTGCTTTCGCACACCAACAGCACCATTGTGCGCTACATGTGCGATAACACATTTTGGGTGACATATGAAAAATTGCAGCTGTACTGTTCATAAGGAAGTTTAATAAAATGGACATGTTGAAAATCTAGAGTGAAAATATTAAATTTGCAAACTAACGAGCATGCATAGGAACTGTGCAACGCACGCTCGTAAAAGTCATTTTTAGGCATTTTTTTCACCAAGTTTTCAACATAGCCATTTTAAGACCTCTGCTCATGAACAGTGTCACTGTGGTTTTGTTAATGTGTCCCATACATTGAGGTTGCACATCGACTGCGCCATTGTGCGCTACATGGGCGGAAACACGTTTTGGTCAGGATGTGAAAAATGACAGCTGTACTGCTCATAAGGAGGTGTGGAAAAATGGCAATGTTGAAAATCTGGAGTGGAAATATTGAAAATTCGCAAACCTACGAGCGTGCGTGGGAACTGTGCAACGCACACTCGTAAAACAGTCACTTTTAGGAATTCTGTCACCAAATTTTCAATATTGCCATTTTAAGATCTCTGCTCATGAACAGTGACACTGTGATTTTCTTAATATGTCCCATACACTGAGTTCGCACAACGAGTGCGCCATTGTGCGCTACATGGGCGGAAACACATTTTGGGTGAGATGTGAAAAATGACAGCTGTACTACTCATAAGAAGGTGTGGAAAAATGACAATGTTGAAAATCTGGAGTGGAAATATTGAAAATTTGCAAACCTATGAACATGCGTAGGAACTGCGTAACGCACGCTCGTAAAACAGTCATTTTTAGGAATTTTTTCACCAAATTTTCAACATAGCCATTTCAAGACCTCTGCTCATGAACAGTGTCACTACAATTTTCTTAATTTGTCCCGTACATTGATTTCGCACACCGACTGCGTCATTCTGCGCTACAAGGGTGGAAACACATTTTGGGTGAGATGTGAAAATGACAGCTGTACTACTCATAAGACAGTGTGGTGAAATGGTAATGTTGAAAAATCTGGAGGAAAATATTGAAATTTCCGAACTTACGAGCCTGCGTGAGGAACTGCATAACACGCTCATTAAACCAGTCATTTTTTTGGAATTTTGGCACCAAATTTTCAACTGGGGTTTGGGTCTCTTCTCAGAATGATTTTCACTGTCATGGTGGTATTCAGTCCTGAAGGGTGATTTCGCAGTCACTGCACAGTCACCGCGCCGAAATCACCCTTCGAGCCCGATAATGCCATGACAGTGACATCATTCATGAGAAGGGTCCCAAAACCCTATGTTGAAAATTTGGCAAAATTCCCAAATGCCCGAGATATGCAATAAAGTTGAACCCTCCTATCTAGCCCATTATACAGCTTACCGGCATTTCCTCAGTTCGCGGTCGGCTTTGAAGAGTGCAGACGTGTTCCCGGTCCACTCAAGATCGCCGTGCGGAGTCTGGAGGTAAGTATGGGGTGAGGGGGTGTGAGGAGGCTGGGTGCGCAGTGGGTGGGTGCGGGATGTGGGAGGGCTTGGGAGGCCGTCTGGACAGTTTTTTACAGGGTAAAAAACAAAAAGATTCGTTGGACGCTTGCAAGTTGGGGTGGGCTCCCAGCATGGCACAATGACTTTGGGGAGGGGGCACGTTCAGCTGGCGGGGATTGGGCACCCCGTCGGCAACATAATGGATTGCCACGCTGGGGTGGGCTCCCAAGCGTGGCAGCAACATTGGGAGGAGGGAGACAAATAGTTCAGCCGGACGGGGATTGGGCACCCGTCGGCTCTCACGCTTGGCGAGGCGCGCATGCCTGCGGCTGGGGGAACTGCTGTGGAGTAGCTCCCTTATCGCTTCTCACTCAAGCGTAGCTCCCCTTTCAACTGAGTGCCACTGCATTTTGGAGCATGTCATGACAGCTCCAAAATGCGATAGTCTGAACCACGCCTGCCAGCCCAGTGCCTGAATTGGAGGAGGTGACACACCTCCGAAATCTCCGTTCATGGCACTATGTTTCTTGCACATGCGTGCAAGCAAACATAAAAATGAGTAGTGGTAATTGATCAATTTGTAGACTGATGGCAGAACAGCCCAAATACAAGAGTTGAGCATAGAAGTGCTAAGAGCAACAGCAGGAAGGAGCAAAGTAACCCCCGAGAAATTGCTTAGGAGCAGGGAAGGAGGGGAGAGGCACAGAATGCAGAAAGGTTATTTCATATAGAGAGGAAACAGAGAAAGTAGTCTGACCCATGAAGGCACTGCAGCAAGGGGTAACAATGGTTAAAGAATGAAAATAGCAAAGCAAGTAGGCTGGCCTATTGAAGGGGGGATACAATAAGCTGAATAATAATACTTATTGTATTTATTTGTTATTCAGATAACACCTTTGAGCACAGGAGCTCTTTTTCAAAGGTTCCATGTCAGTATAAGACAAAGAACTGAATGTGAGCCAAGTACTTAAAGGGGTTTCAATGTATTCATGGTGTACTGTGCAAAGTACAGTATGTTATTTTACTTTGGGGAGGCCAAAGATTATTTAAGTTTTTGGGGGAGGCTTAAAATCTTTTCTATGGATTTGGGGAGGCTCACTGTGTCACAGTCTGAGAACTATTGCTCTAGCTACACTGCCAGCCAAATGATTCCACTTTGAGTCTTGTACTCAGAGAAGAGGACTTGGGTAGCCAAACCTGGGGCAGCTATTCAGTATATTGTCTTCTCCAGGTAGTACTTTTTGAACCCTCAGGTTCCTTTAGCAACAGTGCGTGCCCTGCCTGCACTTCCCCCGGGGCGGAGTCCTCACAGCTGTAGATCCTTTGGTTACAGAGCTGTGCTTTGCAACACCTTGGTGAGTGTGGATGGTCTTACTGAGGCAGAAGAAGTGGATAAATCATCCCTGTATATCATTGCATATAGTGGAGCAGTGTGTCAGAGGTCCAAAATCCTCTGTTGAGTTAAATAATAACCTCAAATTCATGACAGATGGTAAGCCAAGCAAGATAGTGATCTCAGGCCTTAAAGCAGCAGTGCAATGAAAAAAGTTATTACAAAAAGCTAATTTTCTGATATGGTTATAAACAATATTGGCAGAACTGTTGATCTGGGTTTTCTGGATGCTTCCTATACCATGCACTGTACATTTGCATTTATGTCTGGACTCATACCCTCCTCAGGTCCCCAATATTATTTCTATGCAAAAATGAGGTGGTCATATTTTTTCTTGAGAAATAATTATTTTAAAACGTTCATAACATTCTTAAATGATAATGAATACTGAAAATGTTACCACCAAAATAAATTGGAAGACATCTGGCATCAATTAGGATGAAAAAAAAGGTAGGGTCAAATTTTAACCAATTTTCATTGCACTGCTGCTTTAAATCCTCTGAGATCTCCTTCACACAGGAAGTTTTCTTCTCCTCTAGACAGACAGACAGAAAGACAGACGGACTATCTATGCTTGTCTTGCACAAAGTTAGAACCTGAGCCCAGCAGCCAGCTGCTCCACAAAAGACCAGGAATGACAGCTGTTTATGCATAAAATATTATTTGTGATCCCAGCATACACTGGTGTTGCACCCTTTGACATCAAACCAGCCTGCAACCTTCAGCCACCACTGTGTACTGTTAAAGACCATTGGTGCTCCCAAAAGGGACTGTGGGATTGCTGGTGCACCAGTGGAGAGGGTTTGATCAATGTTATACAATGGACATAAAAAATCCTGTTACCTTATCAGTCAGCTAAAGTCTTTACCCATGGGTAAATCCTGCAATACCCCACCCCCATTCATGCCTTATTGCTTAAATCTACTTGTGATTGGTGGAAGGTGGGGCTGCTGAGGATGAACTGCCTTTACTGTATATTGATTGCGGTGAATTTAACCCTACCTGCATTTCCTTCCCAGAACCTATTCCGTTCCCTCCAATAAAGTCCCTTATTTTCCTTGTACATAAATACTGTCTTCTTTGATATATACAGAATAAAGTATGAGGTGGTGTGTGTGTAACAAGAAGTTTACCCACACCCAAGGTGTTAGATGCTACTTCCCTCTCGGAGTTTGTGAAAGCAGCTAACACCAAGGGTGTGTGCAGACTTCAAGTTTAAACACACTGACCCATATATTAGTTTGTATAATTGCTGGGTTTTGTTTTTTTCACCACAGCAATTATATAAAATAAACAGATGTTCCTGTGCAGCCATGGTCCAGTTAGGTTTCAGCGTGCGGTCCATGGTCGGCCTTATTTATTTAAAAGTTTTTGTATTTATTTGTTTCAGTCGGCAGCCAAAACTTAAGTTGTTTCTTTTTTTCAAAAACACAAGATTTTCTGTTTTAAAATCGCTCACCGCCAAGTCCAAGTGGCGGTTCAGTGTCCTGGGGAAAGACAAGGTGGCCAGTAGTCCAAAAGGAAGAGCTGCGAGGGGTGCATGCTCAGAGAGAGGGAAACTGTGTGCATGTTTGCCATCATAAACACTCCTTTATAACAGCAAATTATGCCATGTTTTCCCTACGGGAAAAAGGAAAGCCCATGAATTATAACTGCATTGTGTATTACTGATTTTATTACTGTGTGTGCTTAAAGCGATAAATGGGGCTGAGAGCATATTACCTGTAGCTGTGAGCATATCATCTGTAGCTGAGAGCATATTATCTGTAGCTGTGAGCATATTATTTGTAGCCGTGAGCATATTATCTGTAGCTGAGAGCATATTACCTGTAGCTGTGAGCATATTATCTGTAGCTGAGAGCATATCATCTGTAGCTGAGAGCATATTATCTGTAGCTGTGAGCATATCATCGTAGCTGTGAGCATATTATGTGTAGCTGTGAGCATATTATTTGTAGTCATGAGCATATTATCTGTAACTGTGAGCATATTATCTGTAGCTGAGAGTCTATTATTTGTAGCTGTGAGCATATTATCTGTAGCTGTGAGCATATTATCTGTAGCTGAGAGCATATTACTTGTAGCTGTGAGCATATTATCTGTAGCCAAGAGCATATTATCTGTAGCTGTGAGCTCTGAGCATAATATCTGTAGCTGTGAGCATATTATTTGTAGCCGTGAGCTTATTATTTGTAGCTGTGAGCATATTATCTGTAGCTGTGAGCATATTATTTGTAGCTGTGAGCATATTATTTGTAGCCGTGAGCATATTATCTGTAGCTGAGAGCATATTACCTTTAGCTGTGAGCATATTATCTGTAGCTGAGAGCTCTGAGCATATTATCTGCAGCTGTGAGCATATTATTTGTAGCCATGAGCATATTATTTGTAGCTGTGAGCATATATCTGTAGCTGTGAGCATATTATTTGTAGCTGTGAGCGTCTTATCTGTAGCTGTGAGCATATTATTTGTAGCTGTGAGCTCATTATCTGTAGCTGTGAGCATATTATCTGTAGCTGTAAGCATATCTGTAGCTGTGAGCATATTATTTGTAGCTGTGAGCATATTATCTGTAGCTGAGAGCATATTATTTGTAGCTGTGAGCATATCTGTAGCTGTGAGCATATTATCTGTAGCTGTGAGCATATCTGTAGCTGTGAGCATTTTATCTGTAGCTGTGAGCATATCTGTAGCTGTGAGCATATTATCTGTAGCTCAGGGCATATTATTTGTAGCTGAGAGCATATTATTTGTTGCTGTGAGCATATTATTTGTAGCCATGAGCATATTATCTGTTGCTGTGAGCATATTATTTGTAGCCATGAGCATATTATTTGTAGCTGAGAGCATATTATCTGTAGCTGTGAGCATATTATCTGGAGCTGTGAGCATATTATTTGTAGCTGAGAGCATATTATCTGTAGCTGTGAGCATAGTATTTGTAGCCATGAGCATATTATCTGTTGCTGTGAGCATATTATTTGTAGCGTAGAGCATATTTTCTGTGGCTGTGAGCATATCTGTAGCTGTGAGCATATTATCTGTAGCTGTGAGCATATTATTTGTAGCCATGAGCATATTACCTGTAGCTGAGAGCAAATTATTTGTAGCTCAGAGCATATTATTTGTAGCTGTGAGCATATCTGTAGCTGAGAGCATATTATTTGTACCTGTGAGCATATTATCTGTAACTGTGAGCATATTATTTGTAGCTGAGAGCATATTGTCTGTAGCTGTGAGCATATTATTTGTGCTCTTTTTCACTATGGGTGCAAGCTTTTATTTCCTGTGGGGGAAGCACCCAGCTGACCTTTGCTAGAAGGGTCCCCATCGGTGGAGGCTGCCTGCCGTTCACTAGCTCTGAGTACTAACCTGAACTCAGGTGCCATTCACCCAAAGGTTGAAAGACTTTGTCATTTATCTTAATACCCAGGCTAGTCAGAGACCTTGCAGGTGAGGGTGGATATATTTGGTATGGAGTTATTAAAACAGAAACCCAGCAATCTGTCATGCTTTTGTGAGCTTCTAAAGCCCAGCTTGTGGACCAAGTCTGATGACTGTAGTGACATTTCTAAATATGCAGTAGTGTACCACCCTCGTCTTCAGTAAGAAATCCACTCTACTGTTCTTAAAAAAAAAAAAAAAGACTGAAAAAAAAAGACCTACAGCCCATTGGCACTAAAGGACTCAGAGTCCCCAGTTGAAAGGTTTTTTGTAGTTTTGTGTCCAACTGCTCCCACTGGAAACTTGCATCAAGGATGAACACTATAGTGACTTGTTAATAAAGCAGTGCCAAATCTGGGGAAAAACTCCAGCAGGTGGCATCCTCTTGCTAAACAGTGCATCCATAAGTTTGCAAACAACATTTCCAGTACTTGGCACTTCCCAAGGGTCCCACTGTACCGGCCACAGAATAGTCTGAAATTCACTGATTGATTCACTTTAGGACAAACACACCATAAAACACCGAGCCCTTTTAAAGGTAACAGCAAAACTACTCAGTGAGGTCCTGCTTGTGTTCAGTTTTGGAGGTGGAAGCACTTTTCTACAGGGAGGTCGAGTGACTTGCTCAAAGTCACACAGCCAGTGGCTGTGGTGGGATTTGAGTTTGCAGACTCATAGTTAACAGTTCTGTGCTGTAACCATCAAACCACACTAACTTGTGCATAACTTGCTATGGACTGGTGGATCAATTTAATTAGATCCCAAAAAGGTTCTATAAAAGGCTTGTTTTTAAACCTTTATGCAAACCTAGTACTGCAATCTACATACATTTGCACATTATCTGTTCATTTCACTTAGGTATTTTTTGCTCTAAATGTTGCAACCAGTCAGATTCTAGGAAGCCATTCATTTTGTCTAATAAACTCATCAGTAGTACATGTATCATGCCTCAGTGTTAGTGACTGACTTGATAACAGTCTCACCTCTGGATCAGGCAGATCAGATGGTCATGGGTTCAAATCCTGCACCAGGCACTTGAGTTAATATCCAGCATTGACACTGTACTGCTACACTTTAGGTGGTGGTGTGGGGGTGAGCACAATGAGCCCTCATCCAGCATGTTCAGAAGGGCGGGTGTTTCCTGTTTTCCTCTCTGCCCTCTCTCCACCCATGTTGCATGTCGACATGGGCATCATTGCTGCGGTGTTCTACAGGAATGCATGGTGGAGTGTGGCTACCCATGCCACAAAGTGTACCTCTGCTGGGCCACCACGTGGACCACTTTAAAAAGTTGTGCACAATAAAATTTCCCCCCTCCCCTCAAAGGGAGTAGTGTCTTCTCCTTCTCTTTCCCTGCCTACCCCTGCTCCATTCATCCTAGGCTCGGGGAATGAACCTGGATCACCAGTGTGTGGAGCAGGTAGGTACCTTAGCCCTTGGCACTACAGAGTATGCCTGTTGCCTACCGCTGACTTTTTTTTTTAGAAGTGTTTTTTTTTTCCTTATGTTAAAAGTTGTTCTGTGTGAGACGAGCTCTGCCCTAATAGCACTGTGAAATCCAAACCATGTGTTTTTTTTTTTAAACCTCCATTAGAACTCTTCAACTTTAAGCTGAGCTTGCAACAACCTTGGTGGCAAGCAGACCTCTGTTAGACTGCAGGTACATATGTGAAAGAAAGATGCTGTGAGCTCGAGACAGCCAAGCCATTTTTCTTATTTTGCCTTCAAATACGGATCTGCCTAAAAAGGCCTGTCCAAAGCATTAAGCAGCCCCAATTCACATTGTGACAGTCCTGACTTTCTCCCCTGCTCCCTTCTCAGTTACACATGTATCCCAGATCACCTCTATGCATGCTGCAGTGTTTCTGATGGTGTAGAATGTGCTATATATCACTGACAGTCTATGGGAGAGGGAGAGGCGTGGCTAGTGACATCAGTCTATAAATACAGTACAGCAATACTGGAGCTTTGGGTCTGAGAGTGCAGTACACACACTGCATAGACCCTGTGTTCCCATTCTCTCTGTATCTCTCTTGCTCTCTCGTCTTACTCACTCACTCATACTAAATCCATCAGATCTCACCGGTGACTTCAGGCAACTGCAACACAGCCTGGGTATCAGTGGAAGAACCTGTATGTGCCTGCCTCTCACAGACGGCATCTTCATCAGTTTAGGGGGGTAAGTAGAGTAAGATCTCCTTGCAGAGTTACAGAAGGGAGTACTGAGTTGCAGCATGGATATTGCAGTGCAGCCCGGGACTGATTATTTACTTAACTGGTTTTGTTTTTTTTTTGTCATGCAAAGTGCACGTGTGATTCTTGGGAGGAAGCATGCTGATCTTCTTCTTCGCTGAAAGGGGTATATCTGTTTAGGTGCTTCTTCAGTAATGTTTGCACTGTTTTTAAAAAATCCATAAAGAATAGCCTGCTAATTCACACAGCCTGGGTAGGTTGGCTTTCAGAGAAACTGTTCATAATACATGAGTGCTAGTTTTTTTTTGCATGTCTACATAATGTGCAAATATGCCTTGTTTGCAAACTGCGCCTTTTAAATCCTCCTGCTGCGTGGGGTTGATAGTGGAGAGGCAGTGTGATCTAGTGATTAGAGCACAGACGTGGGTACTAGCAGGCATGAGAGACCCAAGTTCAAATCCTACCAGCTCAACCTACATGCTGCATGACCTTGAGCAGGTTGCTTAATCTCTCAGTGGTTTGGTCCACCGAACTGTAAAAATGGGTAAAATCAAGACCCCACTGAAAATGAGACACCGCATTTCAGTTGAACTATCAGGGTAAACATTATTCATTCCATTTCTCTTCATATGATGCTTTTATTCCTTAGTCATTTTAAAAATGTAGACATAGGCATGTTTTAATTTACTCTCCCCTGCATTCTGTTTTAAAATACACCCCACCCCATTTTAGGATTGTTCCCATAGACTTTCATTATTTAGACAGGAAAATAAAGCTAGTCCACTTCTATTGGAAATCATGTAATCTACAGCAGAAGAACACAGGAAAATTGCCCTGGGTTGCAGGGAAAATGTCTGCTTGATCTGATATCCCTGCCATTTTTTGTTCCTTTCATAAAGTGCGTGTATATTTTTATTTTGAGATTACTTCCTCTTCATTAGTTGTTGTTTCTAATGAATTGTGAGGGCACTTACACACTTTTTAAAGTCTATAAATGACAAGAGGTGCAGTTTTGTATGTATTTTTTATGCATCATAATCCTCAGGACATTATGGTTTAAAAGCAGGTCTGATGTCTCTTGGAATTAATTTTCTTTCTTCGTTCAGGTACCGCACACAAATGAAGGGAATCTATACCTGACAACAAAGTGTGGATAAATGCTTGAAAAATATTTTGTGCAATTGGGAGCAGGCTTCTTTCTACAGAGAGATGAAAAGGGGATAGTGCCGTGCATTTGGAGCCGTGGATTACTGGGATCCTGCATCGAACTGTTTTCCCATGTGAAAGATTTAAAAGCGGCAGCCACCTCCTTGAAGACCAGACTTGACTCTCCCAGAAGTACATGGCATTTAAAAGTTGTATGGGCTTGAGTCTTGGGATTTTCAATCTGTTTCTGGCCAATGAGCAGCTTTCCCTCACCAGACTAAAAAGAAGGGCATGTCTTCTCACTGTTTTGCTGCAATGGTGGATTGTTTTGCTAACCAGCATTTGCTAGAGGAATTGGTCTTTGAAGTGCAGTGAGTCATTTGATAGTGGGGAAAAAAGTGTTTCTGATACATTTTTTTCTTTCAGTTCTGCAATTATAATTATTGAGCGCCTTGCACCTGGATCAGTGAGCATTCGAGTAACGGGACATCAAGCTTCAGATTCCCAATGGAAGCTGCGCCAGTTTAACTTTTGCCTTTCCTGCCTCACACTGGTGCATGTGAATTCGGAGCATGTGCTCAGAAGGGTTCCACTACAGAGCTGTTTATGAGTATAAGAAGGAGAGAGAGGAGGACATTAGCCTGCAACTCGGAGATATCCTGACGGTGAGCAAAACGGCTCTGCTGACTGCTGACTTCAAGGAGGGGGACGAGAGGAGCCCCAAGGGATGGCTTAATGGGATCAATGAACGGAGCAAGGAGAGAGGAGATTTTCCAGGGACATACGTTGAGTACGTGGGGCCCGTGAGAATTATGCCCCCAACGCCAAAGCTGCGGCCCAGGCCTGTGCCACCAACCCCAGCTGGCACGCCTGTGCCCTGTCCACCAAGCGGTAAGTAAAACCTTGAACGTACGTGCTTTGCTTATATTTGTGCCATCCTGGCTCCAGCTGTTTGACTGCAGGAGATGGGCAAAGATTCTTTAACAGGTCTTGAATGTAGATGAAGGATTTAATCTGAAAAATGTAAAATGTGGAAGGAAAAGCCTTTCTGTTATTTGTAGAATCTGCATCAAGTCGCAGAGTTATCTATACAGGGATGGAAGAACTGTTTCAGATAAGTTCAGTACCTTCCAGAACCTTTGCCATGTTCTGTAAAAGAACCTTATCAGAACTTCTCAGGCTCTGGCAATTTTTAAAGCATGAAGTTTGAAGCTTACTATAGTACCCAGCAGGTCTTCATCAAGAAAGGAGATGGCTGGTGGCGATAAAAAGACACAAAATGCAGACTGGAGGTAGTAAATGGACTCCGTGAGTCATGTGTGCATTAATTAAGCAATAATGCATGACAGGGCATGTGTTGTTGTAGGATTCACACACACCTTGTGTGGTGTGTCACAAGGTGCAGCCAAGTGAATTTAACCACACAAGAAGTGTATAAATCCCACTACTACACATGCCCTGAAATGCATGTTTGCAATTATAAAATTAATCTGTTATAAAAAAAATGAATTATGTAAAATAAGTAAACATTTGATCAGCATGATATTCAACGGTTGTCGGTTGTGGGTTTTACACACAGTCATGTGTCATGTTTTGACCAATGAGGCTACAGGATTTTTGAGACTTATTTTATTATGGGTCATACTCACAGTAATGTTACACAAGGGGTACTAACTAGTTACAGTATATGACACTAATTATATTTACTGTAGTACCACTCCAAGTTGCTTTTAAAATTCCTTCCTCATCACTACCAGTTGCTTATGGGTGGACAACTGTGGTTAAAATGTTTTTTTGTGCTTTTAATTTAAAGATTCTTTTGTTTTTTAAATCAGTCTTCATTAAAAAGCTTTTCGGTTACAGAAAACAGTGATGTCACCATATAGCTATGTAACTATCATGTCAGTACAGTTTGTTAGTATTAGAAATGTTGTTACATGACAATTCATTAACTGTGGAGAATATATTCTAATTCATTAACTTAAAGATTCTGAATGTTTTGATAAGGCTTGTATGATGAACAGAACTTTTCTTGGTTTACCAGAACCTTAGAACCATGTGGAGTTCTTGCAACCCTAGTAACATTCAGATATAAAAATAGATTTTTTCAAAACTCGTACTGCAGGTACTAGTGCCTATTTCGGATGAAGTCTGCATTATGGCAAAAGAACTTCAAAATGCTAGAGTCCGATTTTCAAACATTCTGATGCATTTTTAATGTTTTCTCATTGTATGACACAACCATGACACAGGTGTCATTATTTTAACCCATGCGTCATTTTTGGAATGCGTCCCACAGTGCTTGCAACATGAAGTTAATCCATGTTTTCTGCGGTCTAACAGCCATATCACAGATAGTGCAAGGGTGCAAAAATCATGCTGCAGGTATTTGAAAAGCTAGCTTTGTATATGCTTTATTTATTTGCTGTATAGGAGCAACTGGAATTGCCGGGTAGCTAGATACCTGTAACTAAAAAGGCAGTGGTTATTAGATTGGGAAAGAAATCTGCAGAATCATTTCTCAAGGAATTAAGGGACTGGGATGGAGCACTGCAGATGCCTGTCATCTTGGAAAAAGTCTAAACACCTTCCACATCCGTCTGTTGTAAAGAACCATGAGATATGGCAGGACATCAGAAAGAGAAGAATTATATTCTGGGTCATCACCTTTCAGTACCTTTAGGGAGGCAGTATAGCGCAGTGGCTTAAGGCTCTGAGCTGCAAATCTGGTGACATCCGACAAACCAGACCAGGGTTTGAATCCCACCGCTTCCACTTGCATACTGTGTGACCCTGAGCAAGTCACTTAACTTCCCTGTGCTCCCAGGTTGCTCCTGTAAAAAAGCTTTCAGCTTAGTGTGCTATACTTGGTTAAACAACTAAAGAAAAAAAAATAGTACAAACACAAATAACTAAGTAAAATGCAGTCAACCCTGCTAATGCAGAGTGTGTAGGTTGCTATAATGGGGCTTCCATAAGCAACCTGGCAAAGTGAAAGCAAGACATCAGCCTTCACGTCTAAATCTGTGTGTGGCAAGCACCATCTAAGAACTTGGAGGGTACAGATGTCTGCAGGGTGCTTCCATGCTGTTGCCAGTGGTCACCTGGAATACAATGAGGGTGGGCACCAAAGACTTCTAAAATATACAACTTGAAAGCAGAACTCTTAAATCTCATTACATCTGCATTAATAAAGAGTCTGAGATGTCAACAGAATGGGAGTGACCTCATATTTCATCTGTCCCTTTTTTCAGGGATGTCCCTGATTTTTGCCTCAGGAATGTCCTCCATCCCTTCTAAATTTCATTGGCATTTCTATTATGGAAGAGTAGGGATTTGAAGCATCAAATAAAGCAAGCCCTTGGGGGTAACGGACTAGTTCTCCTTAAATTAATGCTTCAGGGCATTATCCACAAAGTTGGCCCAGATACTGTACGTGCCAAAGTTGTGTATCCGGGCAGTGGAATGCCACAGTGCAAATTGCAGTGCAACTAGTGATATCCACAGCCTCGGGTCCTCCCACCCCATACACATAATGGAGCAGCGAGGGACAGGGTCATGTTGGTGAGCAGACTAGGACTGAACACCAGCCATCCAGCTGGAATGTGAGTGAAGCACCTGCTCCACGTAAAGTGGGGGGACTGTAAGATATGGCAGTCTTCCTCCTGCTGTATCCCAGTCTTCAAGGATCATGTTTGTAAATGTTTTTTTGAGACTCTCAGTCCTTCATGCCAGCTTGGAGGGCTGGGGTCAGGAAGCACTGGGGCAGAACTAGCTCTGGAAATTGCCTGTAAGGGCCAGGGGACACTTACATGGAGTGCATACAGAAGTTACCACAGGGACCCCTTCCTCACATAACGCTGCCACAGTCTGCACCACCTCCCCACTGTAGATAATGTTTTTCAAATCACATAGATGCATGCCCCTACCCTGTCCCCACCCCATACCTCACTACCGATGTAGATACCCAGGTGGAGTGGGAACACTTGCAGATGGCAGGGGAATCCCATCCAGTGGGTGTCACTGGGGAACTAGACATGTGAGAAGGAGTCGCTGCATAGCTTTTGCCCACCCTATGCACATTCGGATGTTCCAAAAATGTTTTGTGAATCGGGCCCTTTAACATTAATCCATTTATTATAACAGCTACTTGGGCTGCCATTACTATTTTGTAAGAGGTGTCCCCAATTTTGGTTATTTGTCCTTTATTCTTTATATTACAAATCACTTACATGATTTCAGCCAATCAGTACTCAAAATCGCAGGACCTCTTTTCCTGTGTACAGTTTTGTCGGCTCACGTGCGACAACAATGAAGTGGTGAGTTCCATTTCTTCAATGGGGAAAAATCTATGTTTGCTTTTTTCAATTAAAAAAAATAATTTGTAAAACATTATAAATAACTCTGTCGAACTTAAATGATTTAGAATAGATTTACTGGTGCTATGTAAGATGTATTTCATGGTAGGGCATCAACTCGTAGACAGAAAAACTCATCCTCAATTCCTTGTTTCCTCACCCAACGTGAATGAGATGCCACTCTTATACCATAAGCAGCATCTCTCACAGCACACTTGAACATATTGCCTTGTCCCTGACTTGGGAGGCAGGAGGTATGAGCAGCATCACCAATGGAAATTAATAGGAGTATTGTGAGGTGTGATCATAGAAAATTCAAAGTGTACCAATCTGGCGATTGTTTCTGTGCAGTGATTCACAAGTGTCCATAGATGGGTTGCACTTTTCACAGTTATCCTCTTTAAAACTGATTTAACCAACTCCACCTTCCCCTTCCCTCAGTGGGACCGAAAAAGTTCTCTTCTTGTAGGCCAAGGCATTCTACAAGCAATTTTTTCTAGTTGGACTCTGTGCGAAGTAGCTTAGATCCAAGAGAAAATTGGTGAGACAGCAATTACAAGATGGATTTCATTTTTATTTAGACCCTTTTCTTTCTACGGTGGTGGTGATGAAGAAGAACTGCACTGCATCAATGGTGTTTTACCACAGTAGGTGAGACATGTACCAAAAGGTCCTGTTGTAGGAATGTCAAGGGGACATGTCCACCATATAATGCATGACAAGGTTTCTCCTTTTAATAGACATGGTCTGTGCCACTGGGAAGGGGCAGCATGTGAGGAGGTAGTACCAGGCAATAACAGTAACAAGTGGGCATGCCACGTAGCTAGCCCATAAGTTAAAACATGCAGCAGGCTTACAGTATATATATACGCTCAGGATCTAAATACATTCTAAATATAGTCAGCACCCCAAGGGTCTTATGACCACAGGAGCCAAATTTAGGGTTGTTTATGAGTGGAGTGACACAGATTCTTAGGGTATGAAAACCACAAGCTGAAGATGAGTTCTTTTGGTTCCCTAAGAATGTAAATTAGACCCCAAAACTGTAAGAGTGGCTAAGGCAGCTGTATTAATATATTACTGATCAAGGGTCAAGTGATAATATAATGAAATAAAAAAAAAATTCCACAGATCTTGCTCATTTTTAAGGTACCTGCATGTGAGCCACTCTTCTGAGAATAGGTATGTCTCAAGTGCAGGAAACAGGATTGCTCAGATTATGAACATTCGAACGTACGTAATTTGCCAGCAGATGAAGGCCTAGAGGTCTATTAAGTCTACTTGAATGTGCAGCTAGCACCCTTTATTCTGCAGCTGCCCCTCCCTTCCACCCTTCCCCTCCATTGACCCTCCCCCTTGTCCTGTCCCATCCCCTTTTTATGTAGTCCACTGTTCTACTGGATACCACTTCTGTAGGTAATGCATTCCATCCAGCTGCCACCTTCTCTGTAAAAAAGTGTCTCTTCATCTCCCTCCTGAACCTTCCTCCCTCCTGCCATCCCCCCTTAAACCTCCCACTCCACTGAACCCACCCTTTTTTGCTGCCCCACACCAGGACCTCAGCTGAGCAGTTAATCATCTCCCACAAGTTCCTCCTATTTGATTTAGTCTCCCCCACCAAATCCAATCCTTATCCTCCCCCAGTTACCCGAAAAGTCCTTCTCCTTGATCATACCTCTCATTCCGGCTCCTTGCAGCTAAACCTCTTTCCTCTCCCTCTCCCCCACTTTTCCCCTTCTATCTCTTACTTGCTGGTCACTCTCTCTGTTACCCTGGCCTCCCCATACACTCTATAACTTGATAATCTTTGTAACCGTGGTTGTCCGAGCTTGCTCCAGTTCTGTCTGCAGGACTTCCATGCACCCTGTTGTGAGTTGCTTGTATTGTCTGCATGTGCCATGTTGTGTTGCTCTCATGCACTCATTTTGCAGTTTACTATCCAGTTTTGTCACTGTTATACTGTAGTATACATTTGTGTTGTTTATGTTTTGCTTTCCCCTCTTCCTTCCCACCAGGATGTCTCTGGAAGCAAGCTGGTCCCAGCTCAGTAGGCGCACAGAGATCGAATATTAATAAAAACTAGAAGGGACATCACGTGACCTTGATTTTTCCTGTCTTTCACTTCTCTAATGTTAAAGATTGGCAATGACTTGCATATGGTCATTGAATGTCCCAGAAACCCTGCATAATGTCCCTCTAGCATATAACTTTATGGGTCTGCTTGGAAGGCCTCTTACGGATATGAGTGTCACCTCACATGTTTTTAGGACCAGAGGACTGTGAACCAAAGATGAGCAGTTCTGTGGTACTAAGGACGCAAGAGGCAACACTCTTAGATCCATAAGAGGCCCTCCAATAGGACCTCTAAAATGATTATAGATCGCAAACTCTATTAAATAAAAAAATCAGTTTTGTGATTTAATACAGTTAACAGCATAAGCGGTCAGCGAGAAGCCCTTATAGTGCCTCAATGTGTGAGACACACTTATGATGATAAGAGTACCTCACGTGCAACTGAAGGGAGGGCTGTTATTGGTCAGGGATGCTCCCGCAATCTGTAATTACATATATAGAATCTGTGCGATTAGGCCTTTCTTAGTAAAATGTTTCAGTAAATAAATGAATTAAAAAAACTAAAGCATTAATTTATGTTTGGTGCAGTGTGTCCCTGTCTAATTCCATGCTGCAGACAGGACTTTAAAAGCACTTGCTGGGATGGGGAGGAAGAGGAGGCATGCAATCTCCAGTGTACAAAGCTATTAAGAAAGCCTTCATCAAAAGGAGGTTTTAGGCTGCCTGCTTGGCACCATAAATGTTTTTATGAAGACATTAGTAAACTGTATTACATTACTTCTCAACAAAATGCAGCCAGAAACCGTTCACTCAGAGTTCTCTTTCCATCACCCCAGCTGCAGTGTAGCATGTTGCCAAGCAAGTCAGCAGAATGCTAACGCATTTGTTGTGCCCACAGATGCACCATTGCTAGTTAGAAGCATAACTGTTCAGAAAATCCATTCCGTGAATTGCATAGGCTAGACAACATAATTTTTTTCTATCTGGAAAGAATAATTATGTATTGTCCTAGCCATTATCTGAAAGCATCTGAATTCTGAATTATTCATATTCGTCAACCATTGTCTAGTCAAGTTATTTAATATCCAGTCAGATACAGATCATTTGTTTAGCCACATAGAAACATAGACTTTGATGGTAGATAAGGACCGCTAGGCCCATCTAGTCTGCCCTTTTCCCTACCTACAGGATAGGCCGCAGATCCTAGTTAACCAACAGCCTTTATCTTCCTGCCCCCCACAAGAATTGCCTTATGTCTGTCCCATGCATTCTTGAATTCTCCCACAGTTTAGACCCATAACTTCCTCAGGAAGGCTGTTCCATGCATCCACTACCCTATCTGTGAAATAATACTTCCTCACATTGCCCTGAACCGCCCTCCTTCTATCTTTAAATTGTGTCCCCTTGTTCTTGCAAGTCTCTTTTTCTGAAAGATGCTACCCTCTTGGACTTTGTTGATTCCTTGAGGTGCGAAAGTTTCTATCATGTCCCCCTCTCCGTCTTTCCTCAAGGGTATACATATTAAGCTCCTTTAGTCTCTCCTCATTCAGCTTCTCTTGCAGACCCTGCACCATTTTAGTTGCCCTCCTCTGGACTGCCTCTATCCTGTCTATGTCCTTGTGGAGATGGGGTCTCCAGAACTGGACACAGTATTCCAGATGGGGTCTCATCAACTGTCTGTACAGAGTGATAACAACTTCCTGTTTTCTGCTGCTGATGCCTCTCCCTATACATCCCAGTATACCCCGGCCCTCCCTACTGCCTTCTCACATTGCTTTCAACCTTAAGGTCATCTGATATGATTACCCCAGGTCCCTTTCCTGTTTTGTTGTTGTTACTACCTCCCCACCCATTGTGTATTCTTCCCTGGGTTCTTGTTTCCCAGGTGCATTATTTTGCACTTTTTGCATTGAACTTAGCTGCCATACATCTGACCATTCCTCCAACCTTATAAGTCCCTTTTCATCCTTTCCACACCTCCTTGTGTATCAACCCTGTTGCAGATCTTTGTGTCATCTTCAAAAAGGCATACTTTTCCTTCCAGTCCCTCTGCAATGTCACTGATGAAGACATTAAAAAGGACTGGACCCAATACTGAACCCTGTGGTACCCCACTAGTAACCGCCCTTTCTTCTGAGTGGACTCCATTTACAATTACCTTCTGTGTCCTGTTGTCCAGCCAATGTTTTACCCAGGCTACCACCCTGGGACCCACTCCCAGGCTGGTTAATTTGACTATCAATCTTTTGTGTGGGACTGTGTCAAATGCCTTGCTAAAGTCTAGGTAGGCCATGTCCACAGCCTCTCCCTGGTCTACTACTTTGGTCACCCAGTCAAAGAAATCTATTAGATTCGTCTGACATGACCTTCCCGCGGAACCCATGCTGCCTTGGATCCTGTGCTCCACTGACCTCTAGGTACCAACTATTCTTTCCTTCAGAAGTGACTCCATACTTTCCCACCACAGAGGTCAGACTGACAGGTCTGTGTTTCCTGCCTCTGTCTTGGTCCCACTTTTGTGAGGGGAATCACATCCCCTTCCTCCAGTCCGGGTACCACACCATCCTCCCATGATTTATTAAAAAGAGTAGCCAGTGGTTTCACTAGTTCCTTCCTTAATTCTTTTAGAATTCTGGGGTGAATTCCATCAGGACCCATTGCTTTGTCCACCTTCAGTTTTAGGAGTTCTTGCAGAACCCTTTCTTCTGTGAAAGGACTGGGATCGACCCCCCTATCAAGAGTGCTTCTGTTAATTGGATTAGGCACTTCCCCCTCCTCTTTTGTGAATACTGAGCAGAAATATTCGTTCAGTATTCCTGCTTTTTCACTGTCCCCCTCTGCCCACCCACTGTTCATTCTATTCAGCCTCACTATCCCTCCCTTTGTCTTTCTACGCTTGCTGATGTACCTATAAAAGGTTTTATCCCCCTTCTTAACTGAGTTGGCTATCTTTTCCTCAGTTTGGGCCTTTGCTATTCTGACTTCCTCCTGCTTCTTTCTGCCTTAACTGGTACAGCTCTCTGTCCTGCTTCTTCTGTGTTTCCTTATACTTCGGAATGCTATCTTTTCTTCCTGACTTTGCAGCCACCTCTCTTGAAAGAACCATAGTGGCTTTTTTTCTTTGTTTTGATTTGTTTATTTGCTTCACACAAGGCTTGTTGTGTCTGTGATGGCAGTTTGATAATTCCCTATTGTTGCTCCACACCTCCTTCTAGCCTGTTTGCTAGTGCTTTCTGAGGCACTGTCCCATCTTGCCAAAGTCAGCCCTCAAAGTCCAGTACCCTCACTTTTGTATGGCTTGACTCGTAGCTGAGTTTAACGTGAACCACACTGTTTGATGGTCACTTGTCCCCAGATGGCAACCCACTTCTAGATCTGAGATCCTCTCACTGCCCCGTTTGAGGTATGAGGTCTAAGATTGCTCCCTCACAGTGGGTTCGAAACTAGCTGTCTAATGCCTGCCACCTGTGGGGCATCAAGAATGGCCCTGCTCTTGGATGTGGCTGCAGCAAATGTGCTCCAGTTAACATCTGGCATATTCAGGTCTCCCATCAATAGTATCTCCTTTCTCTGCCATTCTAAGAATGCCTTCCATCATATCCTTGGCCATTCCTTCCCCTGACATGGGGGCTCAGCACAACCCTGTGTGGACTGTGGTGCCCTTTCCAGTCTCAAGGTGACCCACAGTGCCTCCTCTCGTCCCTGTTTACTCTTTTGTTCAGTTGCTTTTATCCCTTCCTTTACATAGAGAGCTACCTCCCCTCTTCTCCCCTGCCTGTCTCTCCTGTGGGTTATGTACCCTGGTATGTTAACATCCCAGTCATGGTTCTCTGTGTACCATGTTTCTGTGACCTTCCGATATCCAGGCATCCCTCTTCCATTAAGGCCACCAGCTCAGGGAGCTTGTTGCCCAGACTATGGGCATTGGTACTCATTACCCTCCATTTCCTGATGGCCTTACCCCTTTTGCCCCATCCCTGTCCTTCTTGCCTTTGTCACTTTCTCCATTTACCCCTGCCCTTCTCCTATCGACACCTCCATGTTGGTGTTTGCCCACTTACTACTGTGATTGTTTGGGGCTGGGATTTTCTGCTCCTTTCCAGTGCCTCCCCTTGGCTAGTTTAAAGCTTGCCAATGAAGCATTTAAACCTATCACCTAGGATCCTGGTTTCCCTCCCGGACAGATGCAGCCCATCATGCCAGTATAGACTTGCATCACTCAGGTGGACCCCAGTCCCCAATGAAGCCAAATCCCTGAGCTCCACCCAGTTTTCAACCACTGATTGAATCCATGAGTGTCGGAACATCCTAGCTTCTCCTATGCCATAGATGGGTAGCACCTCCGAGAAGGTTACGTGCATGCTACTTGACTAAGGCCCCTCCCAATTCCACAAACTCTTCCTGCACTTCTCTAATCCTTTCTTAGCCAGGTCATTTGTCCCTAGGTGGACAATGACATCCAGCTCCTCCCTGTGCAGCTGCTCTGGCAATCCTGAGGATTCGCTCCCTGTCCCTCCAAGCCATGGCGCCAGACAGGCACCTTACCTCCCTCTCCCCTTCCTTGCCCAGTTCTACCTTCCTCACAATGGAGTCCCCCACCAGGAGTTGTTTCCTTCCCCTGCAGGGTCCCCTGCCACCCTTCTGTGGGTCTCCTTTGTGGAGGTTCCCAGCATCCTCCTTGGTCTCCACTGTAGGTGCCTCCATAGAGGAACCACACTTTGCCAGAATGGCATAGAAATTGTGGAGAGGTACAACTGGAGGGATGTGCCTCTGTTCCACCACCCTCACCTCCTGAGCCACTGTGGTCCAACCGCTCTCTTTCTTGGCAACCTCTGAGGCAGCGGCAGTGGCACTGGTGGTCCCTGGATGGAAGAGAGGTCCCACAAATCCTGGCCAACTCAACCTGGAGATGAGCAACCTCCTCCCTCAGCCCAGAGAGGTGCCTGCAGATGGGACAACACCGCATCCTCCAGAATATCTCACGGAAGACTGCTGCTCCACAGCCACTGCACTGCACCACTCCAATCATGTCTTATTTCTGACCCCTTAACTGTTTGCAATCCTTACTCTTTCATCTGTTTTTTTCTCTCTCTCTCCTTACTTTCTGCCTGTGTGCCCTTTAAGCTCCTAATTGTCCTGTTCTGAGACAAAATATCCTATATTTCTCAGTAGACCACTTACTTGTTCAGAGGCAGACCTCAGCAGCTAGAGGGGCCGGAGGCTACTCTTGCCCTTCTAGGATGGTGGGTCCTTGGTGGTTCTGTGATCACTCACTTCCTGCCCTAAACAGGAAGTTCCTGTTGTCAGTCAAATCCTGTGCCTATAAAAATAGAACTAGCTTTGGGTGGGAAGGAGGGCAATATAGTCCCAGCGAGAAGTTCAGTCACACAGCAGTCCTTTCTCTTGGTGTCTTCTGCCAAGCTATTAGCAGAATCTTTCTAAGCAGTCTTTAAATGTAGCTTCCTTCTAGCTAAGCCACTCCCCTACTTACCAGATCTTTCTACAAGTAATTTAAACCTCACAGCAGTTAAGTCCTTTTAGTCACCTGAGATTTACACCTAGATGACTTTTCAGTTACCCATTCAGTTCAGTTAACCCAAACACACACTTTTTTTTGTTTTTGTTTTGTATGTTAGTTTTTTGCCCTAAATTAAAGGTCCAAATACAAAAGTTCTTCTACTTTAGTCCCAGCAGAGAAGTTCAGTCACACAGCAGTCCTTTCTCTTGGTGTCTTCTGCCAAGCTATGTGTATTAATGGTTTTGAAGTCCCGGAGAAGCTGTAGTTAGACGAAAGGATAGTGATTCTGCACTGGAGCATCAAGTTCAACCTCTGATCTTTAGGGCACAGATTTTATATGGAAAAAATGTATATCAGTCCTGAAAGAGTGGCACCATCTACTGTAAGCATCTGCAAATGATGGAAACGTAGAGTACTGAGAAACGGTTACAGCACAGTGAATTCTGGTGGTGGATGCAGAGATTGCATTGCATGATGGTAGATGCTCAGTCTAATCTCTGAGCTAGGGACAGCTTTGTCAGATGGATGGTAAGAGCTGCTGTTTTGGGGACTGAGGGCTGAAGGTTCGATTCTCAGCAAGGAATGAAGGTGCATGTGATCAAGCAGTTGGGACAGACACGTATACTGTAACAACGGAGTTGTGCCAGCTGGGACTGAACTCAACATCCCATCAACACAGAAGGTGTCCCAGTCCTTGGAGCGGATGGATTTGGGTGGTGTTAGAAAAACAGAAAAAAAATGCAGCTGTAGGAGTGGTTCACTAGTAACTGTGGGGGCTAATGATGTTGTATGCAGTTCTGATCCAGTACTGATGTGAGATGAGTCACAGTAGAGTCACAGCGCTGTTCCTATCCATTAACAAAGCATGGAGTGAAGCCAGTACAGGGAGAAAAGTAGAAGAAAGAGGTTATATGGGAATGGGTAGAGTCTGGTGTAGCTGAATAGCCTCTCTGTATACCCTTAAATTTCCAGGTAGGCCTCCCTCAGGAGAACCCCTCAGTCCAACTTGCAAACATTGAGCGTTCTTTCATGTAAAGCATACAGTATTTACAAATTAAATGAGATTCTTCTGATTTCTTGCTGCTTAGCTCAGATTACAAACCTATATCTGGTGTACCAGACTGACACAATTTGCTGATGTGTGTGTCAGGCATGGGCTCCCAAAACCCCCTCTATAAAAGGGTCCCTAGTGCCTGCAATGACCTTGGCCGTTGACAGTACAGGCATGGTACAGCTAGGGAGGAGAGCTCAGCCAGTGGATGTGTATATGAACAGCAGCAGAAAATACATCCGATTTACCTGGCACAGGTGAGACACAGCAAGAAAGTTAAAATCAGAGAACTATAATAAAAAAACATATACTGTATAGGACAGAAATAGTAACTTAGCAATTTAAAGCAGTTGTATTGTTAGTCAGCAACAAAAACATTTCATCATATAGTTTTTTGGTAAGCATGTACTTCTGACATCCTTACATTCATTATCAGTGCATTTTTAGTTGGCTCAGACATTTTTAAAATGGCTTTTACACCAAAATTTGTAACCAGTGATTCACATTATTAAAGATGGACCTCATTTGCAATTTTCAAAAACCTCTCCTGCAGAAGTTATCTGTTGAATGTACGTGCTAGAGTCGTAATGTGGATATATCAGGATAGTGTTACCACGCACTTTTTTTTTTTTGTTAACTCTGTTTATTCACCCTGCTTCCTGGAACTCTCTCGGGTTGCCTCTACTCGCCGGCCGCTCTACCGCCAACCTGGTCCCTTGTCTCCTCAGAGGGTATGCTGCCCCTCCACCAACCTCCGACTGGGACCCCCCCCAGCTCTGAGCCCCCTGGGGTAGGGCCACCACTCCATCTAGCACTCTAGCTACAATATAGTGCCGGCCGAGGAGGAGGGGGGGGGAGAGAGGCGGAGGCAAGGTCCGGTATTGGCATGCGGCGGTGGCCTGGAGAGGAACTGTTGTCTATCCAGGCACAGGGGGTTTTCCTTTTGTGTGCTTGCCCCCTGTGCACAGCCGAGCAATGACGTCAGCACGGAAGGATCCATAGACGTCAGCCATGCACGTCCCAGATTTGATCCCAGTGTCGGTAGTACCTCTGGTCTCCACCGGAGGTCACTATTGCACCGGGATGCCCCTGGATCCCACCCCAGGAAAAGGAGAGCTGTCTTCCGGATGCTCAGTCCTACTCCCTCCCTGCTGACCCCCAGCACCCAGGCCCATTCCCGAACCAGGGTCACTGGCATGGCAAGTGTGGCATCCAGCGCCTCAACCCTCAGCGCCACCGGGCCAGCCAACCACATGCTTCTGATAGAAAGCAGCATACCACTGTCCCAAGATGGTTAATTGTTTTGTGGCTGACAGGGCACTGGAGCGGGAACTTCTAAACACTACAAAATCCCATATCTTGGTTCAGGAATGAAAAAAAACGAAAGATGGGTATGCTGTTATTTTTTGCTAGGAAGATTATTGCTGAAAAAAACTATATGGTGGTGACTAACAAGTACTGCTGCTCTAAGGTCAGAAGGGACTCTCCATCCATCATGTCTGCCCCCACCCCCGATTTGTAGCAGGTATGAATAAGTATGCTGGGCAAAGATACAGGGCTGGATTCACAGTGCCCCCCAAAATCCCACAGCTGCAGGAAAAACCTGGCACAAGTGCTTTGCCGTTTGTGGTGCTGAAGTTTTTCCTGCAGCTGCCATGTTCAAAGGTGGAGTCGGTTTATAACCAGCTCCACGATTTATGGCAGCTTGTGGGTGTTTTTTTTCCTCGCAGCTGCAGAAAAAATTGCTATGCCCCATGGGACCAGCCGTAACATCCCCTGCAGCTGCAGTGGACTGAAAATAAAAATCTCTGCAGCTGCCGAGATTTTAGTCCGCAACTGGAGTTGCAGTGTGGGACTTAGTCCCTCATTGTTTTGTGAATCCAGCCCACAGATTTTTAAAGGGCACTGTCAACTCTTTTTGCATCATATTTTTTCTATTTGAAAACCCAAATTTTCTAATTGGATACCTTCTCCAAATAAATTCAGTGATGTTGCTGTTTGCTTTATCCGCTTCCTTTCTTAGTGGAACTGAAATGCATGCTAATAGTGTATTTATATCCAACCTTGCTTTGTTTCAGATTCCTGATCTACTCTTACTACATGCTTTCTGAAAATTAGGAACTACCCCAAACTGTGCTGCCACTGATAATGCAATATGCTTATCTCCTTCCACTGCATCTTGAGTGTCTAGACTGGGTTGGGTGTTACCAGTTCCAGGAAAGATGCAGTGGGAGTTGATCAAGGAATGTAAACAAGCAAATTTTGAGTGGTAACACCGGTATGATGGGCAGTCTGTTATAGCTTTTATTTTATTTTTTTTGTGCCTCTGCAGTGCTCCGGCGAGGGCATCCAGCCACCGGCCCCCACTGACCCGGAGGACAGCAGGCTCACTCGATACGCGAGGGTCCTAGCACGGCCATCGCCGGACCCCCCAACGCGATTCCATGACAGGCCTTCAGGTCAGCGGGTGCACGGCCATCAAGCTGCTCGGTCGGCGCCAACCCTTTTTCCACCTTGGTTTTTTTGTCCCCCTGGAGCCGACAGTGCAATGACATGCTGTGCTTATGCAGGCGTCTTGCCTAACTCCTCCCCATGCTGGTGCCGCACCTTGTGATTCTCCCGGTCTTCACCAGGGGCCGCCCAAGAGCGACGCAACCCCACGAGCCCACCCCAAAGGAAGGAGAGCAGTCCTGGGACGCTCAATACAACCTCTCCCCTGCCAGCCCCCAGCAGCCCGAGTCCGTTCCCAAACCCGGGTCACCGGCATGCTGCTATCGCTTTTAGAAAGAAAAACAGAATCAAATCAAACTACTAGCTACACCATCAATGTCTGCAGAATGTGAACAATTACAAACTGTGTTTTTTAAACTAGGAACAATTTGAGGCCTAACGGGGTTAAGAGAGTGTCCCTTTAAGAGATTCCCTACACACACTACTGATATGATTTCACGCAGTCTTATCAGCGATTAGATGAGAAAGGCAGAAACAAGTAAACAACTTTCCTATGGCAGAGGGTCACTTTCACTGCAGGACCGTGGGTGAGATCCCTCGCTTGACGCATTCATCTTCTGCAATTTAAGTCTGTGCCATCCTTGTTTAGCACATTCTGTGCCAGAGCTCACATGTTTTTTGTCCTAATAAGAAAAATTAAGCCACACAGCAATCAGACCTCAAGGATGGTCTCAGAATTCCCTCACCTCATATTGCTGTCTTCAGTTCATTTTATACCTACTGATGGCTTCACCCCTCTAGTACTGTTAGTGATATCAGAATATCATTTTTTTTTTTTTTTGCAGTGCTTTTGATACACACTGTATCCTCAAGTGCTTTACAAAGCAGCAAGTTAGATACTGGTAGTGCAGTAACTGTCAGTGCATGCAGTATTCATGCAGTAGTCATAAAAGAGTGCTGATACCACACAGAGAAACACATACACAACATGCACACACATCTACACACATGTACATTCACACACAGACGCGCGCGCGCGCACACACACACACACACACACCTGCATATCATTAAGAGAGAAAGGACATGCTGGCCAGAACGCCAAGGATAACTCTTTCAGAAAGCTCCAAGGGCATGGGGCATCTTTAACTGCCACCAGGGCAGAAGTCACAAGAGATGGGCGTAAGGGACCTCAGTTTAATACACAGAAACATAGAAACATAGATTTTGACAGCAGATAAGGACCACTTGGCCCTCCTAGTCTGCCCATTTCCCTACCTACAGGATAAGCTGCAGATCCTAGTTAACCAACAGCCTATTTCTTCCTACCCCCACAAAAATTGCCTTATGTCTGTCCCATGCATTCTTGAATTCTCCCCACAGTTTTAGACCCTACAACCTCCTCAGGAAGGCCGTTCCATGCATCCACCATCCTCTCTGTGAAGAAATACTTCCTCACATTACCTCTGAGCCATCCCCGTTCTATCTTCAAATTGTGTCCCCTTGTTCTTGCACATCTCTTTTTCTGAAAGATGCTACCCTCTTGGACTTTGTTGATTCCACTGATGTACTCAAAAGTTTCAATCATGTCCCCCCCCCTTTCCTCAAGGGTATACATATTAAGCTCCTTTAGCCTCTCCTCATATGGCTTCTCTTGCAGACCCTGCACCATTTTAGTTGCACTCCTCTGGGCTGTCTCTATCCTGTCTATGTCCTTGCGGAGATGGGGTCTCCAGAACTGGACACAGTACTCCCGGGTCTCACCAACTGTCTGTACAGAGGGATAACAACTTCCTGTTTTCTGCTGGTGATGCCTCTCCCTATACAGCCCAGTATCCCCCCAGCCCTCCCTACTGCCTTCTCACATTGCTTGCCAACCTTAAGGGCATCTGATATGATTACCCCTGAGGTTCCTTTCCTTTTTGTTATTGTTCTACCCCCATTATGTAATCTTCCCTGGGTTTTGTTTCCCAGGTACATTATTTTGCACTTCTTTGCATTGAATCCAAGCTATCATACTTCTGACCATTCCTCCAACCTTGCCAAGTCCCTTCTCATCCTTTCCACACCTCCTTGTGTATCAACCCTATTGCATATATTTGTGTCATCTGCAAAGAGGCATACTTTTCCTTCCAGTCCCTCAGCAATGTCACTTATAAAGACATTAAAAAGACTGGATCCAGTACTGAACCCTGCGGTACCCCACTAGTAACCCCTCTTTCTTCAGAGTGGGCTCCATTTACAATTACCTTCTGTGTCCTGTTGTCCAGCCAATGTTTTACCCAGGCTACCACCCTGGGACCCACTCCCAGGCTGGTTAATTTGATTATTATTCCTTTGTGTGGGACTGTGTCAAATGCCTTGCTAAAGTCTAGGTAGGCCATGTCCACAGCCCCTCCCTGGTCTACTACTTTGGTCACCCAGTCAAAGAAATAAATTAGATTCGTCTGACATGACCTTCCCACTGCGAACCCATGCTGCCTTGGGTCCTGTGCCCCACTGGCCTCTAGGTACTCAACAATTCTTTCCTTCAGAAGTGATTCCATCACTTTCCCTACCACAGAGGTCAAACTGACAGGTCTGTAGTTTTCTGCCTCTGTCTTGGTCCCACTTTTGTGAAAGGGAATCACATCCGCCTTCCTCCTGTCCTCAGGTATCACACCATCCTCTCATGATTTGTTAAAAAGGGTAGTCAGTGGTTTCTCTAGTTCTCCCCTTAATTCTTTTAGAATTCTGGGGTGAATTCTATCAGGACCCCATTGCTTTGTCCACCTTCAGTTTTAGGAGTTCTTTCAGAACCCTTTCTTCTGTGAAACGACTGTGATTGACCCCCCATCCAGAGTGCTTCTGTTAATTGGATTAGGCACTTTCCCCTCCTCCTCTTTTGTGAATACTGAGCAGAAATATTCATTCAGTATCCCTGCTTTTTCACTGTCCCTCTCTGCCCACTTACTGTCCATTCTATTCAGCCTCACTATCCCTCCCTTTGTCTTTCTACACTCCCTGATGTACAGTACCTATAAAAGGTTTTATCCCCCTTCTTAACTGAGTTGGCAATCTTTTCCTCAGTTTGGGCCTTTGCTATTCTAACTTCCCTCCCTGCTTCCTTCTGCCTTAACTGGTACAGCTCTCTGTCCTGCTTCTTCTGTGTTTCCTTATACTTCCTGAATGCTATCTTTTTCTCCCTGACCTTCCCTACCACTTCTTTTGAGAACCATAGTGGCTTTTTCTTTCATTTTTATTTGTTTATTTGCTTCACACAAAGGCTTGTTGCCTCTGTGATGGCAGTTTTAATGTTTCCCCATTGTTGCTCCGCCCTTCCTTCTAGCCTGTTTGCTAGTACTTTTCTAAGGCACTCTCCCATCTTGCCAAAGTCAGCCCTCCTGAAGTTCAGTACCCTCACTTTTGTATGGCTTGACTCTGTAGCTGAGTTTATCATGAACCACACTGTTTGGTGGTCACTTGTTCCCAGATGGCTGCCCACTTCTAGATCTGAGATCCTCTCACTGTCCCCATTTGAGAGTACAAGGTCTAAGATTGCTCCCTCATGAGTGGGTTCCAAAATTAGCTGTCTGAGGCATGCCACCTGTAGGGCATCGAGAAAGGCCCTGGTCTTGGATGTGGCTGCAGCAAATGTGCTCCAGTTAACATTTGACATATTCAGGTTTCCCATCAACAGTATTTCCCCTTTCTCTGCCATCCTAAGAATGCCTTCTATCATACCCTTGTCCATTCCCTCCCCCTGACATTGGGGTCTGTATACAACTCCCGTGTGGACTGTGGTGCCATTTCCAGTCTCTAAGGTGACCCACAGTGCCTCCTCTCCTCTCTGTTTACTCTTTTGTTCAGTTGCTTTTATCCCTTCCCCTCCCTTACACAGAGAGCTACTCCTCCCCCTCTTCTCCCCTCCATGTCTCTCCTGTAGGTTGTGTACCCTGGTATGTTAACATCCAAGTCATGGTTCTCTGTGTACCATGTTTCTTTGACTGCTACGATATCCAGACATCCCTCCTCCATCAAGGCTACCAATTCAGGGAGCTTATTGCCCAGACTACAGGCATTGGTACTCATCACTCTCCATTTCCTGATGGCCTTACCTCTTTTTGCCCTATCCCTGTCCTTATTGCCTTTGTCACTTTCTCCATTTACCCCTGCCCTTCTTCCTATCGACATCTCTGTCTTGGTGTTTACCTCACTTACTATCCTGATTTTTTGGGGGGGGGGCTAGGATTTCCCTGCACCATTCCAGTGCCCCCCCTTGGCTAGCTTAAATGCTTGCCAATGAAGCATTTAAACCTATCACCTAGGATCCTGGTTCCCCTCCTGGACAGATGCAGACCATCACGTCCATACCTCATCCAAAAGACAACATCTCCCACCACACAGCACCCAGCATGCCAATACCTTGTACAAAGGACAACATCTCCCACCACACAGTACCCACCTGGTGCAGTACTGCAGGGTCTGTGTTGGGTATTAGCCCAAGAACCTGACGATGGACTTGGGCCCACAGCCATCCATTCTTTCTGGCCCAGACATGACAGCACTAACAAACAAGTCGTACAAACAATAATAACTAATAATAAACACACAATTGAATTAAAGACTTTCCTGCGTTTCAAAAAATCTGTTCAAAATTATAGTCAGTTGAAATAATCGTATTTAAATGGATTTTCGAGGCATATTTCCTTTCAATAGCTATGGATGCCTCAGGCAAAACTTGGAGAAAGAGACTAAATAAGCAGAATATATAGGCATAATTCAGCTTTTTTTATTATTATTGGTAGGGGTATTTCCATGAACACTAGATCTTAGAGCCTCATGTTTCATGGATGTTTTGGATTGGGCGTTTGGGCTGAGCTGCACAGTTTTGGACAAGGAGCTAGAGCACAGGGCTGTGCAGAAAAATATTTCCACATGTCACATCTGCAGAAATTGTACTTTGTGGCATTTGTGAAATTTCTTCTTATTGAGCAGCAAACTTTTGCAAGATATTGCACTGCGGAATTTCTCTTTATTGCAAAAAAAAAGTACCTTGTTGCAGATTTTTCTTTCTCCTTTTGGGTCTTTATATTAACTTTGTAGAAAAAAAGATGCACCTGTTGACTTTGTCCCTTTGCCACAGATCTTATGGGCTTGATCATGGATATTTCGTGCCTATTCATGAGTATTTTCACACCACAAAACATCAGATTTTTATTTCTTCACAAAACATGCCTTTTACTGGATTTTTGGAGCCTAATTTCATGAAAGCGTTATTCCATGATTTCACACAGCCAGAGTACACAATTATGTGCAACGAAAGGAATATATTCTTACCGTTCAAGCATTGCTTGTTTATAGATTAAGCAATGCATTGCCTGCTATCGTTCAGTATTTTTGCAGCTTTCTGTTTCTGCTCCTGTTCTCTAGCACTGCCCTCTTCACTTATCAGGTGATCTCCCAGTTCCAGAGACACCATACCTACCACTTTGCTTGTTCCGTGACTTGCCTTTGGGACAGTACCCCTCAGAAACATGGGTGTAGGAATGGATACTCCAAGCAAACCATGGCTTACAACTTTATTGGATGGGGTGCCAGCATTCTGGACACTGGATACTGACCACTGATTTTGGTTACTCCTCATGTCTGATATCTACCCCATACTGGTGTTATACTATGACTGCTGTGCTCTGTTTCAATTAAAAACAACACTAAATGCATAAAAACTAATTACTATGGGGTGTACAAAGAGTCTGGATACCAAATATGGGTATGTCTACAATGGCAGGTGTGGCAAAGAGAAACTAAAGGTTCTGTTACACCACTTGTCAGAAATCCTTCAGTAGTGCAGCGTACAGGTAGCAACATGGTGCCTGAGAGTACCAGGCTTCATACTGTGCGAGTTGGGGTTTTCCATCATAGTCCCCTCCCCCCGAACACAGACATCAAGGCTCCAAGCATGTGCTCACAAAAAGTGTGATTACAGAGCCTGGTATTATCTTTCTTCCTTCTTACCTGATGTTTCCAGCTGCACTGACACCTGGGGATACCTGTGCAGGAGGGCAGGCAAGCTGCTGCCTTCACAGCTGATCCCAATTGCAGCTCCTTGGTGTGCTGGCAGAGGGGTGGAAATGCTGGCTAGCCTACATCCTGCCTCCCTAGGAGCGGTGCGGACTCAGTCCCCATGCTGAGACTGGTCACAGCTAGCCTATGTGTGGGATGCAGGGGCCTGCACACAATTGGATGTCTCCCTGGAGGCAGCTAGGCACACTGCTTCCACCCCACTCAGACAGCTGTTTTGCATTTTACAGAGAGCACTTACACCATTGTATAGTGTGCAGAGCGGTTCACCCACACCGGTGTGCAAATGAAGAGCGCTTGGTAAATAAGAGCGCAGGCAAAAGGGTGACACGAAGGTCAACAGCATGCAATTGTTCACCCCCCCAGCCAGACTGTACATGGTGTCTGCATGATTTTCTGAGGGGGGCTATGCCCCTGCACCCTCTCACAGGGCTGTGCCTCCTCACTCCCCACTATATGTGTGTGTGTGTGTGTGTGTGTTTATATATATATATATATATATATATATATATATACACATCAAAATCACTTCCCCCCCCTGTATCAAGGAGGTGGCACGCACTGTATAACATGCCCCAAACTCCCAGATGGCCACTTTAGTCGCACACTGTTTCGGGTGCCCACATTACAGTGCCCTCTTTACTGTGATGTATGGTGCAGACCTGGATACAACTACAAAGTTTCCCATATATCTTTTCCTTTAACGTTATAGTATTTATCTCTCTTAAATCCTCTTAAAAGTAGCCAGAAGAGGTCATTTAACTGGCTGTCAGTCTTGGAAACTAATTGTGTCATTGTTCTGAAACAGGGAGAACTCATGTCCCTGGGCCTTTGCGAAATAATATTTCAACACAGTTCGGCTTGTATTTTATACATCTTCATTACACTTTTTCCTGTCTGATATTTATTACTGAAGAAATTCCCACAAAAGCAAGGACTTCATCCTGTAGAATTCCTCTGCCTGTATAACTTATTCCCTACTTGAAATTATGCACTGGACAGGAAAAATCTGAGAAGCTGATTGGTCAGCAGCATTCCAGACCCATAACTATATTCCCTCATAATGGAATGGCTGAAAACAAGACCCCTGACCAGAAAACAATATTCCTGAGACCTCTCAAAACCCTTATTCTAATCAGTCAAAAGGGCAGCTATGTGATTAATGACTCAAGCACTGAACTATTTTATGCACTAATGTACTTCCATGGTTTAAAAACAGTAAAAAATTAATTGTTAGACCTGTTTTTGTGCTTTTTTTTACTTTACTGTATGGGTCCAGTGCATAATCGCAATAACATACTCCAGAGTGTGCTTTATTATAGGATATTGGCACTTCTCGGGTGCGTAAGGCACTCGGCTTCACCTTGTACCTCACAATGCACCCGAGGCGTGCCAATATCCTATGATAAAGCATACCCTGTTGTGTGTTATTTCTTTCTTATAATGCTCTGTTATGACAAAACAGTCAGTTGCCATTGGAATAAGTGTGATGTCACAAGCAGAGTATTATGACATCAGCTTAGGAAGACGCAATAGGAGCTGATGAACATTCGAACGACAACTATCCTGTTTTCATTCATATGACCTCAGTAATAAATAACGGGGATAAAATACAGAGCTAATGAGAAATATGAGCTCAGTGTCCAAATATGTTTTTCCAAATTCTTGTCGAGGCCCCAGTGCCTTTTTAAAGCAGTGTGGAAAATTAAATGAGTTGTATTTTGTGTCTTCTGGTCATATTTGTTAGTAACAAAGTAGTGTCCTAAAGGGGGAGGTAGACACTGAAATAAAATGTTCTACAATTACTTATAGAATATGCATTTCCTAGCCTTCTGACTTCATCATGATACCAGACTTTTAAAGCAGCCGTATTTGTTAGTCACTGTGAAGTTTTTCTTGCCAATAATGTATATCTGGCAGAAATACATTAATATATCCATTTTACTTCTCATTTTGTTTCATTTCTGAACTGAGATACAGGATTGTGAAGTTTTTAAAAGTATTCACTTTAGTGCCCCATGCCCACCATAAAAACTTAAAATATCTCGCTGTGGTGCTATTATGCTATTTAACATCAGAAACATGTGGCAGTACCATAATACATTCCCGACCTGAATCTAGTATGCAAATTCAAAAGGTTATCCAAAATAAGTTTTTCAAATTGTGAGGGGTGGCCATCTTTAATCACAGAATCATAGAAGCTTGACGGCAGAAAAGGTCCATCCGGCCCATCTGGTCTGCCCTTTTTTCCCCCTACACCTCCCCCTTCCTGCCAGCCCCTTGAGTCATTTATTTATAAAATTAATGGCGGCCATCTTTAATAACTTCAGTCATTAATTATAAAATGAGTTATGAAAACTGCTTTAGAAACAGCTGTGGTAATTCAAAAATACTGATGGTGAATCTCAGGATGTCAGAACTACATTTTTGCCAAAACGATGATATAATTGAACTTTCTGCTGACAAACAAGTACTGCTGCTTTAAATTGATACATAGACAATGACAGCAGAAAAAGGCATATCTGCCCGTCCAGTCTGACCGCTCTATCTAACTACTCTGCACTACCCCTAGTGCCCAATCCCTCCCCTTTGTTTCTGCACCCCCCACTCATTGCTAACTAATCCCATATGCCTGTCCTATTCCTACTTGAAGTAGCTCACTGATTTGGCCTGTACCACTTCCTCCGGCAACTTGTTTCGCATGTCCACTCCTCATTCTGTGAAAAAGTGCTTATAGACATCCCTTCTGAATCTCTCCCCTGTGAGTTTAAGCAGGTCCCCCCTCTCATCCCTGTATCTGAACTCAGGGAGAAAAGTTCCTTGATTCCTACCTTATTTTCCCCATGCAGGTACTTTTATGACTTTATCATGTTACCCCAGTTCCTCCTTTTCTCAAGGGTGTACATGTTCAAGTCCTGCTGTCCCTCCTCATATGTCTCAGTCCTTAATCCATGGGCCAGCTTGACTGACCTGCATTGCACTGCTTTCAGCTTGTTGCAGTCTCTTCTCAGATACGGACTCCAATACCTTGCACAGGATCCCAGGGTTGGTTGCAGTGCACCAATGATCTGTATAATGGGAGGATTCACTCCCGACTTCTGCTGCATATCCCCCTTCCTGTGCAACCCCGCATCCTGTTTGCCTTCCCCAAAGCTCTGTTGCATACTTTTTACTCATTAGCCAGCATTTATTTCACTATTTCAAATCTGATTGTCTTCAACTGACCTTAGTCACAACTTCTGTCTTTGTGACTTCAGACTGCGGTCCTTGTAAACAAGATGATGTCATAGCAAATGCAGCATGAAGTCAGAAAAAGCAGGTGGAAACTTTTTATACAAACCAGGGATATGCTGGCAGAAAGTGTACTGTAGGCTGTTGGTTAACTAGGATCTGCGGCCTATCCTGTAGGTAGGGAAATGGGCAGACTAGATGGGCCAAACGGTCCTTATCTGCCGTCAAAGTCTATGTTTCTATGTTTCTAAGCAAGGGAAAGGCAAGTGAAGCTGAGAAAAAAGAAAGGTGTTCTCTAGTGAATTGCAAACATTTATAAAATAATATAGTGCATACCTGGGGCTGGAGTGTTCAAAAGAAGAGTTGAAGGGGTAATGCACCATTTTGAACGCATCCTGTATCACTAGAAATGCGTCAAAATGGCTGTAGTCTGTTTTTCAAATGTTTTGATGCATTTGTGACAATTGCTGCCCTTTACAGAAGAAAAGGGGATGCATGCATCATTTTTTAAGCATTCGTCATTTTCATTTCACAACATGCTACGCTTCTGGGATGAAGATAGGCCACTTTTTCTGTGGTCTAACAGTCATGCTGCAGTAGTGCAATTGTGCTACAAATGCGACCTGATTCTCGGAAAATCCAGCACCAGCTCTTTCAAAATAAACAGGTAATCCAGACTCAGTGCCATGAGAAAAGGCAGAACATTTTACTACGGCCCCTTATCTGACCACGTAGACTTAACATGCTCTGATGAGGCTGATTGAGTCATCAGTGTCTACTTACTTCTGATTCTGGATCTTTATGAAAAAACATTTTAAAAAGGAAAACATAGTAAGACACAGACTCAAAGCGATGGCAGTAATGTCTTTTTTAATACCAAGCGATTACATTTTTCTCTTTTTTTAGTGAGAGGAAAAACAATACTGTGTCTTAAATGAAATCTTGCTGCTTCCCATGGAATGATGCAGCTTGCAGAACATGGGGAGAGACAGTAATGTATGAAAGTGCTACATATAGCCATACCTCACAACATTACTATTATTTTATCAGTACTATTTCGCTACAAGTATCTGTTAAATGTATCTTGAAAGAGAAAATAAATCAAAATATATCTTACATTGCAGAAGATCTTTAGATAAGCAACTGCAACTCATTTACTGATAGTATCAATCTATATAAATAATTTATAGAGTGAGATGACTTTTTATATGCCTTTGTTGATACCATATCTCTAACAATAATATTTGGGTTTGCAGATGTCGGATTTGTATTTATTTTTGTTGCCTTGTGTCTTTGCTCCTCAGAATCTTACTACTACTGTATTGGCTAAGACTCTCTTTGTAACAGAGATAGAGGGCCCTGCCATGAGACGTTTGGACCCAGGTGCAAAGTGGGTCAGTTTGAGCATGCATGCATGCATGTTTGTGCCGGGCCTGAGTGGGCATATGAGCTTCCTATTTAATTGCATGGAAATTTTAGCCATCAAACTTTCAAAGCTAAGCTAAAGAATTATTTTCTTAGCAAATTGTGTTGTCAATGTTTTTGAATGTTTGTTTATGTTATGTTCATCTAATAGTATTAATTGTTCTGTCAGTACTGTAATGTTCGTAATGTATGTTGAATAATTTTGTACCATCTTGTCTATATATCTATGGTCCTAGGTCTTACATGAAAATGGGCCTTAGCTCATTGTATTTACCTGGTAAACAAAAATTTAAACAAAAATAAAAAATAAAATATTGGGAGGTTTGAATTACTATGTGGTGGGACTCCTCATTGGGATTCTGGTGCTACTGTGACCCTATGCAAAATAAATTGCAAAATAAAAATATATTTATCAATTTATTGAATTAAATATCAAGGAAAATAATGCCACTGGCTCATTCACAGTGATATCCAGGCAGATAATGGCTAAAAAGTGACATTACAAAAATCATATGTTGTATGCAAACAATATTATTTAACACATCAAACATCCCTTAGCATAGGCTAGTCACCACCCAAGCATAGCACCAAAACAGCAGGGTTTTGACTGTGCCCAGTAACATTAAACTATTTCTTTTTATTTAATACATGCAGTACTCTCAAGGCTTAGGTTTATTTATGCATTTCATTTTTGTTGACCAAGTAGGTACACTAGACATAGGGAATGCCTATTTTTAGGTATGACTGGGGAGGATTATAAAACAAGATTACAAGACAGGCAACAAGTGGATACAAAGTACAGTAAATACAGTAGTGACAAAACATAGTTGTACCAATAAGAGAGCTAAATACAGCAGTTCAGCAGGTACAGTAGTACAGAGTAAGGCAAAGTGCAAATAGCTCCAGGGAGCCTTCAAGTACATATTAGAACAGGCATGATCAGGCAATGAGGGAAGTACACAGGTGAGGTGAGTTACGTTTCCAATAACACAAGTGAGGCAGTGGGGAAGTTAGCAGCAGAGTGACATTCATTCCTGGAGATAACAGACAGTTCAGTTACAGGAACCAGGGCAGATGGTGGCAGAAGGGAAGCAATTTGTGAGCAGAGAATTGTAAATATAAGGGGGAAGGAATGGCGAGGCAGTAGGGGAAATCAGGGAGAAAGGATGAGAAGTGAGGACAGGCAAGAGGCAGGTAGGAACAAGGGAGAGTAGGGGAGGAGACCGAAAAAAGTGCTACCTGGGTTGAAACACAGAAATAGGCAAAAAGGGTGTAGATAGTCAGGCTAAGGTGGATTTATGCACAGGCATAGGTAGGGAGTGTCATAAGTTCAGTTTGAGAGAGGGCGTGTCTTTGGCATGTCAAAGAAACAAGGGAAGGGAGTGCCAGAAGTTTTATTTATTTAATCTATTTAGTGTCCGCTTACCGGGTAAGTACTTAAGACAGGAGTATTGCCTATATTTGGCAGGGTTCAAGGAGGGTACAAAAAACAGGATAACAAAGTACAGACAGGAGAGACATTGTTTGCGACAACAAATAGGAGATTGAGGACAAAAACTTAGCAAAGACTACAGACTATAAGCAAGCAAACTTTTACAAAAACCAAGAGGATTGGAACAAAAATTGTAAGCACCAGAGGTAGCGAAAGTACAAGCTGAAGTCTGGCAACTAAACAATTTAGAAATCAATACCAGTTATATCAATAGGATTTGGGAGAGGAAAGGGAGAAAAACAGGCCAGCACCTGAAAACTGAGAGTGGTAAGTGCGGTAAAAGCGGTAAGTGCCAAAAGGGGCAGAAAATAACAAGAAGATGCCTCAAGTTACAGCGCAAGAGCAGTCATTAGCATATGTTAGGAAGGAGTGTAGACTACATTTGAAGGCCTGATGAGAGTTGGTGAGTTTAACCTCCTGGGGGAGGGAGTTCCAGATGTACAGTGCAGATTTTGCAAAGCAGAGCTCATCCTTTTTTTGTGAAACACCTCAGAATTTCAAGAGGAATTTTGTGCCGACTATTTAAGGGGATAAGCTTGGGTAGACTGGGTTAGCAACCTTGAGAGGTACTCAAGGGTCCCTGCACACCTGACCCTAAGGGTGTAGTGTGCAGACTCATCCTCCTAGAACTCAGTTAACACTGTGCTACCAGCTTTTCACAACCCTTCAGTTGCCTGACTGGTCACTTCAATATGCTGCCACCACCCAACTTGACTCTCACTTGTAATATCTTTAGACTCACTTTCCACCACCAGCCACTCTTCACACAGTAAAATGGCCATTCCCAAGGACAAAGAACCCACCACTATAGTCACAGCTGGGAAGAATCTTTTACTTTCCTTGCATTAGGGTCAGGTGTGCTTTGGACAGTTCCGTAGCCTGCCTCTTTGAAGACAGATCCCAGACTTGCCAATTACACCAGGTTGTCTATACCTTTAAAGCTACAGTCACGGAGAGCATGAAGTATATAAAAATACTATTTAATAATAGATGAAATTTATATATGATAGAGACTAAAGACTATAGGGTAGTGTTGCCAGATAGTATCCTACTGAGTCAGATATTATCAGATACCATCATTTTAGTCAGATTTTGGATGGCCTCAGATGGCATAGACATCTGGCTATGAATGTGTCCTCCTAGGATTCACAGTAAGTATCTGAGATATCTCTGGAGTCAATGGATCTGATGGATCTGACCACTGGATCCTGCCATCTGAACATCAGATCCAGATATCCAAGGTTAGATCCAATGGATCCAACCTCAGATACCTGGATCCATCCACAGAACCACAACAATCTTCTTATGGATCCAAAATCTAACTTTGGTTTGATCATGATCAGATTTGGAGGTGGATACCAGCACTATCTGATAGAGGGCAGTTGGATCCACAAAAGCACTATCTGAGCACCACTATTATGGGGAAAACAGTGCACTACAGAAATGGAAAACAAAATATTTGAACAGATAGATTGCAGATGGAAAAAAAAGCTTACTAAGTTTTTAACTAGATTTTAAGTAGATTGTTTAAGCTTACCTCCAACTGGGATGTCATGAGTCATAGAAATTCACAGTGAAATGCAGTTACAAAAACATATGTTCCTGGCTGGCTCCTTTGCATACATCATATGCCCAGCCTCTCATACATCACACCCTGGACATTTCTTTGATCTAGCCTGCCCTTGCTCTCAAAAACCAAGTCATCCAGGTTTGGGTCTGGGATGTGATTTCGACCTACCACAAAAACATGGAAACATAGAATTTGACAGTAGATAAGGACCACTTGACCCACTTAGTTGGCCCATGTTCCCTACCTACTGTCACACCACAGACTCCACTTGATCTCTAGCTTTACCCCCCAATTTCCTTGCTTCAAAGGTTCCCTTATACCTATCCCATGCCTTCTTATATTCCATTACATTTTTTGCTCCCACCACCTCCTCAGGGAGGCTGTTCCAGGCATCTACCACCCTTTCTGTGAAGAAGTGTTTCCTTACATTTCCCCCTGATTCTACCCCCTCCAGCTTCACTGCATTGCCCCTTGTTCTTGTTTATCCTTTTCTCTGAAAAAGACTTCCCTCTTGAACCTTATTTATACCCTTGAGGTATTTTAATGTCTCTGTCATATACCCCCTCTCCCTCCTTTTGTCTATTCAGCATCCAGCTCTGCAGGGGCATTTGGGCTGCCCTAGCTACAATTTCTGTACAAACAAAAGCCATTTTAAAAGAATGGACTCAGCTATCCCTGCCCAGACTGCTTCTCCTCTTAAGAACACAGAATGCTTGCCCTCATGCTTAGGACAGCAAAAGGAAAAAAATAAAATGTTTCCCATACATGTCCCACTGTTAAAATAGTTGACAGAAAAATAAAGAAAAATACATTTTATTGTTGTCACAGTGGTTTACATGAGTTGTAATTTTTCAAACAAATAGGTCCCTTGTAACTAAATATCTTCATAAAAGACTCAGTCAACATCTTGGGAACTGACAATTCCAAGATACCAGTGCACCTCTGGTCATGTATTATGATCAGTATTCTGTTCATGTAGGCATTCAATCACGTATATAGGAACCTGTCCCTTTAAACATACAAAGAGAAACATGGCACAGTGCAATTGTATCCATTTACCTGAATGTAACCAACTAAACTGATGATACATAGAGCAGCGATGGACCAATCCAGTTGTGTGGGTTCCAACTTGGGCAGCTAATGTGCTGATTCTAGCCACTCTTCAAACAATTCTAAATATCACAGATACTATCATTCTAGCCTTAATTTTTATATATATATTTTAGAGATCCCATGACTGTTTTGACCCAGACCACCCACCAAGCAAGGTACTTCAAATAATTAAAGTCAAATTCTCGGAGTTTTGAGCCACACTGGATCCAAGTCCAGGAAAGACCACTGAAGAGGTACAGTACCTGTGCTTCAACATTTGAGCATTAATACTACCAGATGGTTATTTTTGGACCCACTAGCCATTTTTAGGCTATTGCTAGACAAGTAAAAATATATATCTGTTTTTATAGAAATCATTTTGTGATCTTATTGTGCCAGCTGTTGGTGTAATGCATTGTATTCATTGCTTCCTTTAAGATTTTATATTAACACTCTATGGGAATATGAAATCAAATGAGTGGGTAGTCAAAGGTATGGATCAAGCTACTCCTAGAAACCAGGAAAGCAGTAACTATTAATTCATTTAGACCCCTACTAAACAAGAATTTAAAAGATACTTAACACTTGTCATTGAATAAATTGTGTTTGGAATATGTGTATATGCTGCGTTATGTATCTAAACCTGTATTACTGTGTATGATAAAATGTCATGTAATTGAATGTGTATACCTCCTCCATAGCAAAACAGGACAACTTTGTAAACAGGGCTGCAAAGTCCAAATACTTCTATTCTGTTTAAAAATATTTGTCTGTCTGTCTATCTATCTATCTATCTATCTATCTATCTATCTATCTATCTATCTATCTATCTATCTTTTGAGTTATTAGGTTATGCCTTAGAAAGAACAACACACCACACCAGGGTTCACCATTCAGACTGTAACATGCAAGCACATACAGTACTAAATACACACACGTGAACATACTGTGTACTAATGTGCACATACTATACACGTACGTTATCAACTATAAGTTAATAGGGACACTGAGATGTGTCTCTTTGGATGTAAAAGTGTGATCTTGTGACAGTTTGGCCTGCCTGAATCCCAAAGCAAAACTGAGCACTTCTGGCTTTCCAAACTTGTCTGAGAGGTTGCTCTTATGCCACACGATACATATATAGTCAATAACAATTTTTGAGCAAACTTTGTTTTGCATGCTTCTTTCATGGGTATGTTTATATCGATATGTTATCAAGTTTAAGTCATTCTTTTGGGACTGACACCGACCTCTGTTGAAGCTTTGCTTTGGAGGTGTGTAACCCCCCGGTTATGGCTGGTATCTCTTTGTAATTTACAAAGACATTGATTTATTCACCTGCATTTGGTGTGTGCAAGTTGTTTTGTTTTATTTTTGTTCTTGTTCACCTCATCTCTTGACAGGCAGAAGCATTGCAGACTGGAGAATGAGGCCTCTGGTATACAGTGATGATAGTGACTGAAAATGAGCAAAAATAGAGACTCATTTCCAACGCTATCATTTTGGGCTACCCTGCAAGAGTAGTGATGCAGTAGTGAGGACGGTAACTGGAAGGGGGAGGGATAGGGAGGAGGAGGAGGAGGAGGAGGAGGAGGAGGGGAGGCATACAGAAGAGGGTTTAGGTGGGGGGTGTCAGCTGCAGCCAAGCCAGCCCTTTGGTGTGGTGGTGAGTGTGGCTAGCTCCGATGTAATAGGCACTGGGCTCGGGATGGAGCAGGGGAAAGAATTTTACCACTGCTTGAGGCTGCTTTTTTTTCTATTCCCACACCGGAGTGTTGCCCCCTCCTTGATATGCGCCCTTGATATGGAGTTGGTAATCCCAAATAAGGGGGATGCAAAGGCAAAGCCCCTCATTAGGAGAGCTGTGGGGGAGTGCAACCCCCCCCAAAAGTACCAAGTTTTTCCTGAAGTGTGGTCACTGACATGTGCACATTGCCGATTAGCTTTTAGGCAATATGAACTCACCATAATAGCGGTAGATGTTTTGCAGTCATTATTATGACATGGAACTGAGGCCTCTTCCTTTGTATTCCTAACTCCTAGAGATCTGGCATGGATCAGAAACAAGTTACAGATACCTGGCCCATCACTGTACATACATATTTTATATGCTCATTTAGATTTTAACCACTGAAACTTTCTTTTTTTGAAGCAGAGGTTCTTTTGAGTTCTCAGTACTAGAACTGGTCATGTCCACCATACAGGGTGGCTCTTTTTTGTTGTTGTTTACAACATGGTTCTATTCAGTCTTACTATAAAGATGTTTTGTTTCTAACAGTGTTCCACCTGGATAAACATTTGTCATAAAATTAATAAAGCTATCTTACTCACCACCTCAACAATCCCACAATATTGACCTCACATATGAAAACGTAACTGTATTTATTTAACAGTCATCTGTGCATAGTCCTCCAACAGCTTTGCAGCAGGTTGAAATTGGCACATTTGGCACACACACGCTAACCTTGTGCTCCTGAGGAAAGAAATCTGTCAGCATACAATGAGTCTCAGGAGATGCAAGTCTGTGAAGCAGCAGAGGAGGGGAATAACAGTTCTGACCTTCTCATGCTGGTGCCCAGATGTATCTATAAATGCCATGGGAAACTGGGACATGGCATGAAGTTGACAAAGGAAAGTTTCAGTTTCAGAAGCAGATAAGAATTTGCAATGGTGTGTTTTTTTCCCTCTCTGAGCATGTGATTGGATAAGAATTAAAAAAAATCTGCTAATCAGTGCATGCGTGCATGCACTTCTCTGTACATAAGTGCTTCCAGCCCTATTTATCCTTGTATGAACAGACTGATAAAGTAGATGATTTGACACCTTTTACTAGCCACAGAACAAGTTGCGGTACACTTGTACTTCGCTGTAGTCATGCATGTTTAGGTGCATATTTTTGCATACCTGTGTTTCTGTGTGTATGTGAAGTTGTGCCATGTAGCTGGCAGTATAGCCTAGAGGATAGAGAAGTGAGTTGTGAATGAGCTTGGTACATCCATCAGACCTGGACCTGAATGGTATGCCATCACTACAGTGATAATTTTACCACGACCGATGCTACAGCGACAACACCAGGTCACTGTAGTGTCAGCGCGGGACCCTGGCATTGCTTTCTGGGGATCTTGCAGCCCCTCCCTGAATCAACTCTGACTCGGAGTTCATTATCTTAGTTACGGAGGGGTGCAGGGGGGACCCAGCATGAGGGGTTCAGGGGGCTGTATGCCTGCCACAAATGCGGTCGACATAAAAGTGTTGCTGTAATGTCGATCAACATTGAAATTGTCAACCAACCATCATGGGTCTGATTCCAACCCTGAAACCTCCACTTGCATACTGTGTGACCCTAAACAAGTCACTTAACTTTCCTGTGCTCCTGGGACACACCTGGAAACAAGATTCAGCTCAGTGTGCCTTTCTTAGTCATAACCTATAAAATAAAAATATCTTGGTAGATAGATAGATAGATAGATAGATAGATAGATAGATAGATAGATAGAGAGATAGACAGACAGACAGACAGACAGACAGATACTGTAGGTGAGCAGGTTCTGAGTTATTAGGTTATGCTGTAGAAAGAGCACCACATAACACCATTCAGACTGTAACATGTGAGCACATGCAGTACTGTACACACATATGAACATACTGTGCATAAATATGCACGTACTATACACACACATCACCAAGTAAAAGCTAACTGGGACACAGATATGTCTTTTTGGATATAAAAGTGTTATCATGTGACAGTTTTAGCAGCCAGAATCCCAAAGCAAAACTGAGCAGTTCCGGCTTCCCAGACTTGTCTGAGATGTTGCTCTTATGCTATAAGATATGTATCTTAGTACCACTAATAATTATAAATATAAATTATAATTATAATAATTATAAAAATTAACATCTTTGCTCAAAAAATGCAAAATTTAATTTAAAGCAATTTACCAGATTATTCAAGCCTCCCCTTTTAGTTATGGAGGATAGAACAGCTCTGAAAATCTGCACAGGAGCAGAGGTACACAGAATGCAAGGTGGAGGTCTCAAGTCCTGCACTCTGATTCCTGGTAGACCCTAAGTGATTTATTTTTCACATGTGCCCATATTGTACACACACTTGCATATAATGTACATACTGCACACACAAGTGCACATATTGTACATGAACACAGTACACCCACTGGTTACAAACATGCATATATTTTACATGCACATAGTACTCACACAGTAGATACATATGCAACATTATGTGCATCTGCATAGAAGACAATGTACAGTATGCATGTGTGCACATGCTGTGCATGAACATAGTACACATTCTTTATAAACATGTGGAAATATTGTACACATACATGCACATAGTACACATACTGTACATGCACAAGGTACACCTACAGTATACACCCATATATACACACACTGTACACACAAATTGTATACCTATTTACACACGTGCATATACTGTATACACACAAACACACAGTACACACACTGTACACACATGAACATGTTGTATGTACACAGAGTAAAACTACTTTATACACATAAGCACATACTGTACTCACAATGCGCACAGTACACATGCTGTACAAATGTGCACATATTGTATGCACACATTCTTATAGTAAACAGACTGTATACACACGTGCAGCATACAGTACACATATGCAAATAGTACACACTGGCCCAGATATTCAGAAGAGTTGCGTAATGTGCAACTGACTTGCGCAAGCGCAACCACAGTAATGTGCCCCGGAGCCATATTCAAATGACGTGACTGTGCAGTGCAAAATCCATTGCACCGATGTGCAACAGTAATGTATGTGACACAAGTACATGGGGGCATGCCCATGAAGATTCTTCACAATGGCATATTCAGCCAAAAACAGCACAAACAAGGAGCAAGTCAGAGAATGTGCCTCACAGAGTTGAGTATATAAAAGGGTGGCTCAAACACACACACAGCAGATGTGTAAGTCAGTGCAGTGTAGAGATGGACTCTGGACCATTCATAATGGATGAGGTAATGAGGGGTGTGAGGAGGAGGAGGGAGGAACAGCAACGTGGCTGAGGAAGGGCCCACTGGCAGTATGCCCAACACAGACAGTACCATGTCCGCCTAACATATGAGGACTATGGGGACACCATGATAGTGGTCCAGTATCGCCTGAACAGGGCATTTCTAAGGCACCTATGTGAGCTGCGCCGTTATGCACTGCAGGCACTCACCAGGAGGAGCCATGCCATGATGGTGGAGATGAATGTGACAGCAACAATGTGTCTGCTCAGCACGAGCACCTTCCAGACACTAGTGTGGGCAACTGCTGGCATATTACAATCAGCCACATCCCACCTCTTTACCCAGTTCCTCAATGCTCTGCCACCACGTGCTTCAGAGTACATAATGTTCCCAAGCAGACAGGCAGAGCATACAGCAAACATGCAGGAATTCCACAGGGTGGCACACACGCTCGGCATGAAAGGGGCCATTGACTTCACCCATGTGGCCATACTCACACCCCCAGCCTAGAAGGGGCACTGTACATGAACAGGAAGGGCTTCCCCTCGATCAACTGCCAGGTGGTGTGCAATGCCAATGGGTGCATCATCAACGTGTGTGCCACACACACTAGGAGTGCACATGATGCATTCATTTGGCGACCATCCATCCTGTGCCAGCATTTTGAGACTGAGGATATCCCCACAGGGCACTTACTTGGAGGGCATGATGTGGCACAGAGTGGCAGGGTGGCCGTGTAGGGGTGGACAGGACCAAGGCCTCAGAGAGGGTGGCTGTCTGCAGCATAGGTGGATCCCATGGGAAGAAGGCAATGCCACACACTAACCAGTATATGTGTTCCCCCCCCATAGGTAATGGTGCATATCCCCTCCTGCCCTGGCTGCTCACCCCCATCCGGTGACCATCCAATGCTGTGAAGGAGTGTTACAACGAGGCACACATCGCAATGTGCAACATCATCGGGTGTGTCTTTGGCATGCTCAAGATGCAATTCCATTGCTTAGACGGTCTGATGGTGCCCTACAGTAGAGCCCTGCAAAAGCCTGTGACATATTCCTGACCTGCCGCATGCTGCACAACATGGCCATTGACCGTGGGGTAGCTGTCCAGGTGGATGGGGGCAACAGCAGCAATGAGGATGAAAAGGAAGAGCCGGATGGGGGTATGCAGCCACAGATGGAGAGGAGGGACCCCAGGCTTGCAGCATGTGCAAGAAGGCTATATGACAACACTGTGGAAGGGCACTATGGGGACTGCAGGTGAGTACCAGACACGTCAGCCACATCAGCCGTGCATGCATGAGACACCACATACACAGACAGAGATGCATGGCCACACAGGAATGCATGCAGGCACAATGGCACACACACAGCATGCACAGAAAACAAACAGACACACAGCCACATGCCCACACCACAGTGGACAGGCACACGCACACAGACATGTGTCCAGCAGTCGGCACACAGGTGCCCATACCCTGTACTACACACGCACCACCAGCATCAGCTCATGCCCAATGGCCAGGTACAGTGGGCCATGAGGGTGACACAGCCGGGGAAGTGGGCACAGTGGCAACACACACATGTACTGCAGGAAGTGGCATGGATCAGAGTGTAAGCGCTGGCACACAGGCATGGCTAGCATAGAGCCAACCTCATCACACCCATGCCACAAGGACCAGCAGCACTGCATGCACTCATGAGAGACGTGCCACACACCACAGTCATCTGATGTTACATGCACAGTGGCACACCCAACCAGGTGCACAGCATCCCTCAGATGCCAGTTGCAGGATGGTGCAGCACATCCAGCAGGCCTACTGCATGGTGTCATGGCTGCCACGGCCATGTGGGCAGCCACACCCTGGCTGTGTGGCAGGCACAGGCTGCTCAACAGCCACAGGAGGCATCACCTACACACGTGTGGGTGTAGAAGCCTGAGAACATGACCGGGTCCTCATGGGTGTATCAATACCAGCCAAGAGACTACTGCCGGTGTGTCAGGGATGGGCATGCCAGAGCATGGCATCAGCCAAGCCAGGGTCACCAGACGCTGTGACCATGGAGTAGACGTTGCACTACAGGGTGTTCCATGCACCCTGCTGTGCACAGCAAATGCCAGTGATGCAAACATGGCAGCAATGGTACCGGCAATGCAGTCCAGCGATGCAGTCATGGCCTCACACAGCTGCCGTATCTTACCAATCAGCTGGGCCCATCCGATGCCCTCTTGCTCGACCAGGTGACACACATCCACCCACAGTGCACATCTCTCAGCACCAAGCATTGCCTGGTGGTCCACAGATGCCCTTGTCCAGCCTGTCTGCACCTGGCACATCATGGGACTTGCACAGACTAGCCAGGGGTGTTGCAACATGCTGTGCAACATCCCCTGTTGAGGAACGCTGCACAGGTGAATGCACATGTGATGGGGTTTGTGAGTGTGCCCTGACAGCGGCCACTGCAGTGTGCTGCACGGTGGTCCCTGCAGGCCACAGCTGTGACCCAGCAGCTCACTGAACTGGCCCCACAGCACTGGTGACCATGCCAGCACCCTGTCCACATCCAGCACCAGTGGCAGAGACACATGCCACTGTGCAGCCAGGGGCAGGATGTATCTACACCGGTGCCATACCTGCTGTGCTGGTGGTCAATGCCCATGTACTCCTCTGTCCTCATGGTGGTGTGTTATGGTCATGGCCACCCAAGATCAGGATAATGTCATCATCACTGTCCGTGAACACCCCCTCCTGTGTTGCAGGTGCAAGCACAGGGAGGTCATCTGAGAGGAGGAAGTTGGCTAGTGCATCTTTCTCAATGAGGCCCAGGAGATCAAGCAGCTCTGCAGCGCTCTGTCACTGCTGGTCACTGTTCTGAATGCCTGTAGATGTCAATGGCACAGCGTCATCATGTGCTATGATGTCTGCCTCATCCTGCATCACACCCCTGAGACGTGATGGAGTTGGGGGTAAGAAAGGCATGTTTCAGACATGAATGTGGCACCGTGCATGCAGTGCTATGCCCATGTCATTGAGTCATGCGTGACAACACCACCCTGGACAGCAACAGGGGATGATTGTGCAGCATCACACATCCAGGCAGACAGGCAACAGGCAGCGCACATGGCAGGACAACTGCTGTGCATTGCCACAGCACACGGTGTTGCACCACCACACATCCAGCATGCATGCCCCTCCCCCATGCCCCCCCGGAACATGCCACTTGTGTCATGTTCTACAGATGCCTGTGACCGCAATGTAGTGGCCTGCACCACTGATGGGTGCTGCGCAGGCAACACCGGTATGCACCCATGCAGCACTGTGTGACCCTGGCCACACCAATGGACCACACACAGTGCACAGGCAGCACTCCCACAGCAGACTGGCATTCATCGCCATGCACTGTGTGCCCATGTCCAGCATGTGCCACTGCATGGCACACCAGGCAGAGCTACGCAGCAGTGGTGCAATCATGCCAGCTCGCTGGTGTCATGCACACACCCATACCCCACAACCCATGTGTACATACTCACAGTGATGTGATGGGCTGCCTCCTGTCTGGAAACAACCATCTGGGATGCCCGTGATGGCTGTGCGGCTGATGGTTGCAGCCATGAACTCCTCACTGGATGACAGATGGGTGCTGTGTCCGGTCCACCGCCTGTCCTACTCTGTGCCACCCTGATGGCTGCCACCTTCTCCTTTATTCTCCATCTATCTGTCCCCATCTTCTTCTTACATTCCTGTGGAGTGTGGCTGTTTCTGCTGTGTACATTCACGTACATGGCCACTTCCTCCCACCCAGTGGCATGCTCCAGCTGGGTACCAGTGGCCCCACTCAGCAGTGCCTCCCTGTCCAGGTAGGCCTCAAAGAGTGACTGCTGCTTGTCTTTAGTGAAGCTGGGCCTGCACTTTCCGCTCCCTCAATCATCAACATTCTGCTACCTGTGGAGGGTTAGACATAGCACAACTGAGCAGCAGAGCGGCATACCCTGGAACAGTGCAGCATGGTCAACATGCAGGTCTTTAGCAGTACACAATACATTGTGGTGCAACTTACCTCAAAGGCTGCAATACCTGTCAGTGACCTGTGCTGTATTATGGCGCTTTTATGGCTCAACTCATGCAAATGAGCTGCAGCACAATTGGTAATGAGATGCTAATGTGGGCGACTGCACCAGGCATCAGCTCATGAGGCTATTTGCATATGCTGGCTGAATATAGCAAATTTGCCTTTGTGTATTACGAATGCGATGGAGCAATTTGCCAGTGCATTTCTAGCACATGCGCTATGCACAGCTGTGCACCTGCCATGCGCTCCATAGTCAGGACATCATCATGTGTGACATATCGCACACCTGTGTGCACTGCATGGCACTGCCCTACAGAACATGCATCCATGTGTGCATGCCACACATGCCGCACATGCCACACATGCCTCACATGCCACACATGCCACGCATGCCACACATGCCGTGCATGCCACACATGCCACACATGCCGCGCATGCCACAGAGTTGTGCTGCTCATTCCCATTGCACAGAAGTGTCAGCTGAGCCATGCCACAGATGGTGCATTTCCACCCATGCATGATAGGCACATGCATGTGCAGTCCTGGTCGCACGCGGTGCACCTATCTGAGTCCGCGGCGTGACCCCATACTCCGCCCGCGCTTCTAGTGTTGGGCAAGATGCAACGGTATTGCACAATAGGCATCTGTTGTGCTTATCTATCGTGGTATCTCCATGCTGCATGGCCATCGTCTGTGTATTCCTGTTGCAAATCTGGCGCATCACAGTTCCACGTGCCTACATTGCACGCAGTGGTACACCGTGGTCTCTGTACATTGTGCTGCTACTGTGGCAGGTGTAGTTGGTCACTGTGATTGGCCTGTAACTGGTCAGACTTGGAGATGGCCAACCTGGTGACCCTGGTTGAGCCACATGCTGCCCAATTGTTTAGAGTGGCAGACTCCCAGGAGCCAAGGTCCCAGGTTTGGGAAAGGGTAGCTGTGGACCTGGAGTGGAAAATGGAGGTGCTGTGGAGAGCAGAACAGTGTTGGCACAGGTATGGGGACCTGAGGAGGAGGGACCCCATGAGGCTCTGCAAGCTACAGGACCCAGCGCATCAGGGGTCAGTGCCACAGCCAGGTAAGTGTCCCCATGCACCATGCATGCTTCCATTGTCCAGTTTCTGTGCTTTGTTGTGTGCTGCCTGTGCGGCTGCAGCAGGGGAGTGGGGGGCCAGCACTGATGGGTGTCCCATGTCCAGTGGTGGTACACTGCGTACCTGTGAATTGCACAGTGCCATAGGCCCGGACACCATACCCCCCACACGTGGGACATTGTCCCTGCTCATGCTATGCAAGTGCTGTGCACTGTGTCCAGGCAGGGGAAGGGTCTGTTCATGGAGTGCCACTTATGAGCCTTTCTCTCTCATTTGCATCCACAGGACCAGCAGAGCACAGGAGAGCACTGGAGGCCGCTGCCCAGGACAGACAGCATGATGTTGGGGGTGCTGCTTCTGCTTCAGCACTGGGATAGGCAGGTGAGTGCGTGCTGCATGGTTTATGTGGCATTGCTGGGACTGGGATGGGTGGTTTGGTACAGCTCCAGGATACTGCCGCCATGCGGGGCCACTGCATCTAGAGGGTACTGGCTCCACTGCCTGTGTCATGTTGTACTGTGTGTGTGGCAGAGCCGTGCATGTACTTCTGTGTGGTGGCATCCTACCGCTGTCACTGGTGGGGTGGGGGTATGTGTGTGGGTGTGTCCCATGGTGTATCACTGCTGCTGGGTGGCTCATGTCCTGCCTGTGTGGCCATTGCATCTGCACTGTGTGGTACACTGCACAGGTGTGGTTGCATGTTGTTCACTACAGTCCATGCAGTATTACTATGAGGCACAGGTAGGTCTGCTGTTGCTGTCCACTGTTCATGTTCCATTGCCAGTTCTGTCCACTGGTGGGCACTACAGCTGTTCTGTGCACAGTCACGGGGGGACATCAGCTCCTTGTGGCCTGGCTCTTATTGGCTGTTTTATGTTCCCCCTCATAGGTTGGGCTTGGCCTCTGGGCCGAAGATGCTGGCTTGGAGTACTTGGTGAAGGTGTTCTTCAGCTGCAGAAACTGCTCCTACACCTCACTGGATGGACTGCTGGCTAAATTAGGATTGCCAGGGACCATCTAGCTGCCACAAGAGAACCGGCGGGTGAGGTGCACAGGATGCATGTGGTGCTTCGGCGTCTCCAACATTAGGCTAGTCCTGTCACCCACCACTACTGTAACCATCCCCTGCCCTCTTCTGTTGTGGACATTTTTTGCTTTCCCCTCTCCTCCCAGCTTTGTCCCAAGCCCATTCTCCTTGTTGCCCACATTTGCCCCTCGCTATGTTGCCCCTTCCCTGTTTTAGTTTAGTGCCCTGTTGGCACCTCTGCTTGTAAATAGTTTGAATCTTGTTGTTGTATTAAAGTGTTTCGCCTTTTGCACATCTGTGTCTGTGTCTCCTTCACATGCATGCTGCTGCACTGTGTTGCCATTGTTCTGTGGTGTTGAGCTTGTCCCTGTCCATCCCAGTGCTGTCCCCTCAGTTTGATTAAGTTGTGTGCAGTGTCCTGTGTGCTGCATCCCTCTCTGTCATAGACCCTTCGGATTTGGCTCCACACCTACCCTGTGCATGGTACAGTGCCATGTCTCCCTGTTTGCCTGTGCTGACCTGCCCACCTCCAGCCATGGTGCCCTTCCCAGTGCTAGTGTGCTGTGCATTGCTGTGTCTTGTGTCCCTGCATGTCATCATGGATTGTGCTTCTTGTTGCCTAGTGTATGTGTGGCAGTTTTGCCTCGGAACACTGTACATGCCTGGTGCCCTCACACCATGGCTGCGGCACTGTCCCGTACGGTGTTGCCTGTCAGGGCAGTGGTAGTGCAGTGTCATGGGCCTGCTGACATCCATTCCATGTGTGTGGATGGCTTGGTGTCTTTGGTGACTGGTGTTTGTGTTGTTCACCTGGCATTGTCCGTGGCCCTCTGGCCTTATGCCTGTCCTGTAGCTCCTGGACACTGTCCCCTTGTGGTTTGGGTCTGCCACACCTGTCTTGGCACTGTACACTTGTGCTGCCATGCCTGTGTTCACCTTTGCCTGTTGTGCTTGCTCAGCATGCTGGTTGCTGCATGCTCTCACGCTCCTGTGCAATCATGGTTGCTCCGGCGCATGTCTGGTTGCACAATGGCTCATCTTTGCTATATTCAGAGTGGTTTGCACCTGCACATGTCTGTGGCTTCTTTTGAATATGGCATTATTTTCCTATAGTGCAACTGCATTGCGCTGCACATTCCATTGTGCACATTCTGAGCACACTTTTGAATATCCCTGTACAATCATTTGCACAAAGTACACATGCAGTAAAACCATTTGTAAATACTGTACTCATATTCATATAGTGCGCATATCTGTTCACACAGAAACATAGCACGCATGCTATGCACACATGTGTACATACCATACCTGCACATAGTACACATTTTTACATACTTATGTACATATTGTTCCCATACATGCACAAAGTACATGTAGTGCATGCAGCAGTGCATAAACTGTACATGCATATGAACATACACGTTGCACACATTCTGTATACTCATATTTGCATATACTGTGTATACACATAGTACATATTGTACATGCATATACTGTAGTCACACATGCACATAGTATGCATGTACACACATCTGTACACACATGTGCATCTACTTTACATTCTCATCCACATGCACATAATATACATACTGTATGCACAAATGCGCACATATTCTACTCACTTGCACAACATATGCATACTGTACACACATGTTCATATACTCCACATGAACATACAGTAATATACCATGCACACATCTGCATATGATGTACATGCATGTGCACATACAGTAACATATATACTGTGCACACATGTGTATATATATGATGCATATACAGCACACGCACATACAGTAGCACACATACTGTGCACTTACATAGTATGCATACTTGAATGCACATCTGTGCACAAACTGGCCAAGAACTGCAAGGAAATAAATGGTTGCACAGTCACGTATTACTTGGGTGATTGTACAGACTAATATAGTGCACTTAAAATAAATCGATATATTAAATAATAAATGAATAATTAAAGAACCTGTAATCCGGTTTGGACATCTGTGAATTATTTTTTTCACTTCACTCTGTTGCCCATTGTGTAGTCATGGGAATTTGTCTAAGTAGTAATCTTTATAGTAATCATTTTGACAAGTTTATTGTACAGCTTGAACCCAATAAACCTTTCTTATTTTAATTTACTTAGTCCCTTAAATATGCAAAGTATATGTTTTTGTTCCATGGGACCACTATCATGATAAAGTAGCAAATGCCCACAAAATGCCATGTCATAACCTTTGTAGGTCAAATTTCTGAAGGCGAATAATTTTTGATATTTTTCATAATTCATTGATAGGTGAGTGTGGGGCCAGTTCTTTCCTACTTAGTGCATTGCATATGTATTTTGCTAGCACTTCCCAGTAAAATGTTCTTTCTGTTGACCAGCCAACAGATTTCTGGATTCCCTACACCATCTCCACTCTGTACATACCAGGCAGCACACAAACATGCATATGGTGCACAAATATGCATACAGTACACATACTGCATGTACACGTACACATACTTTATACATGTTTGCACATAGTACATACAGTATGCTGTGCAGTCATGCACATAGTATATATTCTGAACATACATGTGCAACATTCTGTGTATGCACATGCATATAGTGCACACACTGTACACACACATGCGCATACTGTATATGCATACTATATGCACATAGTACATATACTGCACACATAAATGCAAGTAGCGCATATACAGTATACACATGCACATAGTACACATACTGTACACAAACTAATGGACATAGTAGATATACTGTATGCACAAATGCAGAGAGTAAACATGCAGTACACACAAATGCATAGTATGCAGACATACTGTACACACAAATTCGCAGTATGTCTACTATGCACACAAATGCACATAACTCATACTGTACAAACAAGTGCACAATACACATACTGTACACACAAATGCACTAGATACACATGCTGTACAAACAAACGTGCATACTGTACACAAATGCACATAGTACACATACTGTACAAACACAAATGCACATAGCATATATTCTGTATATACAAATACATAGTGCACGTACTGTACACAGAAGTGCACGTAGTGTGCATACTGTGCAAAAAAAGTGAAATTGTCCCATAGTTTTCAGCATATCAGCATTTAAAACTCTCTATGCTCGTCTGTTTAAGGAAACCTGCAATTATTTCTCCTGATCCCCCCCTCACTGCCTCAGTGACCTGCCAGTCACCTGTCTGATGAAATATTACATTTACTAGCCCATCTCATTGACCCCTTCCCCTCCCTCTGACCGTTTCATATCATTCCTTTTTTGCTTTAACTTTCGTAGCCTGCTCCCTTGCATAGGTTTCAGTAGTCTTAAAGTAGCATTACCTCTTGTTCACATGCCCCTTTCCTCCCTGACCCTGGGGCATTCATCTTACCTACTGCCTCTCCTCACTCCCCTGATCTGAAGCCTGTCCTTACCCATGGCCCTGGTATCACTATTTGTTGCTATGACCATTATGGCTTCCCCTGCCTACCCTGTTCCCTCCCTCTTTAACCTTCACAACTCCCTTCCTTTTTCTTATCAACTTACTAACTTCCCTTGTTACCCGCTCTCACTAGTGTTGGTTCTTTGGCCTTCACCACACCATAGTGTCCAGTCTTGACTACAACCTGTATTTATCTACTCATGTGTGTATAGAGTACTCATGCTGTACCACTGTCATTACCCTGTGTATTATATTTAGCTCTGACTATGTTAGTTAGTTATTTGTGTATTGTGTGATTTTATTGTGTTCAATGTGCTGTGTAATGTTCTTGTATCCTGTTCAGGTCCATGTCGCAAATGAGCTTTGCTCAATGATGTTCACCTGGTTAAAGAAAGATTTTTGATTGATTGATTGTACACAGAAACTAATGTACATAGTACACATACTGTACACACAATGTACACAAACTATACACACAAGTACACATAGTGCACATACTGTACACACATACCTGTAGTACACATACTGTACACGCATATACAGAGTACGTATACTGTACACATATACATGTAGCACACATACTGTACACGCATATACAGAGTACGCATACTGTACACACATACATGTAGTACACATACTGTACACGCATATACAGAGTACGCATTCTGTACACACTTACATGTAGTACACATACTGTACACACATATACAGAGTACGCATACTGTACACACATACATGTAGTACACATACTGTACACGCATATACAGAGTACGCATACTGTACACACATACATGTACACATACTGTACATGCATATACAGAGTACGCATACTGTACACACATACATGTAGCACACATACTGTACACACATATACAGAGTACGCATACTGTACACACATGCACAGTACGTATATACACACAACTCTACATAACGCATACAGTACAAACACAAATACATAGCATGCATACTGTACAGACAAATGACACACAAATAATACTGTACACTTAAGTAAGCAGTATGAAGTGATGGGGTGTACGTTGAACAGTTCCAGTGCATGGCTAGGAACTGGAATGTAGTGAGGCATGAGACTGCAGGCCGAGTGTGTCCAACCCCCAGTCATATGTTAGAACTGTCATACACACACCCCTGAGTGGCTTATTGCACTTATACAATGTGTATTTTCATATTATATGAATGTAAATATTATACATTTTATGTTTAAATAGAACGATTCTGACTATCAGCCACACACACAAACACATATATATAAACATGTCTGTGTGTATTCTTTTATTTAATTTATGGATTAACTTTTTTTTACATTTGTTTTGTAAGCTCCGATGAAAACGCAGCTGGTAGGGAGTGAGTGAATACTGGTGCCTGTGTGTGTGTGATCGGATCACTAACCAGAAAATGAACTAAGAGAATGGACTGGTGGCGGTGTTCAGAAGTGTTCTTCTGGGATGAATGCTGCAGTTATGTACAGCTGAGTTTTGTTTAGTAATTTATTTGTTTAAAGTGAACATGGCGCCAGTGAGCAATTCAGCTGGAGGACATGCCTGCTGTGAGGCCAGTGGGGCATGAAGCAGGATAGCAAGCAACTCTTGCTAAGTGAGAGAGAAAAAAATAGGTGGCACAGAGTATACATACTGTACAAACAAATGCTCATAATACACATACTGTAGAAACACAAATTCACATAGTACAAATACTATTCACTTACAAATGCACATAAAACACATACTGTACACAAAAACAGACATAGTACACATACTGTACAAACAAATGCTCATAATACATATACTGTACAAACACAAATGCACATAGTACAAATACTATACACTCACAAATGCACATAACACACATACTGTACACAAACACACATAGTACACATACTGTACAAACAAATGCTCATAATACACATACTGTACAAACACAAATGCACATAGTACAAATACTATACACTCACAAATGCACATAGTACACATACTGTACACAAATACACATAGTACATATTCTGTACTCAGAAATGCACATAATACACAAACTTGTACACACAAACCCATAGTACACATACTGTACACACAAAAGCACATAGTACACATACTGTACAAACAAATGCTCATAATACACATACTGTACAAATATAAATGCACATGGTACAAATACTATACACTCACAGATGCACATAATACACATACTCTACACAAAAGCACACATAGTACACATACTGTACACAAATATGCACAGTACATATTCTGTACTCAAATGCACATAGTACACATACTTATACACACATACCCATAGTACACATACTGTACACGCAAATGCACATACTACTCATACTATACACACATACACATGGTACATATTATGTACTCACAGATGCACATAGTACACATACTTGTACACATATACACATGGTACACATACTGTACACACAAATGCACACAGTACACATAGTCTACAAACAACTGCACATAATACACATACTGCACAAACACAAATGCACGAAGTATGCATACTGTACACACAAATGCACATGGTACACATAGTGCACATACTATACAAACATAAATGCACATAATACACATACTGTACAAATACAAATGCACATAGTATAAATACTATACACTCACAAATGCACACAGTGCATGTATTATACACACAAATGTACATAGTACATATGGTCCTGACTACTTGAAAGAGCTTCTGGTGCCCTATACCCCTCTGAGACAGCTCCACTCGGCTGACGAGGGGTTGCTGGAGATTCTGAGGGTAAATTTGAAGTCCTTTGGAGCCTGTGCCTTTGGTTTCGCAGTTCCTTCCATCTGGAATTCTCTGCCCCATCAGCTCCAAGAGAGTATAATGGTGGAAAGTTTTAAAAGAGCCTTAAAGTCCTTTTATGGGATAAGGCATTCCCTGCTATACCGTAATTTGGTTATTTTAATCTGTTATATTTGTTGTATTGTTTTATTGTATGCATTGATATGCTGGTGTTCTTATGCCTTATGTACAGCGCCTTGAAAATTTAAAAGGCGCTCAACTAAATAAATGTTATTATTATTATTACTATACACTCACAAATGCACATAGTACGCATACTGTACCCAGAAACACACATAATACACCTACTGTACATGAATACACACAGTACATATTCTGTACCAGAAAAACACATAGTACACATACTTGCACACACATACCCATAGTACACATAATGTACACACAAATACACATACTACTCATACTGTACACACATACACATAGTACATATTATGTGCATGCAAATGCACATAAAACACATACTGTCTATACATACATGAAGTACACATACTGTACACACAAATGAGTGCAGTACACATCCTTATAGGCATATACACATACTACACATACTGTACACACAAATGCACATAGTACACATACTATACACAGACAAATGCACATAGTACTCATGCTGTACACACACACATGCACATAATACACATGCTGTACACACAAATGCACATAGTATGCATACTGTGCACAAACTGAACATAGTAAACATACTGTACACACAAATGCATAGTATGCATCCTGTACACACAAATGCAAATAGAACACATACTGTAAAAACACAAATGGAATAGTATGCATACTTCACACAAATGCACACAGTACATTTGCTGTACACACAAATGCACATAGTACACATACTGTGCACACAAATGCACATAGTACATCTATTGAACATACAAATGCAGATAGTACACATTCTGTACACAAATTAATAGTACGCATACTGTACACACAAACACATAGTACACATACTGTACAAACACAAATGCACATACTATGCATACTGTACACACAAATGCACGCAATACACATGCTGTACACACAAATGAACATAGTACATATAGTGTACACACAAATGTATATTATGCATACTGTACACTCAAATGCACATAGTGTACATATGGTACACACAGAAACATACATAGTACACATACTACATATACCGTACACACAAATTCACATAATACACACATACTGTACTAACACAAATACACATAGTACAAATACTGTACACACTACTGCACATAGTACACATACTGTACACACAAATGTGCATAGTACACATGTTGTAAACATAAATGTGCATATTGAAATACTGTACAGACTAATGCACAAACTCTGTATGCACTAATGCATATAGCACACATATTGTACACATAAATGCATATAATACACATACTGTACACACAAATGTGCATAGTACAAATACTATAAGGCACATACCACCCATACTGTATGCACTAATGCACATAGTACATATACTGTACACACAAATGTACATAGTACACATACTGTATACTCACAAATGCACATACTTCACATGCTGCACCCACAAATGCACATAGTATGCATACTGTACACACAAAGCAGACAGTATGCATCCAGTACACCCAAATGCATAGTATGCATACTGTACACACAAATGCACATAGTACACATACTGTACACACTAATGTACATAGCACACACATATTGTATACATGAATGTGCATAGTACAGATGCTGTACAAACACAAATACACATATTACACATACTTTATATTCACAAATGCACATACTACACATACTGTACACACAAATGCACATAGTACACATACTTCAAACAAGCACAGACACTGTATAAGCATATGTACATAGTATACATACTGGACACACTTGTGCACATAACTGTGCTTAAATGTGTGCTCATATTGTACATGCACACAGTACACATTCTGCACACACATGTACATACTGCACATGCACATAGTATACATAATTACACACTTGTGCACATACTGTATACACATGTGCATAGACTGGAGATGTACATAGTACACATACTGTACACACACTAACATAGTACACATTCTGTAGACTCATGTGGACATCCTGCACATGTGCATAGTATGCACACTGTATGCATACATGTGCACATACTGTACATACACTTAGAACAAACACAGTTGGTTCTACTTATATGCCTATCGATTACATAAACATTTTGGCCCCAATATTCAGAATTGTGCCCAGCAATGGCACATGTGGTGCTTCAATGCAACTGTGTTGTGCTGGTGCAACTCAGGAACATAATCAAAAGAGATGAGCAATGGTGCGTCTCCTCTGAATATATCAGATAACACGTGCTGCGCAAATACAATCTGCAGGCACGTCCCCCCAGACAGAGCCGAATACCAGGAATGGGAACTGCACCAGTGCAACAGAGTTATGCTGTGTGTAAATTCCTGATATTCAGCCAGCAGTATGCAAATCGGGCCATAATGTATGCAAGGTGAAAATGGGGCCATTTGCATGTCATTATGGCCCCATTTGCATGGGTTGTGCAGAGCTGGCCAGCAAAAAGTGCATGGCACCCTGCACAGCATGTGGTGCTGCCAGAGGGGTCTGGTGGTAGCCCCTCCCTTTCTGTAGCCTGATCGCTGTATAATAACTGTTTAAATATTCCCTGGTAGTCTAGTGGCACCCCACCCCTCCCATAGCTGCAAACCCTGTAAAATAACAAGGTAATTATTCCCCGGTAGTCTAGTGGTACCCTCACCCCACCAGCACCCCTGATTACCCAAAACAGAGATGTAAATAATTCCCTGGTGGTCCAGTTGCACCCCCACCCACACAGGACCCCCTACCACCCAGCTCCCCCCATCATCGGCGGGCAGCAACAAACCCACCCACATACCTCCACAGCTGGCCACCAAATGACAGCTTACAGTATCAACTGTAAGCCCATGGCTTGCAGTGCATACTGTAATAGTCAGTCTTAAATATGTGAATGAAGTCATGCTTTCTGCACAGTGTGGGCGGGTAGCCACCCATGGCTGGTGACTGCTGTGATGCACCTTGCATTACGGCAGCTCATCTGTGGGTGGCTACATTTTGAGCTTTCTTTTTTTGGGCTTAACTTTGTGCACCGATATGCGGTGCCACCAGACTACCAGGGAGTATTTAAACCTAGGGAAAAATGACCTGACTCATCATGAGATTAGAACAGTGCAGGAGGAGTTTGTGGAGTTGGGGAGGGGCCCAAGGCAAGTAGCACACACAGTACCCTTCTCAAAGGTGCTGCCTGTCTATGGCAAGTGTGATGCGAGTGTACTTGACACCATTCAATTCAATGTATGGTTAAAGAAATGGTTCAGAGCACAGGGGTTTGGCTTCATTGGGGACCAGGGTTCCACCTGGAGGGATACCAGCCTATACTGGCAGGATGGTCTGCATCTGTCCAGGAAGGGAACAAGTCTTCTGGGCAATTGGTTTAAATACTTAATTGGCAAGCTTTTAAACTAGTCAAGGGGGTAGGCACTGATAAGCAGCAGGGAATCCCCAACCTCCGCCTTCAAAACAGGGTACTAAATGAGGGAAAGACCAAGGTACAAAGGTCAGTAGGGAGCAGGACAGGGGCGAACGGAGAAAGCAAAGTCAATGAGGGCAGGGATAGAAGAATTAGTGGCCTTGATGGAGGAGGAACATCTGGATATCGTGGTAGTCATAGAAACATGGTACACATGGAACCATGACTGGGATGTAAACATACCAGGATGCACTATCAACAGGAGGGACAGGGAGGGTAAAGGAGGAGGAGTAGCTCTCTACATAAGGGAAGGAGCCAAAGCTACAGAACAAAAGGGTAAACAGGGAAGAGAGGAAGCACTCTGGGTCAATTTAGAGACAGACAATGGTACCACAATCCACACAGGGGTTGTATACAGCCCCCCATCTCAGGAGGAGGACATGGACAAGGAAATGATAGAAAGTATACCTAGTATGGCAGGAAAAAGGGGAGATATTGCTGATGGGTGATCTGAATATGCCAGTTGTAAATTGGAATACATTTGCAGCAGTCACTTCTAAGATTGGGGTCATTCTAGATGCCCTACAGGGGGCATGGTTAGACAACTAGTATTGGAACCCACTCGAGAGGGAGCAATCTTAGACCTGGTACTCTCAAATGGAGATGGCGAAAGGATCACAGATTTAGAAGTGGGTAGCCATCTGGGAACTAGTGACCATCGAACAGTATGGTTCACAATAAACACAGCAGTAGAGTCAAGCCATACAAAGGCAAAGGTACTGGACTTTAGGAGGGCTGACTTTGCCAAAACGGGTGAGTGCCTAAGGAATGCACTAGCAAATGGGCAGGAAGGAGGGGGTGGAAGTACAATGGGAAATAATCAAAACTACCATCACAGAGGCAACAAGCCTTTGAGTGAAGCAAATAAACAAAACAAATGATATAAGAAACCATTATGGTTCTCAAAGGACGTGGCAGGAAAGGTTAGGGAGAAAAAGAAAATGTTCAGGAAGCACAAAGAATCACAGAAGGAGCAGGACAGAGAATTGTATCAGTTAAAGCAAAAGGAAGCTGGGAAGGCAGTCAAAACAGCAAAGGCCCATACCGAGGAAAAGACAGCCAACACAGTTAAGAAAGGGGATACAACTTTTTATAGGTACATCAGGGAGTGAAGGAAGACCAAGGGAGGGATAGTGAGGCTTAATAAAGGGGTGGGGTGGGCAGAGGGTGACTCAGAAAAGGCAGTGATACTAAACAAATATTTTTGCTCAGTATTCACAAATGAAGAGGGGGAGGTACCTAAATCAAACAATAGAAACACTCTGGATACAGAAGTTGATACCAGCTAATTTACAGAAGAAAGGGTTCTAAAAGAACTCTTAAAACTGAAGGTGGATAAAGCAAAGCGGCCTGATGGGATTCATCCCAGAATTCTAAAAGATTTAAGGGTAGCACTAGTGACACCACTGACTACCCTATTTAGCAAATCATGGAAGGATGGTGTGGTACCTGAGGACTGGAGGAGGGCAGATGTGATTCAACTTCACAAAAGTGGGAGCAGAGCAGAAGCAGGCAACTACAGGCCTGTTAGTTTAACCTCGGTGAAAGAAAAAATGATGGAATCACTTCTGAAGGAATGAACTGTCAAGTACCTAGAGGCTAGAGGGGCACAGGACCCAAGGCAGCATGGATCCACGGCGGGAAGGTCATGTCAGATGAATCTAATTGATTTTTTTGACTGGGTGACCAAAGTAGTAGATCAGGGAGAGGCTGTGGACATGGCCTATCTAGACTTTAGCAAGGCATTTGACACAGTTCCACACAAAAGATTAATATACAAGTTACGATGTTAGATTAACTAAAACAGGACTCCACTCTCTGGAAAAAAGAAGATTGAGAGGTGACCTTTTACTTCTATTTAACATTTTAAAATGCCCAACTCAGGCGAAGCTATGCGGACTGACATTTGCAAAGAAACGCATTGTGGGTAGACTACATAATAAACAACTGACCGTTGAAAGGGTAAATACTAATTTAAGAAACAATTTCTTCAGTGTTAGGGTACCGCAAATCTGGAACTCACTTCCTGAGTATTTGATTAATTCTAAAACCCCTGACATTTTTAAAAAAAACTTAGATGTATGGTTGACAAACACATGAAGGAAGTTGGCCCACTTTTGTAGGGGACAATCTCGATGGGCCGAGAAGGTCTTCTTTTGTCCAGTGTATCCAGTAAATCCAGCCAGCCTGGGGAGCAGGTCCTAAGATGGTAGCCTGGGTAAAGGATTGGCTGGAGAGCAGGGCACAGAGGGTAATAGTAAATGGAGTCCACTCTGAAGAAAGGGGGGTTACTAGTGGGGTACCACAGGGTTTAGTACTAGGACCGGCTCTCTTCAATGTCTTTATAAGCAACATTGCAAAGGGACCGGAAGGAAAAGAATGTCTCTTTGCAGATGACACAAAGATCTGCAACACAGTTGATACATAAGGTGGCATGGAAAGGATAAGAAGGGACTTGGCAAGGTTAGAGGAATGGTCAAATGTATGGCAGCTTAGATTCAATGCTGAGAAGTGCAAGGTAATGCACATGGGAAACAAAAACCCGGAGGAAGAGTACACAATGGGGGGGTGAGATACTAACAACAACAAAAATGGAAAGGGACCTGGGAGTAGTCATATCAGATGACCTAAAGGTGGGCAAGCAATGTGAGAGGGCAGCAAGGAGGGCTGGGGGGATACTGGGATGCATAGGGAGAGGCATCACCAGTAGAAAACAGGAATTTGTTATCCCTCTGTACAGACAGCTGGTGAGACCCCATCTGGAGTACTGCATGCAGTTCTGGAGACCCAGTCTTCGCAAAGACATAAACAGGATGTAGGTAGTCCAGAAGAGGGTAACTAAAGTGGTGCAGGGTCTGCACCAGAAGACATATGAAGAGAGACTTAAGGAGCTTAATATGTATAGCCACGAGGAAAGGAGGGAGGGGGGGCATGATAGAAACTTTCAAGTACCTCAAGGGAATCAACAAAGTCCAAGAGGGTAGCATCTTTCAGAAAACGAGGTGTTCAAGAATAAAGGGGCACAATTTGAAGATTGGGGGGGGGGGCAGCTCAGAGGTAATGTAAGGAAGTATTTTTTCACAGAGAGGGTTATGGATGCATGGAGTGGCCTTCCGGAGGAGGTTATGGAGTCAAAAACAGCGGTGGAATTCAAGTATGCATGGGACAGGCATAAGGCAATTCTAGGGAGTTGGGGTAGGAAGAAGTAGGCTGTTGGTTAACTAGGATCTGCGGCTTATCCATTAGGTAGGGAAATGGACAGACTGGGTGGGCCAAGAGGTCCTTATTGCTTATCTGCCATCAAATTCTATGTTTCTATGTTTCTAGGTACAACTCAGGGTTGAGCCAGCATATGCATTGCACATCCCAGGCTGAATATCGGGATGTGCTGCATATGCATGGGCATGCCCCTGGAGATGTGCCGCATACATTATCATTGCGCTCTGGTGCATTGGGGATTGCGCTGTGCAATATCCCCCTTTGAATATTGCCCCAGGGTGCATTTCTGGGGTTGCGCTGGTGCCACTTCAGTTGCGCCAGGCTCAACCCCTTTGAATATCTGGCCCTTTGTTTAAATGTTTGTTTACCCCATGTCCAAAATTCCATCCTTAGATGACAATGTAACATTTTCCTTTTAAATGCCTTGTGATTTTTGATTATATGCCCATCTCTGTGTGCCTTTTATTGAGTCTACATGGTGTCCAGGTAGCCTCTTCTTGTTCCTCCAGTCTGCCTGAGTGCACTTAATGAAGATTTAACTAGGTGCTAATTCCTTGCCTATTAAAAAAACACTCATTTCTTTTCCTTTGCTTCCCCCTCTTAACTGTTTTCAACATTACAAAGCATAAGGCGTTGACTTTGACTGAAATAAACTTTTAGAGAAAGTTGTTTCACCTGTTTGTAACTGGAGAGACCTTGCCTTAGAGATCAGTGTGGACGTGTTTAGTGTTATCCAACATGTGCAAGCCGGAGATTCCATACTGTCTGAGTGGGTCCAATGTGGTAACCAGGACCACCAACACAGGCGAGAATGGACGGATGCCAGAGTCAAGTCGAGCTCTGTTAATGTGGTTCAGTGTCCTGTAACCATGGTATCCCTATCTTTGACCCAGTGCTGCTCAAGAGGTCTAAGCAGCTTGCCAAGAAGATGGGTGTTGAATCTGAACCTTCATGTAGATGACTCTCCCAATGGGAGGAGCAGCATTATATTGGCTACCAAGAGCTGCATAGGAAGAAGGCAGCATCCAATTTTGTGGCCACTGACAGCTGACTGCAAAACACCTTGCCAGCTTTGCTGAAATGCTAAACAACCAAGGATGTATTTAACAGAGATGAAACTGCTTTATATTTTGTGCCACACTGGATGGTACATTCACTGTCAACCTTGAGCACACAAGAGGAAACAAACAAAATAAAGGTGAGAATCTCCCTCATGGTCTGTGCAAAAGCCACAGGGATTGAGAAACTGCCGCTGCTTGCCATGGGAAACTCTAAAAAGCCTGGGCTGGCCTGCCAGCACAGTGGTTGGATTTCTACTCATGACACCAATGACCCGGGTTCGAGAACAGACCCAGGATTTGGAGGGCCAGCCTGGGGAGAAAGATCAAGCTTCCTGGGGACTGCTCTCCTTCTCCAGGAGGAGGGAGGGAAGAGTGGCCAGCACTTTACAGACCCCTAGCAGAGGCTGGGAGTACTGCTGCACATCATTGCATGTCCCCACCCCAGGAAGCAAGCATCAGAAAAAAAAACCATCCCCTGGCATGATGACCCACTTTGCCACTACCATCTCCACTGCTTTCGACGTCCACCAAGGGGTCCTACTCCCATGGCTCTGACTCAAGGGTAAGCCAGGGCTTGCCAAAAGTGTCCATTGGGAGGGGGAGCCCTCTCGGTGGCACCACCTGGGGGGGCAAGCCTGGGCACAGGGAGGCAGCAGGCAGGGTGGGTCTGAGGACTGGGGGTAACTGGAACAAAAAAAAATCTAAAAAGCCTCACTGCTACCAAGGAACTGTGGTGGATTCTTTGCCAGTCACCTACAGTAAATTACTAACCACAATGCTTGAATTATGGTGGAAATCTTACATGGCTGGTTGTAGGACCCTGATATTCAGATTAGGAAAAAGAGACAATAAATCATTCAACTGGTGGACAACTGTCCAGAACACAAGGATATCCATGTACCAAGGTGGTGCCCCACCAGCCACATGCTATCTACATGCAAAATAATGTTGCCCCCTCTAGCCAGGGGACAGAAATCAGGTTGGGAAGAAGGAAGAATCAAGCAGGACAGGCCTGATTCAAGAAAGCAGGAAGAAGGTACAAGAAAGGAGAAGAAGAATGCACAGAGCAACAGGATGATTCTGGTTGTGGGAGACTCTGTGTTGCAAGGAGTGGAGGCACAGTCTGTCAGTGCAAAGGGAGCTGAAACCATGGTGAAATGCATACCAGGAGCATCTGCAAGGAGAGCTAAGGACAGAATAGGATGGCTGGTGGGAAGAGATCAGGATTTCGAGGTGATCATTGTCCACCTTGGTACAAATGACATGGCAAATAGGACTGTGGAAGAAGCCAAGGCAGACATGAAGATCCTAGGGAAGAGCCTAAAGGAGTACACAACACACCTGGCCTTCTCAGAGGTGTTGCCAGTTTGGAGGAAAGGCAGAAGTGAGGACAAGATTAGGAATGAAGAGATCAGAGAATTCAACCAGTGGCTCCAGGGTTGGTGCACAGACAACAGGATGACTACATTGGAGACTGGGGGACCTTCTGACACAGGATGCTCTTCAAGTATGATGGTCTCCACGTCACCAGAGAAGGGGCGAGAGTGCTAAGGCAGAAGTTGGAGGTCTTCTTGGAAGGTTTAAACTGTGAGGTCTCCAGCACAGAGAAGAAGACCTAAATGAGGATGCAACAGAAAGATACGAAGATAAGTGGATCAGCGCATGGAAGGAAACCCCCCCCCAACATCAGACTAAAGGAGACAGGCATGGCCATGCACAAGGAATGGCAAAAGGTGAAAAAGGAAGGACGTCATTTGAAGTACAGGAGGGGCAGACACAGAATGGAGGGATGATACTGGAGTTATAGCAGAGGGGGGAGGCTGTGATTGGAAGGATAAGTGCACCACTGCCCACAGTCTGGGTAACAAAATCAGGCAACTTGTAGGATGAATGGCCTCTGAGGACCTGGAATCATGGCAGTCACAGAGACATGGTGCAATAGCAACCACGCCTGGGAGCTAGCCATTCCAGGGTACACACTGCACAGACGGGACAGGCAAGGCAAGAAGGGGAGAGGGTTGGCATTGTACATCAGGGAAGGTATAAAAGCAACAGTCCCACAAGACAAGGGGGGGGAGCAGTGGTGCTGTGGATAACCCTGGAGGTGGGGAAGGGAACAATACTTAGAACAGGAGTGATATACAGGCCCTCAGGGCAGAGGGAGGATGTAGACAGAGAACTGCTGGAGACTAAAGAGAACATGGCAATAAAGGGTGAATTGCTGCTGATGGGTGACTTCAACTTTCCAGATGTAGACTGCAGCATCTCGGCGGCAGCCTCAGCCAGGAGTAAGGGATTTCTGCAATCCCTGCAAGGGGTGGGTCTCACACAGCTAGTGAGGGAGCCTATGAGGGAGAATGCAATTCTGGATCTTGTCCTAAGCAATGGGGACAGGAAAAAGGAAGTCACAGTAGGGGACAGCCTAGGGACTAGTGACCATCGAGCAATGGGGTTCACCATAAGGACATCACAGGAGGCTAGCCACACAAATACTAGAATCCTGGATTTCAGGAGAACAGATTTCAGTATGATGAAGGATGAATTCAGGAAAGCTATGCAGGGATATGATGACATAAGGGGAGTAGTGGAACAGTGAGATAAGATAAGGGAAGCCCTGCACCCTGATAGCAAACCATTGTGCCAGGCCCTGCAGCAAAAGCAAAAGAAAGAGGAAACCACTGTGGTTCTTGAGGGCAGTAGCAGAGCTAGTAAGAGGAAAAATATGTCATTTCTGAGGTACAAGGCAACACAAAACAGGGAGGACAGACAAGACTGCTTGGAAAAACATAAGGAAGTGAACCAGGCATTAAGGGCAGCAAAGGCCAAAATCAAGGAAAAGCTAGCTAAATTGGTGAAGGAAGGAGGAAAGGCATTCTTTAGGTACATTAGCGAGAGGAAGAAGATGGGGGGGTTGAGACTTAGGGAAGAGGGAGGCAGGTTAGTGAAGAAAGACATTGACAAGGCAAGCATCCTCAACAAATACTTTTGCTCTGTATTCATGGAAGAAGGAAATGGGAATGGTCCCCCATTAATGGAGAAGGGCAAACAGGGAAAAGGGATAGACATTAGACCTTTTTCAGAAGACAAAGTAAAAAGAGCACTAGAACAGCTTAGAGTGGATAAAGCTATGGGGCCCAATGGGATACACCCAAGGATCCTAAAGGAGTTCTGGGAGGAACTGGCTAAACCTCTGGCTAAGCTGTTCAGTGGATCACTGGAAACAGGCGTAGTTCTGGAGGAGTGGAGGAGGGTACAAGTGGTACCCCTGCACAAAAGTGGTAGCAATGAGGAGGCAGAAAACTACCTATGCATTAAGCAGGTTAGCAAAGGGAAAAGGAAGAGGAAACTATTATGGTTTTCCAAAGAGATAGCAAAGAAAGTGAAAGCCAAAAAGATTGCATTCAGGCAGTACAAAAAGACACAGGCAGAAAGGGATAGGAAGAAGTACTAGGAGAAGAAAAGGGAGGCAGGGAGGTCAGTAAGGGAAGCCAAAGCTCAGACTGAATAGCACATTGCAAAATCAGTGAGTAGAGGGGAACAAAACCTTTTACAGGTACATAAATGGAAAAAGAAAGGCAAAGGCAGGGATAGTGAGACTGAAGGGGGAGGATGAGTGCCACATGGAGGATGTCAACAGTAAAGCTGACATACTGAACAGGTATTTCTGCTCAGTCTTTACTGAGGAAGAGGGGGGTAATGGATCTGAAGGGAGTACATGGGGTGAGAATGGTGCAGAAATGGACACAAGTCCCTTTACATGAGAAAGGGTCCTGAAGGAACTGGAAGTAATAAGAGTTGATAAAACAATGGGGCCAGATGGGGTGCACCCCAGGGTCCTTAAAGAATTAAGAGAGGTGGTGGCTGAACCTCTGGCTATCCTGTTTAGCCAATGACTGGAAACAGGGGAGGTACCCAAAGACTGGAGGACAGCAGATGTAGTCCCCTTATACAAAAGTGGGAACAAAGAGGAAGCGGGGAACTATAGACCAGTCAGCTTCACCTCGGTAGTGGGGAAGATCATGGAAGCACTACTGAAGGAGAGATTGGTAGAACATCAGGTTGTTGATGGACTGCAGTACCCAAGGCAGCATGGTTTCACCAAGGGTAGGTAATGTCAGACCAACCTTGTTGAATTTTTTGACTGGGTGAGTAGGGAGGTGGATCAGGGGAGGGCAGTGGACATGGCCAATCTGGATTTCAGCAAGGCCTTTGACACTGTGCCACCTAGAAAACTATTACACAAACTGGGGAATATGGGTTTGGGCAGGACAGTAGTGTGGTGGGTAGGTAACTGGCTGGGTGTCAGGACACAGAGGATGGTGGTAAACGTCTGTCACTCGACAGAGGGAAGAGTAACCAATGGGGTACCACAGGGATCAGTGCTGGGACCAGTCCTATTCAACATCTTCATCAGTAACATTGTGCAAGACCTAGAAGGCAGAATTTCACTGTTTGCTGATGACACAAAGCTCTGTAACAGAGTAGACACACCAGAGGGTGTAAACAGAAATAGAAGGGACCTGTAGAAACTTGAAGAATGGTCAGGGGTTTGGCAGTTGAAATTCAATGCAAAGAAGTGCAAGATAATGCATATGGGGCACAAAAACCCTGGCACAATATATCAGTTGGGGGGGGGGGGTGAGGATATAGCATGCACCAAGCAGGAAAGGGATCTTGGGGTTATCATCTCTGATGACCTCAAGGTAGGGAAACAGTGTGACAAGGCAGCAGGTAGCGCCAAATAGATGCTGGGATGCATAGGCAGGGGCATCACCAGCAGGAAAAGGGAGGTCATAATTCCGCTATACAAGACACTAGTGAGGCCCCACCTGGAGTACAGTGTACAGTTCTGGAGACCTTACCTATGTTAGGACATAGACAGCGTAGAGAAGGTTCAGAGGAGGGCAACAAAGATGGCGCATGGATTGCATCACAAGTCCTATGAGGACAGGCTGAAGGAACTGAATATGTACTCCCTGGATGAGAGGAGGGAGACAGGAGATATGATAGAGACATACAAGTATCTTTCATGAAGGAACAGGGTGCAGGAATGCACTATTTTTAAGTGAAAAAGATGTTCCAGAACTAGAGGTCATGGGATGAAGTTGGAGGGAGGACAATTCAGAGGAAATGTGAGGAAGAATTTCTTCACAGAATGGGTGGTGGACAAGTGGAACACCCTGCCAGAGAAAGTGGTGATGGCTGAAACAATCACGGGATTTAAGAATGCATGGGACAGACATAAAGGAATTCTGAAGGTCAGGGGTAGGGGGCAACAGACTTCTAGGAAAACATAAACTGAACTTACAAACTTAAATGGGCAGACTGGGTGGGCCATAGGCCCTTATCTGCCAACACTGTCTATGTATCTATGTACCACCCAGTCAGTCTGGCCTCAATAGTAGGTAAAATTATGGAAACCCTGCTTAAGGAAAGGCTGGTGGACTACCTAAAGACAAGGGGACTGCTGGACCCGAGGCAACATGGATTCATGGCAGGGAGGTCATGCCAGACCAACCTGATTGATTTCTTCAAGTGGGTGACAAAGGAGATAGACCTGGGCAGAGTGGCAGATGTGACCAATCTGAACTTAAGGAAGGCCTTCGACACAGTCCCACACAGGAGACTAATACACAAGCTGACAAATGTTGGGCTGGAGACAGAGGTAGTCACAAGGGTTAGAAACTGGTTGAGTAACAGAACACAAAGAGTGGTGGTAAATGGTGTTAGCTCACAGGAGGGATGGGTAGCACGTGATGCACCACAGGGATCAGTGCTGGGACCAGTGCTTTTCAATATCTTCATAAGCGATGTTGCAGAGGGTCTAGAGGGGAGGGTTGACCTGTTCGCAGATGATACAAAGCTATGTAACAGGGTAGATACACAGGAAGGTATAGAAAAAAATGAGGAGGGATCTGAAGAAGCTAGAAAAGTGGACCAAGGAATGGCAGTTGGGTTTCAGTGCAAAAAGTGCAAGATTGTGCATCTAGGGAGAGGGAATCCTAGGACTGAGTATGACCTAGATGGGGTAACACTGGAGGCCACCACAGAGGAAAGGGACCTAGAGGTTGTCATAGAAGACAACCCCAAAGTGGCTAAACAGTGCGACAAAGCAGTTGGAAAGGCTAACAGAATGCTAGGGTGCATAGGGAGGGGTATAACAAGTAAAAGGAGGGAAATGGGGGTACCGTTGTACAACTTCCTAGTAAGGCTTCATCTGGAGCACTTTGTTCACTTCTGGAGGCCCCCTCTCCAAAAAGACATAGCCGGGATGGAGATGGTACAGAGGAGGGTGACAAAAATGCTGTCAGGGATGCAGCATAAGTTGTATGAGGAAAGACTCAGAGCTCTCAATATGTACTTCCTGGAGGAAAGGAGAGAGGGGGGAGGTCAGATAGAGACCTTCAAATATCTAAAGGGGATCAACAGGGTATCAGAGGGGAGTATCTTTCACATGAAGGGAAATAACAGAACAAGGGGACACAGCATGAGACTAAAAGGGGGAAACTTAGAGGGAACTTGAGGAAACTCTAGTTCACTGAAAGTGTGGTGGAAAGATGGAACAGTCTCTCCCAGGAAGTGGTGGGGATGGCCATGGTTTAAGGATTCAAGAATGCGTGGGATAGGCACATGGGAATTATCAAGCTAGGGCAATTAGAAAGAGGGATAGGGCAGACTGGATGAGCCACAAGGCCCTTATCTGCTGACAACATCTATGTATCCAGTTCTGCAATATCAAGCTAATTTTCCTTCTTCTGTACTGCATGGCTGTCATACAACTTAAGGATCAAAGAGAGATCCAGTGTTCAAAATCTCATATAACATAAATGCATTGTCACAAAGGTACCATTTGTGGCTTCAGCCAAATGTGTCACTGTACTGGACACTATTCATATGGTCCATTCTGCACGGGAGGTAGTTTCAGAAATAACAATAAAACGTTGCTTTGAGAAGGCAAAGGTGCATCCACAAGATGACAGAATCTGATCCCAAACTGACAATTGAGCCTCCTACCTGATTGCCAGTTTTTGTGTTTGAAACTTGAGCGACAAAGATCAGCATGAGCCCACAACCAGTGAGATCACTGACACTGACATCTGCAGCACCGTGTTAGGTTCAAATACTACACTGGATGAGGAGGACGAGGAAGGCACGTCCTGTCATGAACCCCCGCCGACAACTGCGGAAGTCTGGGCAATGCTACAGAGATTAAGAAGCTATGCTAACCAGAGGGAGAAAAAATGATTTTGGATGGTTTTATTCATTCGAGAGACACAATGAAACACTGTCTTGTATCTCATTCAGGAAAACTTTTATGACAGAGTTTACTAAGCGTGAAGGATGAGCTGAATATATGGCTTACAGCTGGTAAACTGGTAATCACATTTAAAACTTCCTTTTTTTTCTCTTTTACTCCTTCTGGGCCCCCACAGCCCCACTCAACCATGGCCATATCTGTCTCGGATTCCCCCAGAACTCTGCCAACAATTTCCACTGGTGTGTGGTGTATCCCTGCTGGGAGTCCACCTGGGGAGGCAGCGTTGGGGGGGACGTGGGGGGAGTAAGCAAGCATTACACTGAGGATGTCGGGACAGGGGCCAGTTGCAGTGCATTGGGTTGTCAGTGGCAGGTCCTAAGGGAAGGCCATCATCCAGTGCTATGGGAGGCCATTTTCCCTTGTTCTAGAGTACCCACCCACTAACCACAATGTTGCAGCATCCTGGGAGTGGGGACGTACAGCAACGTGTGGTCACCTATGCCGCCAAGTACATCTCCATGAACCACCACCAGGAGCTATTACTAGTGCTGCTCACTATGACCCCCCAGGAGGGAAGCATCCAAAGGACACTGTTGACTCCCTTCTTGCCAGCCTCCTTTTCTGGAAACTACCTTTTCTAAAACAGTTTCACTGATTGTCTAATTTTTATTATAGTAGCACTATATAGTTTCTATTAAAAGCATTGCAGTACTACAGCCAATGATATTATAGCACTATGTGGAAGCTGGTCCCAGGTGAGTTCCTGCTAAATGCCATTTCAGTTACATGCACAAATTCTGCCCTTCTTGAGTGCAGGCATTTACATGGAATTGACTGTACTGTACACACACATGTGCACATGCTGTACATACATAAAGTACAAATTTTGTGCGCACAAAGTACATGAAGGGTATCAACAAGATAAACAATGAGGGCCCCTTCCATCTTGGTGAAAGCAAACCTATGAGGGAGCACTGCTTTAAACTGGAGTGGGGTAAGTTCAGGAGAGAGTAACACCCCATCTGGAGTACTGCGTGCAATTCTGGAGACCCCATCTCCACAAAGACATAGACAGAGTGGAGGCTGTTCAGAGGAGGGCAACCAAAATGGTGCAGGAACTGCACCAGAAGACATACATGGAGAGACTAAAGCAGCTTAATATGTATACACTTGAGGAAAGGAGGGAGAGGGGGACATGATAGAAACTTTCAAGTATCTCAAAGGAATTAACAAAGTACAAGAGGGTAATATCTTTCAGAAGAAGAGACGTGCAAGAACAAGGAGGCACAATTTGAAGATAGGGGACGGCTCAGAGGTAATGTTAGAAAGTATATTTTTACAGAGAGGGTTATGGATGCATGGATCAGCCTTCCTGAGGAGGTTGTGGAGTCAGGAACAGTGGGAGAATTCAAGAATGCATGGGACAGGCATAAGGCAATTCTAGCGGGGGGTAGGAGGAAGTAAACTGTTGATTAACTAGAATCTGCAGCTTATCCATCAGGTAGGGAAATGGGCAGACTAGGTGGGCCAAGCGGTCCTTATCTGCTGTCAAATTCTATGATTCTATGTTTCTATGAGATCAGGAGGCATTTCTTCATGGAGACAGTGGTGGCAAAGTAGAATCAGCTCCCTGAGGAGGTGGCCTCACTGGGGACAGTGGAAGGCTTCAAAAGAGGGTGGGCTCATGTAAAGGGGGAAGGTCAGGGTCAAGGTGGTGTACAGAAATGGGGGTGGCAGTTGGGGAAGGAGCTGAGCCATTAACTGCTACTAATGACTCGCAACATGAGCAGACTTGATAGAGCACTGGGCCCTCTTATGCTGGCAATTTTTGTATGTTCATACATGTGTACATCCTCTACTGACATCTGGTTACTGTGAACTACTGCAACATAACCCTTCCTAGTGTAAGGATTACCACAACTCATTGGGACTTACCACACATTGCTGTAGTACATAATTATGTTCATACCTATGTGTGTCTGTGTTGTACTTATGGAATGCTTGTGTGTGTGTTTACAGCACATGTGTCTTATATTTCTATACAGAGTGTGGTTGCAGACAGTGCAATAGGAATGTGACTGCAGTATAATGTATAGCATATTGTATGGGTAACCATGTACAACAAGGTTGCTTATATGAAGGGACTACGATGGCAACAGTCATAGACATCATGAGCAAAGATATAGCCAGAAATAACACATTTCTGGTTTGGGTGGCAGCAGCAGATTTGCCTGAAACGTTAATTTATTAATTTGAAAATTGATGACTGGGAAAGGTGCACTGACCTGAAGCTCATTTTCAGATGCAGCCCAGGGGAAGAATGGGGGAACAGTAATACGGTAGTTGACGTTAAGTGCTACATAAAGAATAATGCATAGGCGACTGTGTGTTATGAAGTTGTTTTAAGCACCTGAGGTGTGTGATGACCCATAAACCTCAAGATCGAGGCTAGAGAAGCTCATGTTGTCATCACAAATGGAGGGTATGTTAAAAAAAAAACTTCATGAGCACGCATTCTCTTATGTTTTAATTTTTATAATAACTGCTACAAGGACATGAGTACCAAAATCAAAGACTCCAAACACTGTAATCACTTGGTAAGACGTCTTATATTATAGGGGTTGACTGATAAGCCTTCAGATAAAAACAGCTATTACTACCACTAAACACTTTCCTGATCATGACATGTACACAGGCAAGAAGAAGTGCAGGTTATCAACACTGTCATTACATAGGTCCTGCTATCAGCTCTGTGTACACGTCACTGATAAACCTAATGCCGAATTACATTCACTATCAATCCCTGCCACTAATGTGTCAGCTGCAGAAACCCGAAACAACATAAACCCGCCCACATCGCCCAACAACCAATAACATGCCAGTATATCACACTAACAACCAACGAAAGAAATTGTAGTGCAGCAACACCGAAGTGCTAATAAAACCCCCAAGCAGAGCACAAAACTACTAACATAACCGCACAAAACAAGGTCAACCCCTATAATATAGAGAGAATAATGGATGGGCAAGTATGCACAACCAGTGTGTGTTGTGCCACCGAGGGGTTCTGATTCCCTATGACCTCAAGGGCGAAGCTCGAGAGGTCCATGGGAATCAGAACCCCGAAGTGACACAGCACACTGGTTGCACATAACATTGCCCATCCATTATTTCTTATAGTGTATGGTGCCCCATGATAATTTAAGTGAGCATTTTAATTCTATTTTAAGCCGTAAAAAGGAATTCTTTCTACTGCATTTTAGTATGGTATTCAAGTCAGGTTGCTAAGGTTAATGCTGAGGTTGTTAGGGACCAAGCATCCCTACATCTGTAGCGTTGTCTGTCATTGGCTGTCAGTTGCATTTGGGCCGGGATTCCAGAAAAAAAAATGGCGGACGTATCTCTCGCTAAGCGAGAGGACCGTGAGTGAAAGGATTCATCTGTTAATGTGAGTAGTTTTAAATATCTGGTTGATCCTGCAGTTTTTTAATAGTTTAAAGCATCTGGTCAATCCTGCCTTTTTTCGTGGTGCCCTGTTCGTCATCAGTTTGGGGGGTGATCGTGCCGCTGCCGCTGCTCCGAATTTTTCTACGTCTGGTCCGCTTTTAAAACGAGCTGAGCACATGCAGCCTCTAGAGGCTTTCAAAATGTTGTTGTAGTACAGTGTGGTACAATCACGTTCCATGACCTTTTGAACTGTAGTACAACAACATTTTGAAAACCACTGAGATCCATACACAACAAGCCTTCACCATACACTATAAAACAAATACATGATGCTGCAGTATATGATAGCAGTTTATATCAACACTCGTGGCAAGTGAGCTCGCGAATTAATCACTCGTGGCTCTGCGAAGGATAACCCCCGCGCTCACTTGCCACTCCTATCCATAAAACCGCTATTATATGCTGCAGCATCATGTATCCTCTTAATATTTGGTCATTATGGCATTTAATTACATTGATAATCAGCATGATAACGGGGCTCCCCAGTTATTACATGTTGTTATAGACAGCCTAATGTAATAACTGAAGCTTACTGCTGACAGTAGTAGTAGTAGTAGAATAACAACTCAAACAGCACAATAACTACAATGCACTGTGACCCCACAACAGATTGGGCACAAAACAAATTCAAAATAGATGAGTACAATAAATATGGAACTAGCAAAGTGCCTTGAGCAACCTTAGAGAAGCACTGGGGGTGATGGAAGCAGAAGTGAAGCTGGATCAGATACCTGACAGGTGAAGACAGGAGCAAGCAGGGCAGGGCAAGGTAAGAGGGAGCAAGCCTAAGGGAGGAGAGGGACAGGATTCCAGAGAGAAGGCATGAGGGGGAGGAGAGGGACAGGGTTCCAGAGAGAAGGCATGAGAGGGAGGAGAGGGACAGGGTTCCAGAGAGAAGGCATGAGAGGGAGGAGAGGGACAGGGTTCCAGAGAGAAGGCATGAGAGGGAGGAGAGGGACAGGGTTCCAGAGAGAAGGCATGAGGGGATGAGAGACAGAGTTCCAGAAATGGGCATGAGAGGGAGGAGAGGGACAGGATTCCAGAGAGAAGGCACGAGAGGGAGGAGAGGGACAGGATTCCAGAGAGAAGGCATGAGGGGATGAGAGACAGAGTTCCAGAAATGCAGCACACGAGGGGATGAGAGACAGAGTTCCAGACAGAAGGCATGAGAGGGAGGAAGGACAGGGTTCCAGAGAGAAGGCATGATGGGATGAGGGACAGAGTTCCAGACAGAAGGCATGAGAGGGAGGAGAGGGACAGGATTCCAGAGAGAAGGCATGAGAGGGAGGAGAGGGACAGGATTCCAGAGAGAAGGCATGAGGGGATGAGGGACAGAGTTCCAGACAGAGGGCATGAGAGGGAGGAGAGGGACAGGATTCCAAAGAGAAGGCATGAGGGGATGAGAGACAAAGTTCCAGACAGAGGGCATGAGAGGAAGGAAGGACAGGGTTCCAGAGAGAAGGCATGAGGGGATGAGACAGAGTTCCAGAGATGCAGCATATGAGGGGATGAGAGACAGAGTTCCAGACAGAGGGCATGAGAGGGAGGAAGGACAGGGTTCCAGGGAGAAGGCATGAGGGAACACAGCTGGTGCAGGATTCTCGAACTAGAAATTAGGCTACTCCATGGTAGTGACATAGCTACTAAAAGCCCATGGTTTACTTAATAAAAACCGTAATTCAGTTTTGGGAATTTCATGGAATTCACCATGAGATTCTGCCAAGCTTTTCTGATGAAGTGGAACTGCGCTTATAACAGTTAACACCTTCAAAATGTTACACTCCACACAGCGCTAGGCAAAGCCAAAAAGCTAGAAAACATTAACGTTAAATGCAGTTGCTGTAAATGTAATAGTTGTACACATTTCATTTTAATAGATGCCATGTCTAATTTCATGTAAATTATTGTACTTTTAAAATTACCAAAATAGATAGAAACATAGAAACATAGAATTTGACGGCAGATAAGGACCGCTTGGCCCACCCAGTCTGCCCATTTCCCTACCTGATGGATAAGCTGCAGATCATAGTTAACCAGCAGCCTACTTCTTCCTACCCCCACCCCCTAGAATTGCCTTATGACTGTCCCATGCATGCTTGAATTCCATCACTGTTTTTGACTCCACAACCTCCTCTGGAAGGCTGTTCCATGCATCCACAACCCTCTCTGTGAAAAAATACTTCCCTTAAATTACCTCTGAGCCGCCCCTTCTATCTTCAAATTGTGCCCCTTGTTCTTGCACACCTCTTTTTGAAAGATGCTACCCTCTTTGACTTTGTTGATTCCCTTGAGGTACTTGAAAGTTTCTATCATGTCCCCTCTCCCTCCTTTCTCGAGGGTTATACATATTAAGCTCCTTAAGTCTCACTTCATATGTCTTCCGGTGCAGACCCTGCACCATTTTAGTTGCCTCCTCTGGACAGCTTCCATCCTGTCTATGTCTTCATGGAGATTGGTCTCCAGAACTGCACGAGTACTCCAGATGTGGTCTCCCCAGCTGTCTGTACAGAGGGATAATAACTTCTTGTTTTCTGCTGGTGATGCCTCTCCCATGCATCCCAGTATCCCCCAGCCCTCCTTGCTGCCCCTCACATTGCTTGCCCACCTTTAGGTCATCTGATATGACTACCCCAGGTCCCTTTCCATTTTTGTTGTTGTTAGTATCTCACCCCCCATTGTGTACTCTTCCCCTGGGTTTTTGTTTCCCAGGTGCATTACCTTGCACTTCTTAGCATTGAATCTAAGCTGCCATACATTTGACCATTCCTCTAACCTTGCCAAGTCCCTTCTCATCCTTTCCACCCCACCTTGTGCATCAACTCTGTTGCAGATCTTTGTGTCATCTGCAGAGAGACATACTTTTCCTTCCAGTCCCTAAATACATACCTGGACACCAGGTATAATGAACAACATGTAGCTCAGTAGTCATCTATAAATATAGTTATCAGCACTTCACTTTTTATCCACATTTTGAACTGTTTATCCCCTAGTACCGCTTCCTTTGAGAACAAGGAAGTAGCATTAGATTTTGCCCTCCCACCAGTATCACGGCAGAATATCAACATCCTGATAGTGAGCACCACCACAGCAACAAATCTCGGCAGGTCGAGATTGTTCGCTGTGGTGGTCTGCTGTGACCCGACACTGTTACTCCTGGTGTTGCGCCCCTGCCCTGAACCAACTGACTTGGAATTGTTTTTTTAAAGATGGAGGGGTGCAGGGGCCAAACACTTTTCTCTGCCAGCACTGTTCCCATCGATCTCGGGGGTGTTTAGGTCGACACCGTCGATATCTTGACGTGGAACCCCCACCACCACCTACCACTCCAAACAAAAAAAAGAAGCCAAAAACGCCTAGAAAAAATATTGACAAAACTTCCAAAAGATAATACAAAGGATAATGAATGGGCAACAGTGAACAACAATGATGTGTTCACTTCGAGAGGTTGTCAAGACAACTAAGTAAACCTCGAGACCAAGTTTGAGAGGTTTGCAGTTGTCAGGACAACCTCAAGAAGTGAACACAGCATTGTTGTTCACTGTTGCCCATTCACTGTGTTTTATAGTGCATGGGTAACAGTGTCAGTCGCTGAGATCACTTGTTCGTAGGAGAGAAAAAAAAATCAGCATTTTCTGGTAAGGACACCTCTCGCTTAGAAATCTTGTTACATATTTACCTTATCATTTGACATCCGTGTGTGTTAGGAAGGAGTTTCCTAGGTTCATTGTCACCACGTAGTGAGCCGTGAGTTTGGTTCAACGACGGGATCAAACTGCAGTCCTGGAAGGCACTGATTTCATTGGTGGGTGTATCTGGATGGTAGCAGTGTTACAAAAGGGAAGAGAGAGAGAGAGAGAGAGAGAGAGAGAGAGAGAAATAAACAGAATCTAGTGGATTTTACTACAGGTACAAGTTGGGGGGTGGGGGTGGAAGGAGGGGACTGTTCCTCTATAACTGATTTGTAGTCTGGTGGTGCAGGTTTGGAAAGACAGATGCTGCAATTGTGATTGCTCATTTCAGTAAATTGTAATCGTCACTGAAGAAGAATTTAAAAAAAACTGAGTGATTAGCAGTGCTGTCCGAAAAACTAGATCACGTGAGCATTCTCTTTTGTCATACGCCTGATGTAACATAGTCAAGATGGTATAGCAACAGATTGACATCACATCGATGGTACAACAATGCTCTGAAATGCTTGATTTCCATCTATAAGTGGCCCCTATACATTCTATATAGACTAGTGGATGGCTGACACAACAAGGCTGTGTTTCCATCAAGGGAGTTGATGACATCATGGAGACCTCAAGAGCTAAGCTTGAGAGGTCCGACTGGTGTCATCAACTCCCGAGATGTATACATAGCTTTAGTTGTGAATGATCAACCATCCACTATTTTTTATAGTATATGGTTAGGGTGTAGTTCTTTTTTGTATCTTTTTCATGTCGCTGGTTACCTTCTGTGTCATTTGGTATTCTTGCTCCCGCTGGCTCCTGCTTCTCCCCGCTACAACTTGCTCCGGCTTCTCTCTGCTCACGCTAGCTTTGGCTTCATACCTCTCCCTGTCTGTTACAGGCACGGTTTGTTTTTTAAAAAAAATTTAAAATTATCCTTTGTGACACAAAGCCGTATGAGGCCCTTTGTGTCAAAAGTGGGAGGGTACACTGTTTGGCACTTGATTAATCGTGCCACCATGTTTTCACTATTTTCTTCATCAGAGCCAGTGAAGTTAGCCAATCAAGAGGCAGGACAAGGCTGAAAAGTTGTTATACTATCGATGTGATGTCAGAACGATAGTACAACAACTTTTTTGACCTTTGAACTGCCCTACAAAAAGATTTCAAAAGCCTCGGATTTCCATCTACAGTAAGGCCTAACCATATACTATATATATTTTGGCCACACTATTTTTAGTGTCAGTTTCAATGTAACTGCAGGGTAGGTAATCATTAGTTACACACAACAGCAGTAATTACACTATAGTTAAACATTTGTTGCATGTAACTGCATTGCAATTACAATGCAGTAACAGTCTAGTTACACTGTAACTACAGTATAGTTAAGGAAACAAAATAAGGTGTTACTTAAATCTCTACTGTAAAGTTTTTTGGCAAGTTATATTAGAAATGAGATTTTCTGTTTGTCAGTCAACAAAATGATATTCTGTATTTTGTTTCAGGAACACAGACCGGTACTGTTCTTGCTGTATACAGATGCTGGGTTGATATGAGCTGCAGCTAACAGGTTATTGTTTGAAATAAATAAAGGACATAAAAAGTACTCATTTTTATGAACATACGAAATACGCCAGCAGAAAAAAGCCTTATGATCTACCATGTCTGCTTGGTTGTGCAGCTAGCAGAGCTTATTTTGCAGCTGCCCCTCCCTTCTCTGCCCCCTCCATTGACCCTCCCTCTGAGTCTGTCTCATCCTCTCTTGAAGCCCCCCACTGCTCTATTAGATACCACCTCTGTCGGCAGTGTGCTCCATCTGGCCACCACCCTGTCCATAAAAAAGTGTCTTCTCAACTCCCTCCTGAACCTTCCCCCCTCAAGCCTCATAACATGGCCTTGGGTGTCCCTCTGTTCCCTTAGTTTGAAGAGCCTCCCCATACAAGTCTTATTTATATCCATCATGTACTTGAAGGTTTCAATCATATCTTCCCTCTCCCCCCCCCCTCCAGTGAGTACGTGTTCAATTCCTTCAGCCTTCTTTCATATGGTAAGTTCTCAGCCCTTCGATCGACTTTGTTGCCCTGTGTTGCACACCCTCCAGTAGCTTAACATCCCTCTTTATGTACGGGCACTAGAATTGCACGCAGTACTCCAGGTGTGGCCTAACCAGTGATCTATACAAAGGCAGAATCACCTCCCACTTCCTTGAGTGTATATTCCCCTAGCAATACAACCCAGCGTACTGTTGGCCTTTGTTGCTGCCTTTTTACATTGTGATGAGTTGTTCATTGCCCCCATAATGTGCACCCCCAGATCCTTCTCCTCCTCCTCCGTCACCACCAACTGCTCACCTCCCAGATGGTAGCTCCTTCTCAGGTTTTTGGCACCAAAGTGCAGCACCTTGCATTTTTTGGCATTGAATCTCAGCTGCTAGGTATCTGACCAGAACTCCAGCTTAGCCAGATCCTCCTGCAGTCCTTGCCAACTCCCTAGGTCTTTGACCACCGCTCTGATCTTGATGTTATCAGCAAACAAACTAATTTTGCTCTTGATGCCCACCGAAATGTCAGCAATGAATGTCCCAAACAGCACTAGTCCCAACACCGAGCCCTGCAGAATTCCACTCATCACCACCCCTGGGGATGATAGCTCCCCACCACCACTCTCTGCTGTCTCTCCTGTAGCCAGTTCACCACCCAGCCCACCAACTTTGCTCCCGCCCCTGTATCTTGTAGCTTACTTCCCAGTCTCTCATGTGGCAACGAGTCGAATGCCTTACTGAAGTCTAGATACAGGACATTCACTGCATGGCCCCTGTCTGGTTGCCTAGTTACCCAATTGTAGTACTCTTTCAGGTTTGTCTGGCATGATCAGCCAGTGACAAAGCTATGCTGCTTATTGTCCTGCAACCCAGTCGTCTCCAAAAGGGACACCAGCCTCTCCTTCAGCATTGTCTCCATCAGTTTTCCCACAATAGATGTGAGGCACAGCAGTCTGTAGTTCCCCGGATCATCTTTGGGGCCACTCTTATGGAGTGGTACCATGTGAGCCATCCTCCAATCCTGAGGTATGCACCCCGAATCTAGTGAGGCATTGAATAGGTCTGCCACAGTCTTTGCTAGAATCTCAGCCAGTTCCTTCAATACCCTGGGAAGAATGCCGTCCGGCCCTGGTGCCTTGTCTACCCTCAACACCCTCAATCCCTCCAGTACCCTGTCCTCTGTGATCCCCCTGTCTGTCACACTCTCTCCCTACCTGCCTACAATCCCCCCTTGGGCATCTCCCCCCCTTTACCTTGGTAAATACTGAGCAGAAGTAATCGTTTAGTGCTTCTGCCAGTTTTCCCTTCACCTCCACCCATCACCCTTCCCTCCTGATCTTTACTATGCTGTCGTTGCAGTCTCTTTTCTCCCTGATGTACCTGTAAGCATGGGTGCAGGCAGGCATACTCCAAGCACTCCATGGTGTGCAATTTTATTTAAGGGGGGTAGCAAATAGGCTCTGAACTGCTTCCTTTTAAACCTTTCTGTAATTTTATTCATAGGAGTCGAAACTAGAAAGACTGATCACTAATACTCTCTTTGCTTCCCAAGGACAATACAACTTTACAAGCTCTGGGCTGGTATGTGGGTGTCTTAGGGAACAATGCATGGCATTTGTATTTACCCATGCATGGCAACAACCAGTGTCATGAGATGCAAAAGTTGTATTTATTGTGCCAAATGAGGCAACAAACACGGTCCTGGTGTGCATTTGTATATTGTCTGGCTTCACCCTGGGTAGCAGTGAGTCTACTTGCTGTGCAGATCTGAAACCCTTGGCTACACCTCTGACCTGTAGAAATCCTTTTCTCCTTCCTTAATGCTCTGCACCAGCCTGAGCTCCTTTGATGCCCTTACAGCCCTTGTCACCTCCTTAGCTTCCTTCTGGTACTCCTCCTGTCCTCCCCCTCCCTGTCTTCTTGTACTTTCTAAAGGTGGCTCTTTTCCTCCTTTTCCTTTCCATGGCTCATTGGTCACCCAGCTATGTTTCCTAGCCCTTGCCTTTACTCCTAGTCTTGATGGAGGCTTTCATTGCCATCACTACCTATTTCTTAATGAGCTCCCATCTCTGGCTAGTGTCCATACTAGGGTCAGTTTTGATCACATGCTCCTTAACTATTTCCCCCATCCTCCCTGTCAGCACGCTGCTTGCTCTGAATATGGGGGACTATACCCCTTAGCCAGGTGAAACCTAAGCTCTGCAAGACAACAGCTACTGAGGGTAAGAAAGGTCTGCCTGTACCCCGAAGATACTGTTGTTCTAACTTGTAACAGCATGCAAGAAAACATGCTTGGCATTGACGAATGCTTGTTGTATCATAAGGTGCAGGATTCGCTCTCCTGATTGCCTCCACTGTTGGGGCCAACTTAGGATGTTTCAGGGCTATAAGGCTATCTGCAACAACACAGATGAGATCAGTAGTGAGTGCTGGATGTCACAACAAAAAATACTGCATTTTAAAGTGATTTTACTGGTTTCTAGCACAACATTTTCAGCTGGCAGCAGCAAAACTCAGTTTTATTAAATTCCCTGAAAGTTTGAATTTCAGGGCCCTCTGTTAGTTATTTATGTGACATTCCTGTTAAACCAGGATCTTCCTTCCTTATACGTCATCTGTTCAAGCTGCTTTGCTATACCTAAGATGCCACCATAATCGCCTGTTTATTTATTTATTGAAATGTTTCACCAGGAAAGATACACTGAGCAACTCAATGCTCATCTCACGGTTTATGACATCACGACCTGTTGCTATGGAAATGCTTCTGGTATCACAAGCATCTGATTTGGTGACCTTGACTTCTCTAGCCACATCAGTGTCACCTACAAAAAGCTCCGTCTCAAATTTGGTGCACTGTTTAGAAGTAAAGCCTGCATTCCTCTTCAGCTCGCCATGAGATCATCCCTCTAGCTGATCCTCCCCGTCTTTGATTATATCAATACACTGCCGCCTCTGTATCCACCCTAGCCAGACTGGACTTCCTTTTCCATGCTTTCTGTCATTTTTAGAGCTGTAGGGAGTTTTCAGATTTTGCTGGAATTCCATGGAATTTCAGAAATTCTGCTTAATTACACAGAACTTTGGTGGGAGTGGACATCTGAAATTCTGGAACTGCAGGTTTTTTGTTTTTCAGTTTTTGGTGTGGAAAGACACACTAAGCTGAGACTTGTTTCCAGGTGCATCCTGGGAACACAAGGAAGTTAAGTGACTTGCTCATGGTTACACGGTATGCAAGTGCTGGTTGTGCAGTTCAAACCCAGTTCTCCAGGTTTGCAGTTTGGTGCTCTTTACCACTATGCTACAGTACATTATTTTCCTAAGCTACAGGATGCTATTTATGAATACCACAGCTTCATGTTTGCAGATCTGGCAGGAATAATATTTTGCAGTTTACATAGCAATGCTTTTCAGTAGTGCTATGCAAAATTTAAAAATTGCAGAGGAATGAAATTTCACTGAAGTTTCGAAATTCCACTGAAATACCACCAAATTTTGCCAGAAACAGAATGGTGGAATTCCATGGCAGAAATATGCGGAATGAGATTTCTGTGGGATTTTATTCCACGGAGCTCAATATTTTCCATGGAAATGGTTGCGGAATGATTTTCCATGGAAAAAAATGCTGTTCTGTGGAATATTTTTCCACGGATTACAGCAGGCAGGATTCCATAGAAGAGCCAGTGAAATTCTGGCAGAAATTCCACCGGCAGAATGGTCATTCTGTGCTAATTTCGCCAGTGGAATTCCACATTCTGCACAGCACCAATTTTCAGAATTCTGCAGAATTAAAAAAGAAATTTCAGCAGGAGAGGATTGAGCGTCCAGAGGACTGCTCTCCTCTCTTGAGGTGGGTTAGGGTGATGCCTCGCTCTGTAGTGGCCCCCGCTGGAGACTGGGAGCACTACAAGATGCTGTGCAATATCAGAGGTGCCAGGAAAACACAGAAAAATGGCATCCTAGTGACCGGATGACAGCAGCCTGGATCCCCGCCTCCACTGAGCCCCCGGAGAGCCAGGACCAATCTCAGCAGCACCCAGGGCCGAGAAAAGGAATGCCGGAAGGCAATTTCCCCTGGAAGGAGGGAACCCGCCCGATGATTGGGTTACGTCAGGCTACCCTGGGCCGGCTGCAATATGGGATCGGGAAGCTGGTGCCGGGGTGGGTTCAGAGTGGAGAACGAGGGGAGTTCCTTGGCAGAAGGTCTGAAGGAGAGGCCAGTCAGATGCAGGGGGTAAATTAATAATGCAAAAAAAAAAAGAAAGAAAGAAATTCCGGAAGTCACTTTGGAAGCGGAATTGCCTCTCTGCACGAATTCCACTGGTGAAATTCCACATTCCACACAGTTACGTTACCTTATGTTGTTCTCCTTGTACTCACCCCTGCTCCCACTATTTCAACTTGTCCCTACTACCTTCACTGGAAAGTAAGTGTCTGTCCCACTGTGCTGCTTCATTTCAGAATTGAGGTTCAGCTCTCTCTCCCTTGCTGTCTCTCCTCCCTTCTGCCACCTTTTCTCCCCTCCTCCTCTAATCATCCTACTCTTTTAGATCCTGGTGACTCTTGCACCTTCCTCACCTCCACTGTAAGATCTCAGCTGGGAAGGCTTACTTCTGCTGAAAAGAAACAAAGACATGTGCTCTGTAAAGCTTCACTGGGTGCATCAGCCAGGGTTGCCAGTCTATAACGTGCAGGAATACAGACAAAGTGTTCAGTGCTCACAGAAGTCTAGTAACAAAATAAATTATAAAGGTGCATGACTTTATTGCTACTCACTGCTTATGCTGATTTCTGACTGCTCTGATTGTCTAAGCTACGTCATGCTGCTTCCTCATGCAATACGAAGAGACTAAAGGAGCTTAATATGTATACCCTCGAGGAAAGGAGGGAGAGGGGGGACATGATAGAAACATTTAAGTACCTTAAGGGAATCAACAAAGTCCAAGAGGGTAGCATCTTTCAGAAAAAGAGATGTGCAAGAACAAGGGGACACAATTCAAAGATAGAGGAGGACAGCTCAGGGGCAATGTGAGGAAGTATTTTTTCATGGAGAGGGTGGTGGATGCATGAAACAGCCTTCCTGAGGAGGTTGTGGGGTCAAAAACAGTGGAGGACTTCAAGAATGCATGGGACAGACATAAAGCAGTTCTAGTAGGGTTAGGAAGAAATAGGCTGTTGGTTGACTAGGATCTGCTGCTTATCCATTAGGTAGGTAAATGGGCAGACTGGGTGGACCAAGCAGTCCTTATCTGCCTTCAAAGTCTATGTTTATGCTGATGATTTTGCTTATGGATTTCACATTCCTAATGCATCTTTTGGCATCTAAGGATATAACAAGGAGGCAGTATAGCGTAGTGGTTAAGAGCACTGAGCGGCAAACCTGGAGAACTGGGTTTGAATCCCACAGCCACCACTTGCATACTGTGTGACCATGAGCAAGTCACTTAAACTTCCCTGTGCTCCCAGGGTGCAGTAGCAAGCAATCCTTGGCTGAGTCTGTCTTTACTGGCCAAAATGCTAAAGTAACTGCAACTTATAAATCTTGTAAATCTTGTTACTTAGATTTGTGTACAGTGTTATTTGTACTTGCAGTTGTTTTATGTGGTACTTGTTTCCTATCCCATGATAATTGCTTGTTGCGTATAATGTACACTTGTAAATTGCTCTGTACCCCCTCAGGTTGCAACCATAAATGTGTGTTACCAAAGCTATGTCTCAGACAGACTGGAAAAACAATGCTCTCCTTCTCCACCTGCCTTTCTCTCCTCTGGAACGATAACCTCCCTCCCACTCTTTCCCCTTCTCTTACAATTCATTGCTCCATGAATTCTCACTCATGCAATGAACCCCTCCCTTCTCTTATGGCCCCATACTCAAGTCAGGAGTGGTGAAGATGTGAATGAGTCATGAAAGTCCTGCCCTCTTAAAAGTGATGGATTCCCTCACTTATGAGGTCACTAGAGGTCAAAACCTGTAATAAAAAATCAATGTTATATTTTTAGCCACCCCATGACATGTCCCTCATAGATAACACTGGCTTTTGCAGGTTACTGACAAAAGGCAGACGCAGGAAGCAGTCAGGTGATCAAACTGTTCCCTTTCAGAGACCTGTTACTTTGGAAGGGCCCCAAGGTGATGTGGGAGTTTATTGTAGCTGTCAGCAGCGAGGTTGGCAAATGCATACCTTCTACAGTCTCTCCTAGCCTAGCGCAGACAAAATTGAGTAGGTTTTGGTGTCAATGATATACTTGCACTTGGAAGTACAAGAGACTGGAGATATTCAGGTACAATCTCATGTGCACATGTGTGTAGTAAAGTAATCCAGCCATAGTTCCTCCGATCTAAAGGTCTGGGATCAGTCCCTGAAATAGCATACAGTGACATGTACAAGGGTCACACACACAAGGTCAGACCTGCACAGCTAATTGTACTGGATATCAAGGCTATGTAAAACTGCGGAAAAGAAATGATGTAGTTATAGTCACACAAATGTAATGACTCGTATATCTACCACAACTGTACATTCCAAACAAATTTGAAGAAACTACTAATAAAAAACCACTCCCTTAAACAGCATATGATTTTAAATCAAAGTACTAATGTTACTGGCACCCCAGTACCAAAGGTATTGGGTGGTGCTAAAACTAAATAGCAGTACATCCATAAATAAACACACACACACACGTGTACGCGGGCGCACACACACAAACTCACGCACCTTGTTACAAACACGTACTGCACATTACAGCCAGTGCAGTGGCACTACCTTGACGAGCAGAACTTTATCAGTGTTGCAATACACAGGGATGTCACCTACTACTGGAGGGCTTTCTTCATAGTGCCATCAGCAGCGAGGCTCCCAGTCATAGAGGGCCTTTACCAATGTTTCCACCGAACTGTGGTGGCTCTCCTGTCTGACAGTTACCCAGACTGTCTCCCCCAAAAAAATATATGGCCTGGTCCCAGCTGTCTGAACATTTTCTGGTTTGTAACCCCCAGAAAGTTACACTGGCAGTTGGAGCAATGGAGAAATAGAATGTGAGCAGCATGGTAAGAAACTGAGAATGACATGAGGACATTGCAGTCAGCGACTCCCAGGTGTGCATTGGATATGCATACTGGTGTCCTGCTGTGCAACTGTATAGGACAATATTGCAAACCGCACTACAGCGTACACTGACTGTGCAGCAACACAGAGCACATAACTGATGCAGGACTGATTCAGACAAATGGTAACATTAATCTTGATAAAATTAACATAAAGCACACAAGGCACTGACAGGCCCCAAAGGAAGTGATTTGTGTGATATAAATAACATATTTATGATTTGCTTTATAGTGTAAGTGAATGTGGCTCAGGAGATGTCTCTTGGTTAATCAAGAGTGTCTCTTTGTGATTTTTAGGATTTGAGAATTGAGAAGCAAAGCTGAACAGATATGGAAACCCAAGAAGTTACAGTGGGATGCTGTTAACATCTGAAGATGATTAGAATGTACATGTTCATGTTTTATTTTCCCTTGAGACTTTACTTTACATGTATTGTATTTGTGTTTTGTCTGGCATTTTGCATGGATACAGTACCGTGTTTAAAGATTCTTTATCTAGTAGCATTTTAATATCTCTTGTACTAGAGAAACATGAAATGAAGTGAAATTGCAAGTTTTTGGGGGAGTTTTGTGGCTCCACCGAAGCCCCCTGCAGGCCCACTCCTTTGGGATCTCTCAGACTGGCTCTCCCTCTGACTGTTGGACCTTAACCCTGCTGCCGCACCTGTCTCAGCTTCCACCAGAGCTCTGCTAACTTTCCCCATTGGTGGCCCGGCTTGTCCTCATGCTGGGACCGGGGCTAAGCAAGATGATAGCACCTGTTTAGAGATGGGTGAAGTTGGGAAACTTTGCTCCACAAATTAATCCACAAATTTAGTGCAGTTTGGGGGTTAATTAGCGAATGCAAAGTTCCACCTGCAAAGTGCAGAATTTCACCCACAAATTGTGGAATTTCACCGCAAATGGCAAAATTCTGCTATTTGTCGGCAAAACTCCGCACTTCACAGTGTAATTCTGGGGGAAAAAAAGAACGGCGAAGTCACATAGGTGAATTTTGAGCCTGTTAGCAAAACTTCATGGATTGCTCTGAGGAGGCAAATTTTCAGACTTCCCTGGAATTTTGCTGGCAAATTTAAACATCATAATATCTCTACGCCTATTACACTGGGGAAGTTGGTTGGGGGCCACACCTGTGGGAAGCCTATTAACAGCCATCATTCAGCACTGTTGGTAGCAGGGAAGTGGCTGGCAGTTATTGGCCAGTGAGCCCCACTTCAGTGGTGGGAAAGTTAATAGAATCGCTGCTGAAAGAAAAGATTGTGGAATATCTTGATTACAGTGGGTAACAAGACCTGAGGCATCATAGATTCATGGGGAGGGGGAGAGCATGTCAAATGAATCTGATAGATTTCTTTCATTGGGGTGACCAAGGGAACTGGAATGGGGTTGAATGTTAGACATAGCTTACCTAGATTTCAGTAAAGCTTTCAACACTGTTCAATACAGGAGACTAGTAAACAAGCTGGGCAGCTTCGGAGTGGGTGCAAAGGTGGCAAACTGGGTAAGAAATTGGTTAGGGGATTGGTGGCAGAGGGTGGTGGTAAATGGAGTTCACTCTGAGAAAGGGGAAGTGACCAGCTGGGTGCTCAGGGGTCAGTGCTGAGGCCAGTCCACATTAGTGTCAGTGACCCTGAAGAGGAGCTGAAAGAGGAGGTCTGCCTGTTTGTGGATGACACCAAATTCTGCAATAGAGTGGACACACTGCAGTGGGCTTGAAAGCCGTGGGCCATGCCTCATATTTGGGGTGACATGGAAGGAAGATAGAAACCCTGTGCAACTGAAAGTCTGAATTAAAGTAGAAGCTCATGAAGATGATTATTTAACGCTTCCGCCAGTTATGCACTTATGAAGTGGGATGGAGCTGTGGGAAATTGCCTTATAAACACTGCTTAGGTATAATTATATTCTAAAACCAGTATGTATAAATCTCTATTACACACTGCCCCCACCAATACACATGGAGATGATACTGCGCTCTACCAAAGCTGTTTTGAGGCAGTCACACGTTGCTGCATGAGAAAACAAACTAAAAAATAGTTCAATGTGCCTGTGCAACTGGTTAAGTCCTTGTATAATATAGATATTCTTTGGCTGTTCGCCTTTCTATCTGTGGGATATACCACCCTGTAGGGGAACAAAGGCAAAGAACCCTAGAAGAGGGTTCCACCCATTGCGGTGCCACAGAAGTGATTCCCTTGACTAAAGGTACCTTAGGAAGAAGCCTAAAAAGAGTGCTGAGCAAAGTATACAAGGTGGGGAGCACGTATCAGAATTGAAGATCTGTGTAGGTTGGTTGGTAATATGGTAGCAATCTGAATGCAAATAGAACTGTAGGGAAAGGCAATACACTGAAAACAGCAGCAATATTTGCTTGGTATAAGTTCAGGAAGCAGAACTGAGTTCCATGGACTAGGGTTGCTTAGATTATTGTGAAGCAGTAAAGCAGGGAGCAGTTGTTAGCTAGGCAGCAAAGCTTTGAACCAGGTGCTATCAATTAAGGGGAGCAAGGCAGCAGATTGCAGTGTGAGCTGAAACAAACAATGACAATAGCAGGGACTAAGGCTCAGCAGACAGAAGCAGGTTGAACTAAAGCATACAGAGAACAATGCAGTGAACAGAGGGCTGCAACAGCAGGTGAGAAATGGAACCTGGGGGTACAGGCACAGGGCAGCTTGAGGCAAGGAAACACAGAGTGTAACCTGAAGCACAATTCGTAATGTATACACAGGGCACCAGAAAGCCCAAAAGAAACAAGCAAGGCAAACACAAGGACAGGAGCAGGAAGGGAACCAGCGCACACAGAAGCATGGAGCAGACAGCTGCCGGTAATAAAATCCAAAAGCAGAAAAACAGAAGTCCAGCACAAACCAAGCAGAGTCAAAGCATGCAGCAAAGCCCCTGGAGAGAACACTGACTGACACAACCTCTGGCTGCAAGGAAAAATTGCTTGTGTGTGGAGTGAGGAGAGCAGCCTAAATGGGCTGAATGGGGGTGTGGCCAGTTGCACCGCCCCCTTGAACTACAGGCTGTTGCCTTCCAATAATTATATAAAATAAGATAAAATATAGGAAAAGTAAAACTAATTTTTTAATGGCCTTCGGTCTCGTGGTTTATGTATCGCTCACTTGGGGTGGGGAAAATCATTATACACTGTTCGTATATTATTCTCTGTTTCTCTGTCTGACAAAGTCTGCCTAATTACTTTTATTTATTTATTTAGTTAAAATACATTTCACCTGCTAAGCAAGCAAAACCCACAGAATTTTAATTTCCATTTGTGACCGGGGGGGGGGAGGAACACCGAGAAGTTCGCAGGAAATAAACATGGTTGAAATAAATGTACAAGATAACAGTTATAACAGTTGAAGTAAGAAACAGCACTGACAGAAATACAATTGTGGCAGTATCAGCATGGACAAGGGAACAGACATATCCAAACAATGGGCCATTGGCACTAAGCCTACCCACTATGTACCTCAGGCACACAGGCAACCCTATATGTGAATGCCGCATAGCGGCAGTCCCTCATATCTCCGGTGGCATTCGCTATCATTGCGCTCACCTGATGTGCACTGGATCCCCCAAATGCACAGGCAGCAACTCACCATGGGCAGGCCAGGGCAGTGTCAGGGGCGTGCCCACACACTGCACTATTCACAAAGGTGTGGAGTGCTGCGCACTGGAGTGTGGGAAATATGGCAGGAGGGACCCTGCCATTATTAGGTTACATGGCCAAGCCATGCACACACAAAGCACCGCAGCCACCACGGCTGCCAGAATTGTCCCATACAGGGGTATTCCCACAGGCATCCCGGAGACATGGGACACCAGCAGAACAAGAAAACAACTCTCCCTAGGGTTGGACGGTATATGGCAGCGCGCGGGGCCAAAGGGCAGACACACCCATATCATTCTTGATGGTGGTCCATGAATGCCCTGTGGCCACTGTATGCCCATGTGCCCGGCATACTGCTTGTCTCCCTGCCACATGGATCAGGAAGAGGGCATACTGGACCAAGGGACTAAAACACCATAGCAGGAACACATCTGCCAAGCATGTCGTCAGGAGTGGACAGCTGGGACTATTGTCCCAGTCCCAAACTCTGAGGTGGGGCCTGCCACAGGCCCAGAAGTTCAGGTCCCTTCATATAGTGCTATTGCTGTGTTACACATCCCAATACATGAAAAAGCACAAAAGCAATACAATATCCAACACATTTCTTATTGTACAACAAACTGTTTGATGTAAAAGAAGCAATGTGTTAGATACTGTACTGATCTGGTATGTTTTCATATAGTGAGATGTGTAAGGCGATCTACGAGGTGTGTGTGTGTGTGTGCATGTGTGGCTGTGTGTGTGTGTGTGCAGTGTGCTGGCACTTCGTCTTCATTTCAGAAAAGGAAGCAACTGCGATTATTTTCAGATTTTGTTGACTACATGTTTGTTAAAGTGTGACAGGAGCCTCATCCCTGTAGCACATTTATCTTTCTGGTGGCTAGCAGCATCTCTACTTCAACAGGTATCGCCCCGCTATTGTCCCCTTCCTATCTGACGAGCGAGATCGCCATCTCCACCATGGTCGGGTTTGTTTGAGCTGAATAATGAGCACATACTGTACAATCAGCTGTTACAGAATGTGATCATCATTGACAACTCAGTCGGTGGCCAGTCATGCTGGAGAGTGGAAGGCTGTGCCAGTCACTGGCCCTGAGATAAGAAGGGGGGTGGGGTGGTGGGGCTATACCTGTTGGGATGTAGGGGGGCTGCCAGCCACCAGGGAAGGACAGATAATACACTACAGTGGATCGGAGATGGGGGGACCACTTGACTCTTGGTTTTTTTTTTAATAAGCATATGTAGTCAACAGAGATATGAGAAACAAGGCGGATGTTTCCCTTTTTTTTCTGTCAATAAACATGCAGTGCTAGAACACTGCAACACACACACAAATCTCTCAGATCGCAGATTGCCTTACACGTCATGATACTGTATATGAAAAAGTACCAGATCAGTATAGTGTCTAGCACATTGCTTGTTTTACATCAAACAGTTTGTTGTACAATAAGAATGTGTTGGTTATGTATTGATTTTGTACTTTTTCATGTATCAGGACATGTAACACAGCAATAGCACTACATGTAGGGACCTGAACCTCTGGGCCGGTGGCGGTTCCCTCCCTCCCAGAGCTCAGGCTTGGGACAACAGTCTCTGTTGTCCACCCCTGATGGTGTGCCTGGGTACCACCAGTCTTGAGTGGCATGCAATGTCCCCCACAGACAGTGGAACAGTGACAGAGGAGCTCCATCCACCCATCTGGGGGGTGCACTACTGCTGTCTGCAATAGCGGTTACCATGGACATGTGTGTACAGGCACCACTACCAGGTACCACCAGTGCCTTTTGCAGTCCATGGTGTTCAGTGCCTACCAATGAGCCCCTGCATGGGCTCATAAGGGATCCACTCTGAGACTCAGGGTAGGCATCCAATTGGATGCCTGCCTGTGTCCCGCACTCTGGCCCTGCATAGCCTCACACCAGCAATGCGCAGCTGCACACCAGGGGTGGGGCCATGGACAGGTGGCTGGCAATAGTCAATACTGGCCAGTGTGCAACTGTCCATGAGTGCAGAGCTGTGCGTGCAAGGTATGTACCTATTGAGTGTACGTTCTGCCCTTTTAGTGCATAGGGCCCAATAAGAGCAGCCACTGACCATCGTAGAAGTAGGGTGACTAATGCAAGTTATGCGGCTGGAGGAAGGGGCAGTTGTGGCAGGACTGAGGGATCCTATAATACCCGACTTAATCTATGCCTTAGTGGACTAGTAGCTCAAAGTACAGTACTGTAATAGTAGGATTTTAGGTATCCCATTCCACAGGTGAGTAAGTCTAATGGAGGCTTGGCCAACATTGTACTTACAGAGTGGGGGCTGGAGCCCATTTCCCATTTCAGACCTGAGGGAATAGGAGCTGTTAGAAGCAGGGATGAGAATCTGATTTAGGTCCTCAGGGAGTCTCCCAGCCCACCATTTGTTACCCATAAAGGCAACATGGACAGAATGCTTTGCCTTTGAGAGACCCCAGCCCAGTTGCTTGTACACTGTGCACTAGTAAGTATGATGGGAACAGGCCAAAGCCAACCTGCAGAGGGTGTTGAAGAGAGTAGTGAGTTTGGAGACAGCAGATTTGAAAGCAGAACACAACACTTAGCCATACTCCAAAGTAGGGACAAACTTCTGTTCAACAACATACTTTCTGGTGCTGTGGGGGAAGTAGGTATTCACTCTGTATGATGGACCTAGGTTTGCAAAACACGTGCGGATGGTTCTATGTGATAATAGCGATTGCACAAAGGCGATCGCTATTATTGCGTACCGATTTCCACCGGAAGCATTTTCGTGCTATGCAGAAAAAGGCTATTGGGAATTGTGGCATGCAGGGGGCCAGCCCCCCACAACCTCCTAGGGATTTAGCCTCCTGCACCCCCTAAATAAAGATTCTCAACTCCAGGGGGGGTGCATGTCAGAGAGAGGAGCACATCCCAGTTAAAAAAAAATCTAAGTCCTGCAGCTGCGGGAAGCACAAAAGGAACACCCGCCCCCAGTCCTGAACACAGGATCTGCTCCGTCAGAGCCAACCACCCTACCCACCACACCACACAGTTGGCTTGGCAGATGCAGGCTCACCACAGGGTCACATCCCTGTTCCCCATCCCTCCGCATCCTTTCGCCCACCCTCCCTTCCTGTCACCAACCCTAACATTGTGGTCACAATGTTTGCCGTCCCCCTACAGTCACCCATGATGATAGTGCTGTCATATGCGTCACCGTTATGACAATCACCCATATGCGGTCGCTATCATCACGGTATATCCGTGGGAACAGTTCTGTAAATATGGACGGAGTAGTCCAGATGCTGGTTGAGCATTAGGCCAAGACAGTTATAGCATGCTACATTTTCTAGAAAGGTGCCTGACAGGGAGTGGATGTGCAGGGGGAGGAGGATTCCATTAGCCATTGCTTGAAACCAAACAACATTGGCCCAGTTTTCTTTGGTTTTACACATATTGTAGCTGGTTTATGTGGAACCAGTTTTGGACACTGATATTACCATCTTGTACAGTTAGTTCGACAAGTGGGCTGGAGAGTCTTGAGTAATAGATTATGGGTTCATCAGCATGCATGCTCATGTAGATACAGCAGCTGCAAGAATGCTAGCAAGGTTATTGATGAAGTGCAGAAAATGTCCCCTCAAAATTACTGATGGACTATAAAATCCACACAAAATTCCATGAGAAGGCTTTAAAATTCTGCAACATGACTTATATTTTCACTCTATGACATGATATTTTCACCCAAATTGAAAAATCCGCACAAGTAGTTTAAAAAGAAAATTCCAAGATGATGTATTTTGTTTTGTGATGAGTACGCATTTCTGCTAGTTTATGTGGAGTTTTGCAGATGTGGGAAAATGGATAATCTGCAAAAATTTGCACGTGAAAAAATTTTACCAGCTCTGGTAGAGAGTGATCCAAGTCCATAGTTTGATCGTCAACACATCTCACTGCAGTCATTTGTTGTATCTGCTGTTGCTGCGATCCATGAGGGACATACTGTTTGCTCCCTAACTATCTCCCCTTCCACAAGGCCAAGTGTGGCCTTTAGAACATTGAGAGGTAAGTAATTCTATCAAGTTAATGTCAGGACTCTTTCACAACTCCTTCGGTCCCATAGCCACCTGCCATATGGCGTCAGAACCATCCATTGCTAAACCTGATCCAAAATGGCCACCAGGAGAGAATGAGTTAATTTGACTTACAATGCTTCCAGAATCATGTTACCCGGATTCTTAAATGTAATGCATCCCTTTTGAATCTGGAGACCAAAGATAAATATCTCCCAGACAAGGACAGGACATTAGAAATCTCTGTGAGCCATTTCTCCCAAGAATTTGTTTTGCATGGCACTAGAATGCAGGCGTCAGTATCAGGCTCAAGCAGTTAGCACACTGCTCCCTTTATCATTTTGGTGCTGGCAGTACAGCCTAGCGGTTAGAGTAATGAGCTGTGAAAGAGCCTGGTTCATCCAGCAGACCTTCATTTGATTCCCACAGCCTCCACTTCCATACTGTGTGATCCTGTGCAAGTCACTTAACCTCCCCGTACTCCTGGGTCACCCCTGAAAACAGGCCTTGAGTCTAGTGGCCATTACCTGTTACCAAAAAATAAATAAATGTAACTAGTAAATTCAATAGCCAAATAACAACACAAAAACCAAGATGTTTCACAGACAAATAATGAAGTTAGAGTCATAAGAGTGCCACAACAGCAGTGCAAAACATACACATAGATTCTGATGGCAAATAGACTCTTTAGTCTATCCAGTCTGCCCATTTCCTACCTAACTCTGTGTCTGCCCTGACATCTGCCACCAGTTACTGGGCCCGCAGTTGCTCCGTCATCCTGCCATCCCCAATGAAATCCCCATTAGAGAGCACCAGATGCAAGAGGACCCACTGTGCAAGAAAGGAATCTTGTAGCACCTCTACAAGTGCTTGGTCTCTGGCACTCTTGGTGGTGGGGATCACCTAGTCTACATCTGGTAGATTCTGGTCTCCCATTTGTACTACCTCCCCCTTACTGATGATTGCCTAATTTTATCCCCAGTGACCTGTCTTTATGCCTTCCTTGACTTTGTGGTCCATACACTTCCCCACCTTATTTCGCTTTCCCTCTTGATGTCATCTACCCTCAGATAGTCACCACATCTCCCTTATCTCCTACTGCTGTGCTCACAGTGACTTGTATGATCTCTCTTATATACAGCTCCGTGCCTACTCTCTTACCCTTCTGCATGTCATTTCTACAGATGGTGTAGCCTGCCCAAAATTAGGTTCCAGACATTACTGTTAGAAACACAGAAACAGAATTTTTCAGCAGAAATGGACTGCTTGACTCATCCAGTCTGCACAGAAGGCCAACGTCTAGTCTGTCTCCGCAGACCCAAACTGGCCTCCAGCGACCCTTCCTCCACCCTGCCTAGTTGTTAATATTTCCCTATGTCTATCCCACACATGCTTGAATCCCCCTACTGTTTTCACTTGTACCACTTCCACTGGCAGTCTGTTGCAGGCATACACCACTCTTTCAGTGTAGTAGCACTTCCTCATATACCTCTTATAACTCCCCTTCCCCCCTCAAGCTTTATTACAGGCTGTCTGGTCCTGGTTCTCTTTCTCATTTTAAAGATACTCCCCTCCTGCAGTCTGTTTACCACCGTGAGGTACTTGTAGGTCTCTATCATGTCTCCAGTCACTCTCCTCTCTTGAAGGGTGTACATGTTGAGATCCCTTAGTCTGTCTTCATAGGGTTTTTGTTACAACCTCTGTGCCATTTTAGTTGTCCTCTTCTGAACAATCCCCACCCTGTCTATGTCATTTCTAAGGTGTGGCCTCCAGAACTGGACACAATACTCCAGGTGGGGTCCCACTAGCAAGCGACACAGTGGCAACACCACCTCCCTCCTCCTGCTGGAGATACCTCTCCCTATGCATCCCAGCATCCCACTGATCCTACCCACTGCTTTGTCACACTGCCCTGCTACTTTGAGGTCATAAGATATGATAATCCCAAGGTCCCTTTCCTGCTTAGTGACTGTCAGTACCCCATATCCTACCTGGGTTCCTATGCCCTAGGTGCGGGATTTTGCACTGTTTGGCACTGAACCCCAATTGACATGCTCTTGACCACTCCTAGAGTTTCCCAAGGTCCCTACACATTCGCTCCACCTTCTCCTGAGTGTCTACCCAATTACAGATTTTGATATCATCTGCAAAAATGTATTCCTTCCCTTCTAGTTCCTCTGCAATGTCACTTATGAAGACATTGTAGAGTACTGGTCCCAGTACTGAGCCCTGTGGTACTCCGCTGGTCACACTTCCATCATTAGAGTGAGTGCCAGTAACCAACACCCTCTGTCTCCTATCCATTAACCAGTTTCTAACCCAATTCACCACTTTGGATCCCACCCCTAGGCTGTTCTATTTTTTTCTCAGTCTCTTGTGTGGCACAGTACCAAAGGCCATGCTAAAGTCCAGATAGACCACATCCACTGCTCTCCACTGATCTATTTCTCTGGTCATCCGGTCAAAGAAATCAATCAGATTTGTCTGGCATGGCCTTCCCCCATGAATATATGCTGCCTTTGGCATTCCAGCCTACTGGATTCAAGATACTCTACCAACCTTGCCATTACAGGGTTTCCATTACTTTTCCCACTAGTGATGTGAGACTGACCAGCCCATAGTTGCTAGCCTCCACCCTACTGTCACCCTTATGTAGAAGGACCACATCTGCTCTCCCCAGTCCTCCAGAACCATGCCTGTTTCCAGACAGCTGTTGTATAAGGCCATCAGGGCATATCCCTGAGTTCTTTTAGTACCCTTGGGTGTATATTGTCCGGTCCCATAGCCTTGTCCACTTTCAGAACTGCAAATCTCTTCAGGACTCTTTCCTCTTAAAATGGACTTGTGTCCACCCCCCACACACTGTTCCTTCTGCTTCCTGGTGATCCATCCCCCATCCGTCCACTGTGAAAAACTGAGCAGATGTACCTGTTGGATGCCGAGGTTTTTGTTACGGCAAATAACTCAGACTGGGCTTCTCCCATCGCCACCTGTAACTCATCCATTTTGTTTCCCTGCTTTATAGCATTTAAGCAAACAGCTTTCCATTGCTCCATTCACTCCTCTTCCTTCCTACCACCGCGTGTTTGTCAATGACTGCCAGTCCTGCCTCAGTTCTCCTACTCACCTTGAGCCCCCCATGCCATTTCCTGCCTGCCATTCTGTGCCTCCTTTTACTGCCATGCCCCATATTCACCTTCCACCCCTTCTGGTCTACCTGTTGATTTCAGTTTCCTGGCATACCACTTGCCACACAGTGTTTCCCTTTACTCCCTTAGTTTTTCCTAAGATATGGTTTCCAGCTACAGTTAAAAATTGTAATACACCTGTTAAATCTGCCTTTTAGGTACTTCCTATACTGTGCACCATATAATTTTTTTTTTTTTAATTCCTACCCCAACCCTCTTCTGGTCCACAATGCAACTTCAAAGTTAAATAAAGTGGTTATCATTTTTCATAAACAAATTGCTTTAAATATTTTGACAGAAACTTAGCTTCTGATAGGACTGAAACATTTTATAAGCATACGGAAGTGAAAGATGTCTGGACTGTTTTACAGTTAAAAAAGGGAGGGTCAGAAATGTTCCTGATTTAGAAGTGGTAAATAGGTTTACTAGGGTTAGAAAGGCAGAGGAAGACCAAGAGGGCCGACGAGGCTGCCCCACAACTCAGCAGTATTAAATCCCTGTACATTCAGCCTGTCAATTTGATTTTTAAGGAATAGTTTTGATTTACTGTATTGTCAATGATCATTTTGGAAGAGCTGTTCCATAGTCCCTCTATTCTTTTGGTGAAGAAGAATTTACACTTATTTGTACTGAAATTTAAAAGTTGCTCGTCATATCCCTTGGTCACTGCTTCAAGTCCTTTAAAGACTAGTCCCAAATTGTCCATTAAGGTTTTGCGCCTGCTAAACACATTAGCATGTTCTTCAGTTAATAGACTGGAGGTCTGGGGTTTGGTGGGGCAGCGGGTGACTCCCGCCATACCTTCACCAAGCACTTCATAACCACGCATGCCCAGGAGTTCTTCAGATGCCCATTTCCTTGCAGTTGCTAAGTGGATGCTTGCTTCCTGCCCTGTTTACCTTTTCTTTTCATTGCTGCCGGGTTGCTGCCTTAGATGTCTCGCTCCTCCTCCCCCGGGACAGCCTTGCCCCTCATTTCTGTGGTCACGTACACTTGCCATGCTCCTTCTGTTCTTTTGGTTGTGTTTGTTTTCCTACCTGCCATTCAGCATGCCTCCTGTCTGCCCTGTGCCTCTATCCATGCTGCTTCAGCACTCCATTGGAATGCACTGTGCCACTTCCCCCACTTCTTAGCCATGGCTGCGTTGACCCACACAGCCACATCAACCTGACCACTTCTGGGTCATGCCACGCTACTTCATGGTGAGTACTTTCTGCTACTGCAGCCGCTCTTTAGTTCTCTTGCAGCAACCAGGCAGTGCCTAACACTGCTTGCATCAGCTCTGGAGTCCTCATCTGAGGAAAGACAGAGACAAGCTGGAGACAGTGCAGCATAGAGTAACCAAAATGATTCAGGGCCAGCAAGGTAGTTCCTATGAGGATATGCTTAGGGCACTGAACGTGTACTCATGGGAGGCCAGAAGGGAGAAGGGGACATAATAGTTACGTTAAGGTTCCAAAGGTAAACTGTGAGGAAGTATTTAGCAGGAATGGCAGGTCAAAAACAAGGGGACATGAATGTAAGCTGGTAGTGGGGGGATTCAGGAGAGATGCTAGACAGTTTATCTTTACTGAGAGAGTGATCAAGCCATGGAAAAGCCTACCAGCAGTGGCAGTGGGTGCAAAAACCATGAATTGGTTCATGCATGGCTGGGATAGAGTGAATGGCTTAATAGTTTCTCAAGGGGCTAACAGTAAGGTAGAGAGCAAGTAGGATGAACACCCCCATCTGGACAGTAGGTCACAGGATAGAGTAGGGTAAAACAAGTGGACCAATGTTTTTTTCCTGCTGGCATTGTCTATGTTTTGATGTGTCTTTATGTATAACTTGAATCCATTTTATAAGTGCAGTGAGAAACTCCAGGATGGGGGGGTTTTGTCTGATAAGAGCACTTCCCAGGTGCTGAAGGCACTTGGCACAAGCACCTTGTGCCTCACTATGAACCTGGGTCATGCTCTTATCAGACAACAACCCACACCATGTTCTGTCTCATTGCTTGCATATACCACACCCTTTCATGCTTAATCATACAATAGCTAACATGTTGGGATATGGCTGATGTGGGTAATTAGTTATAAACTGCACCGATATATTGTGATAGCATGGATCAGGTACAGCTTCAGTAATTCACTTCTCAGAAATTCTTCTAACCTTTTCATAATTATCTTATTACTGTGAAGCTGTGGTGGAACATAGTCTCACAGCACAGAATACAGGCATAGGAGTGAAAAGAAAAACAGCATCCCATAAAAACACAAAACTAAGGGGGGAAAAGTGTTTGCTTTGGAGACTGTTCAAGATTCCAGAAGACATGGCCGTTGTTGATTCTTGCCTTTCTTTGACATACTTGTCTTACATTGTCTGCTACATCATTTGACACCGTAGCACTAAAGACAGTGGGTGACTGGTTCGTGAATAAGGTCTTTGTGCTTCCTCAGAGTAATCCAAGCACATGTTGGCACGTCCTGCTCCGTGCAAGATATGTACCATGAAGCCAGCTAGGGATTCAGAACCCCAGCTGTCAGTCTGGGAGAAAGAAAAAGAAGTCTGTAAATTCTTGGATGTAGTTTAGGCTGGCTCGAATGATCCAGAGTTTTGGTTCCTGTAAAGAGGACGGTGTACAGCACAGAAGGAAAAATTCAACAATCTTGTGTGCAGTGTGTACTAGCAATGATGATATGTGTGACAGTGCTTATTATTCTTGATGACTGACCTGAAGGCAAAACGGTTAAAAACAGCAACTATCCTAAAAGCTAGCAATTTGAAAACAAATGCCCAGCAAGCATCCTACTGTCATACATTATTGGTATTTCTGTCCCATTTCAAACAAGAGCACCAAACACACTCCAAACCAGTATGACTCAAATCACACACAACTGCATTTAATTGGTGTGAGCCAAACTAAACAGGACGTTTATGTGGGACTTTTTGGGGACTGTAGATTTAGCAGTGAAGAGTAGGACTGCAGCCATCCCAGTCCAGATTTGCTTACCCCTATTTCTTTCACACTTCCGTTTGATTAGTTTTGTGTAGAGTTCCTTTACCATTACATTGAACCAATACATATATCACCACAGTTAGCTGCATTATTTATTGTATTTGAAATGGCTGTGTCGTAAATTCTCAAAGCAAGATTGAAGGAAAAAACGTGCACAAGAAATACTGAAGTTAAAGTACTAAGTGCAAATATTTAGGGTTTAAATTATAACAGAAGTATAGAAAGTTTAGGACTATATGAACTTGAGATGAGAAAACTGAGAAGGAATATAATAACAGTTCATAAGTTAACTGATCCAAATTTGAGAAATTATATATAAGGGATATGCAGGAGGGAACGGTGTGATACATGATTTATTTACAAGAGTGCTGTTTGACCTAGGGTAACCTCTTGAGTGGTGTAAGTTTGTTTTCACAGTTCACACCAGGTCCTGTAACTAGTCTGGGGGTCTCCATTTTCTGGTTGTTGAAATCTTATTGTTCCTGAAAGCTGCAGTGGTGGGTAAGTTACTTTTTCTATTACTTTCTATTTCTTTTGGAAACTTGATCCAGGAAGCTCTGTGCAGTCACGAGCAAGGATAGAGGAGTACTAGAAAAGTAATATACCTGACAGTTACAGTTACTTATTTCTTTTTATACATAAACAATACAAAAATAATAAAAAAAACTGTAACAGATGACATTCATTTGAAAGTAATAGGTTAGTTACTAGTTACTTTCAAATAAATGTAATCAGTTACAGTTAAGCATTACTTTTGTATAGAAAGATATAAGTAATTGTAACTGTAAGGTGTGTTACTTTTTCCAGTACTTCTCCATCCTTGCTAGTGGCTACACAGAGCTTTGTGGAACAAGTTTCCAAAAGCAATAGAAAAAGGAACTTACCCAACACTGGAAAGCTGCATTAGTGTATGACAACATGAGGTGTCAGCACCCTTTAAGACTCGATAGTATGCCTGTCTGTTTATTTAGAATTCAACAAAACAAGTTGTGGCAGGTGTAAAATACCACATTTACCTTCAATTAGCTTTGCAAACTGTCTTAGGTGTAATGCAGGTTTTTTCCCCTTTAAACTGCATTCAGTCTGTGTATTTCTAGAGAGTTTGTTTCAGGTTATTGTGGTGTAAGTGGGTGCCGTGGCATCATGTTCTCATAAGCTAATGCAGCATATGGCAACAGGGGTTTAATGTCAAAATGTGCAAACTCATTCGCCTGTGGCATAGAAACCAAGCAGCTGATATTAAAATGGGGGGGGGGGTGATACAGTCAGTCACTAAGCAGGAAAGGGACTTTGGATTTATAGTATCTGATGAACTCAAAGTCACAGGACAGTGTGACAAGGCAGTGGGCATGGCCAGTGAGATGCTGTAGTGCATAGGAAAAGTATCTTTTGTTCAGAGTTCACAGGAGAAGGGGAGAGGCCACAAAAAAAGTAATAGAACCTTTGGAAAGGGATGGACACTAGTCCTTTTTTGGAGGAAGAAGTCCTGAAGGTACTTGTTAATCTGTAGCAGGCAAAATTATGGGACCAGACAGGGTGCATTCAGGGATATTAAGGGAGCTCAGGGAGGTACTGTCTGCACCTCTGACACAGTCCCATTTTACAGTTCACTGGAAACAGGAGTGGTTCTAAAGGACTGGAGGAGGGCAGAAGTAGTCCCACTTTAGAGAAGTGGTAGCAGCAAAGAGGCTGGCAATTATAGGCCAGTTAGTCTGATATTGGTGGCTGGAAAGTTAATGGAATCACTGCTGGAGGAAAGAATTGTGGAATATTTTGAATCAAATGGGTTACAAGACCCAGGGCAGCATGGATTCACCAGGAGAGTTCATGTCAAAATGAATCTGATAGATTTTATTGTCTGGGTGGCCAAGGAATTAGATCAGAGTGGAGTGGTGGACATGGCCTACTTAGATTTCAGTAAGGCTTTCAACACCATTCCACATAGGAGACTAGTAAGCAAGCTGGGTAGCGTAAGAGTGGGTCCAAAAGTGGAAAACTGTGTAAGAAATTGATTAGGGGATCGGCAACAGAGGGTGATGGTAAATGGAGTTCACTCTGATGAAGGAAGGGTGACCAGCAGGGTGCCTCAGAGGTAAGTGCTGGGACTAGTCCTCAAATGTTTTTATAAGTGACATTGAAGAGGAACTGGAAGAGAAGTGCTACCTCTTCGTGGATGACACCAAAATCTTCAATAGGGTAGACACTCGGCGGGGGGGGTAAAGGATGAGCAATGACCTGGGAAAACTTAGGGAGTGGTTAAGCATATGGCAGATGGATTTCAATGCAAAAAAAGCACAAAATACTGAACTTATGCTACAGAAACCCAAGGGTGGAGTACAAAATGGGAGCAGTGATATTAACAACCACCAAGCAGGATCATGTCTGCTGATCTAAAGGTGTTCAGGCAGTGTGACAAGGCAGTAGGGAGGGTGAGTGAGATGCTGAGGTACATAGGGAGGGGTATCACCAGCAGAAAGGGGGAGGTGGTGTTGCCCCTGTGTAGATTGGTGGTAAGACCCCACCAAGAGTAATGCATCCAGTTCTGGAGACATGTCCAGAAGAGTATACACTAAGGGGAGGAATTCTGGAGAAGGGCAACTAAAATGTATTTATTTATTTATTTTTATTTAGCTTTTGTTGACCGGGTAAGTGCACTAGACAAATCCTGCCTATTTTCAGGCACGACACAGGGGAAGGGGAAACAGATGAATGCCAACTGACCCTGAACCAGATTAAGCTGTTGGGTGCAGGGTCTGGACCAAAATCCCTATGAGATGAGACTAAGGGATCTTAATATGTACACCCTGGAAGACAGAAGAGAGACAGGGGATATGATAGAGACCGTTAAATTCCTCACAGAGGTAAATAAGGTACAGCATTGAAGTATATTTCAGAAAAAAAGGAGCTCAAGTATACGGGAATATTCTATGAAGCTGGGGGGGGGTTAGATTCAGTAGGGATGTGATGTAGGACTTCTTCACAGAAAACATGGTGGATTCCTGAAACAGCCTTACAGTGGAGGTGGTGAAGGTCAAAACAGTGCTGGCATTCAGGAATGCATGGGACAGGCATATGGGAATCTTAGTGGAAAGGAAGGGGAAGGGATAAAGAGCCAGAGATCAAGTAGAGTCTGTGGTAGTACTGTGTGTTGGGAAAAACGGTCAGACTGGGCGAGCCAAGTGGTCCTTATCTGCCATCAGATTCTATGTTTCCATGTATCACCAGCAGGAGGAAGGAGGTGGTATTAACCACTGTATAGATGATTGGTGAGATCACACCTGAAGTACTGTGTGCAGTTCTGGAGGCCACATCTCAGAAAGGACACAGACAAGGTAGAGGCAGTCCAGAAGAGGGCAGCTAAAATGGTGCAGGAGTTGCATGCAAAATCATACAAGGAGACACTGAGGGATCTCAACATGTACACCCCGGAGGAGAGATGGGGCCGGGGTAACATGATAGAGACCTGTACGTACCTCATGAAGGTGAAGGGTATAGGTAGGAATTCTATTTCAAAAGAGGAAGTGCACCAGCACAGGAAGCCATGCAGCAAAGCTAGAGGGGGAAGTTTAGGAGGTACATGAGGAAGTAACAGTTTATTGAAAGAGTGGTGGACACCTGGAATAGCCTGCCACAAGAGGTAGTGGGGGGCGAAAACAGTAGGGGGTTTCAAAAATGTATGGCATAGGCATAAAGGAATACTGGTGAGCAAGCAGGGGGGAGGGTGGCTGGAGACCAGTTAAGGTCTGTGGAGACAGAATAGGCAGGGAACATATAGGCCGACTTAATGGGCCAAGTGATCCTTTTCTGCCAACAAATTCTGTTTCTATATTGAAGTTTGAAGATTCTCTACACACTTGGAAAAGTCCAAGATTCAGACTCAAAAAATGTATCATCCAAGCAGACCTCTAAAGCAGTAGGTAAGGCTAGGGGGATGTTAGGGTGTATTAGTAGGGGTATCGCAAGTCATAAGAGGGAGGTAATAATCCCTTTTTACAAGACACTGGTTAGGCCCCATCTAGAGTACTGCTTGCAGTACTGGAGGCTACACCTTCACAAGGACATTAACCAAATTGAGGCAGTCCAGAGAAGGCCAACCAAAATGGTGCAGGGACTGCATCAGAAGACATATGAGGACAGATTAATGGAGCTCAATATGTATACCCTTGAGCAAAGGAGGAGAGAGTGATATGATCGAAACATTCAAACATCTTAAGGGCATTAACAAGGTGAAAGAGTCTAACATGTTTAAATATAAGAAAAATAGCAGGACAAGAGGACACAGCATGAGATTAGAGGGAGGCCGATTAAGGGGGAATGTGAGGAAATTCTTTTTCACAGAAAGAGTAGTGGATGCATGGAATGGCCTACCTCAGGAAGTGGTGGCTATGAATACACTGCAGGGCTTCAAACAGGCATAGGATAGGCATAAGGGAGAAATACAGATGAGTATGAATAGATAGGCCACTGACAGAGCAAAGGCTGATGGCACATTTATAAGGTAGAAAAAGAAATGAGCAGACTGGATGGGCCTTGCGGTCTTTATCTGCCGTCAGCCTCTATGTATGTGCAATCCGTTCCCTTTCTACCAATTCTGTCTATACTTCCATTTGTAGTTTTTTTTTCTTAATATATTTTAATCAATTAAGTGCTGCCTTGTAAAAGTGTTTTGTGCCAGATAGTCATAAACACACTGGCCCAGATATTCAAAAGGGTTGCGCCATGCGCAACAGGGTTGCGCGTGCGCAACTCCAAAAATGCGCCATTCTGCAATATTGAGAAGGGGCCAGTTGCGCCACCGAAAACACGCTGAGCCACAGCGCAATGGAAATGAAGGCATGCGCAACCGGGCGGGCGGTCCATGCATAAAGTGCTATCGCGAGTTTGAACACTTGCGCACGCGCAAGAGTGATCAGCCGAGGATGCGCCACCGATGTGAGCCAAAATAAAAGGCTCAGGAGGAGCGGCAAGAACTCTAGCAGGCCGCAACCGGGAGAGAGACAGAGAGACAGAGAGAGAGAGACAGAGAGACAGAGACAGGAGCAGGAAGGGCAGAGAGGGACAGTGGGTCCTGGAGGACAGAGAGGCCAGTGGGGTGCCGTGCAGTGGAAGCAGCAGTGGGGCAGTGGGGTAACACAGGAACAGCAGCTGGGGGCAGGAGCCAGGAGATGGATAGTGTCAGCTTCCACATGGAAGCTGTAATGAGGGTGAGACAGCATGCTGCAGGGGACGTGGCCATGGAGGGCCGCTCACGTCGTACGCCCCAACAGGCGGTATCGGGCCCGCATCAGCTACGAGCTGTACAGCGATGTCGAGATTGTGGCCCGTACCGCCTGAACAGGGCAATACTGAGACAGCTCAGTGAGCTGTGCAGTGATGTGATGCAGGCACCCTCACGACGGAGTCATGCTCTGTCCGTGGAGACCAAGGTGACAGCCTGCATGTGCCTGCTCACCACGGGCACCTTCCAGAGGCCGACAGGGGACACCACAGGCATTACGCAGTCGGCCACGCCACGCATCCCTCACCCATTCCTCAGCGCACTGCTGCCTCATGCCGGGAGTACATCCATTTCCCCAGCACCGTGGCAGAGCGATAGCAAACATGCAGGAGTTCCACAGGGTAGCACAAATGCCTGGCGTGCTGGGCCATAGACTGCACCCATGTGGCCATTCACACGCCCTGGCCCCGGTGGGCAAGCATATCGAAACCGAAGGGCTTCTCGAGTGTCAACTGCCAGGTGGTGTGTGATGCCACTGGGCGATTATCAATGTCTGTGCACACACCCTGGTGGAGCACATGATGCCTTCATATGGCACCAATCTGCACTGTGCCATCGATTCAAGACTGGGAACATCCCCACGGGTCATCTAGTGGGTGAGTCACATGTATGGAATGCAAACTTGTGCAAGGGTGGAATGACACAGGTGCCATGGTAGTGGCACACAAGGATATGGGCAATATGGACCTGACCTAACACTGATCTCCACTATCTCCACACAGGTGACTGTGGATACCCACTCTGCCCCTGGCTGCTCACACCATACCGTGCCCCACGACCCCAGCGCAGCACGGTTTCAATGAGGCACATGCCGCAACACGGAACATCATAGAGAGGGTGTTCGATACCAAGGCACGCCCGATGCCTGGACACCCGCGGAGCTCCTACAGTACAGCCCCCAAAAAGGCCTGTGGGATATTCCTGGCCTGTTGCATCTCGCACAACATGGCCAAAGACCATGGGATAGCCGACAGGTCCAAGAGGGGGACAGCGATGGGACGCCAGTGGCACCGTGATATGGGTGATGAGCCGCCTCAGGGACGGAGGGACCCCGACTGACACGCAGGCCCAGCTGCACCGGGACACCATTGCAGAAGAGCACTATGCCCAACACAGGTAAGTCAAGGGACATGTGGAGGCAACACTGTCTATGCGCAAACCACAGGCACACACAGGGAACACACCGTGCATGAAGGTCAGGGGAGTTGAAGGGTCTAGGCATACCAACACATCATCAGAGAGGGGAGCACTCAAATGAACACACACACACACCAGGCAGCATACAGGGCAGCAGCACAGCACTGGAAATTACACGCATCACACAGCACCACCAACCACCCTCACCACCTGGACTGTCCACGACGCGTGTCAGGACCTGGGCAACCCTGCACCTTGGTGTACAGTGCAATGCAGGCATCATCATCCACACGCACCTGTGGACAGCAGTTGGGAGAGTGCAGGTGGTCTGTGTGTCAGTTTGGTGAGCAGAGCACCCAGCAGTGCACTGCCCACCATGACACACATTGCACACAGGGCAGCACCAGACAGGGCCTGCATTGGGAGACAGCTCAGTCAGGGAGCACTGTCCCACGGCCACCACGGATGCATGGGCGGCCCCGCCGTGGCCTAGCAGCACTGGCAGGCTGCACAGGGGCCACATCGGGTGGCACTACTACACCACCAGGGGTCCCAGTGCATGACCGCGACCTTGCCCGCACAGGGGTCTGCATCCCGCGAAAGAAACTTGCACCAGGGGTGCTCAGGATGCCCACAGCAGAACCCGGCATCGACAGGCCTGGTGTCGCACGACGCCGGGAACGGGGAGTGGAGTGCGCACTGTGTGGGGTGCATGGTACAGGGTCACCAGACAGTGTGGTCTTTGCGGTCGCCACAGAGACCACTGCCTGGGTCAGCCTGTCGATGGCAGCGGTCACATCCGTCCGCATATGGACCATCTCGGCCCGGTTCCGAGCACACTCCCTGCTATGCCGCTCCACGGACACAGTCAGTGCCTCCACAGACCTTGCAACCCGCCCCTGCAGCTGTACTGACTCCTGCAGCAGGCAGGTGTGCGCGTCCAAAGGGTACTGTGCCCCAATGGCATCGTGACCCCCAGGGTGTGGATGGTCCTGGTGCACAGCACCTCTTGAGGGTGGCCGCTGTTTGCCAGGACCAGGTATGGGCTGATCTAAGGGCGGTGGACAAGTGCCACTGCCTGACGCTGTCCCCCCAGGCCTGGTGTGCAACTGCTGCTGCCGCCCCTCCAACTGGTGAGCCCCCAGGTCCACCTGTTCCACCCCTGTGCTGTCAACAGTGCCAGACACCTGCTCAGCCACTGATGCTGCCCCACCGTGCTGACAGGCCCAGCCTGTGACTGTGCCAGCATGCTGGTACACAGGTGTGGAGCTGGACGGCCCAGGGCACGTGCTGGCCTGCCATGTGTCCCCGTGGGACACACACCTCTCACTGGCCATTGCAGGCCTGCCATCATCAATAGTGCCGGTGCGCACATGCCATAGGCACAGCATGCTGGCACACCTGCATGCCAAACTGCTGTGACACAGGCTGTGCACCCCTGCACCCATATCACTGCCGGCGGAGTTGTCGGCCCAGCCGCCTGCTGCTGCAGTGCGTGCAGGCTGCTGGGCGGAGGTGGAAGGTCCCTCCTCCTGGTCCAGCAGGTCTGCCTCACTGTCAGCACCCACCACCACCGCCTCCTGCAGATGAACAGGATCTGAAACAGAAAGAGAGTACATGTGAGTGCATGTGAACAACAGCTCCCCCACAACATCACCATGACATACCGCAGTGATGGGCTTCCACCTGTCTGGAATCCTCCGCCAGGAACACCGCAATGGCACTTCGCTGCATGGCCGCAACCAGTGTCTCTCGGTCGGGTCAGTTGCAACACCACTGGTGGTCCCCCACCAGTGGCAGCATCGCGCCCCTGAAGGCTGCCAGCTTCTCTTCAGCCTCCTGCGGTCAGTCCCCATCTTCTGCAGCATTCCTGCATGGAGCGCTGGTGGCTTCCGGCAGGTTGACGGCCAGAGCTACCCTCCCATGCAGCTGCACGCTGCTGAGGGGTGCCCTCCGCCCACTCAAAGCGGCTCATCCTCCAGGTTGGCCTGGAAGAGGGCTCGGTCTCGCTGTGGTGAAGTTCGCCACCTCCTACGCCTGCCGCCCACAGCCTCGCCTGGTTCTCGCCACCATGCTGATCTGTATGGGTGGAAGTGGACACCTGTCACTGTGCAGTCCACAGCATTTCCCCATGAGCATAGCTGAGTCGGGGGCCGGCCCCCCCTTCCTCGCCACATGGCAGATACTGATGGAAAGGGTGCCTCTGCCCTTTCTATGCCCTCATCATGCTCAGCCCCTCAACCTGTGACATCCTCCAGCACCCCTGCCCATGAGCATTGTCCTGAGCATCACACAGCATGTAACTCACCTCTCAGCTGCAACAACCAAATCTGGCCGCCACAACCCAGTGTCGCACTTTTTATAGCGCAACACATGCAAATGAGGTGTGGTGCAACTTTAATGACATGCTAATCGCGCCACTGCGCCTTTGCATGGCTGATCGACTAATTTGCATATGTCGGCTGAATATCGCGTATTTGTGCTTAGCACAATAGGGAAGGTCCGGCTGAGCCGATGGCGCATGTTTCTGGCTGTGTGCTACACTGCATTGCGCATGCCCAGACAGGTTACGCATGCGTCGATCGTGCTGCAGACCTGCTGAGCGCGATAGGCGATTCTGGCCATGGCCACCATTGTGCCAGTGGCGCTACAGCACTGGGCACTATATGGCGCTGTGGCACTTCTGCGCGATAGTCCACTGTGGCACTGGTGCTCTGCTTAGCAGTCGGCAGGATGCCTATACATCCTATGGCGCTGTGCGTAGCCTGGCGCATTGCGCGGACCTTGTGTATGCCCTCTGACCCCTGGCACTGTGGGCATGCCATGTGTACGTCCTATTGCACTGTCTGGTTACAGCACCATGTAAAGTGACGGCGCCAGCGAACAGCGCACTGGGCCTGTGCTCGCCTATTGGCGCAACAACCCACGGGGTCACAGCGCAGCAGGGCCATATTGCCTGCTGTAGTTGGGGCCATGGCTCGGAGGAGGGCGGTGTCCTGGAGCCCAGTTGAAGTGGCCAACCCAGGTTCCTAGTGGAGCCCCACCATGAGGGACTATATGGTGAGGCCCCTCACTGGACCTAGGGACCCATGTGTGCAGCAAGTGGCCACTGACCTGGTGGGGTCACTGGTCGGGCTGGTCTGCGAGCAGTGCCGCACCGGTACAGTGATCTCCGCCGAGGGACCGGAACTGTTAACGTGGCTGCATTCCTGTGCCAGGCGGGCCTGGTGCCTAGGCCACGTGAGTGTACCATCTATTCACCTATATTCTCTGTAGGGGTGTGTGTGTGCCTGGGTGGCTGTGCATCGGTGTGTCAGTGTGTGCAGCTGTGCGATGGATGGTTATGGCTGTGTGGGCAGGCAGTCTTACTGGGGCAGGGGGCACTCTGCTTTTGAGTCACACTGATGTTTGTCTCACCATATGTCTCCCACAGGCCGGATGGTGAGGGCGCCGGACGAGGCTGATGTGGGCCATGCCAGGGCCCCAGTGCCACAGACCATCGGGCAACAGCAGCAGCAGCACAGCAGCAGCAGCAGCGGCAGACCGAGCTGCTGGAGGAGTGTGAGTATCATTACGTCATGGATGCTATTGCATGCTGGGGGGGCAGGACCACCAACCATGATGGACACAACCAAATGGGAGGTCGTAGTTCCACTAGACGAAACACTAGTGAGTCCCCACACTGGAGTACAGTGTACAGTTCCGGAAAACATACCTGCTTATGGACAGGGACTGGGTGGAGAGCGCTCACAGGAGGGCGACATGGATGGTGCATGGATTGCATCACAAGTCCTATGCAGACCGTTGACGGAACTGAACATGTACTCCCTGAGGGGAGGAGGGTGTGGGATTATGATGGGGACATACAAGTATTGTACAGGGGGGAACAGAGTGCAGGAAACAATATTTGTCAGTGTAAAGGATGTTCCAGGACTAGAGGGCATGGGATGCAGTTGGAGTGGGGCTCATTTAAGAGGAACATGCGAAAGTGTTTCTTCACATAATGGGTGGTGGATGAGTGGAACACCCTGCAAGAGGATGTGGTGGGGGCTGACTTGGTCACGGGATATCTGTATGTGTGGGTTCGCCATGAGGGACTTCTGGAGGTCAGGGGTGAGGGGGAACGGACTTATAGGACAAGAGAGTGATCGTACAAGGCCAAATGGCCAGACTGGGTGTCCCATAGGCCCTTATCTGCCAACACTGTCTATGTATCCATGTATGTAGGCGTGACACAGGTGACCTGCATCAGCAGGCAGCATCACGACACGCCTGTGTATGCATCACAGGTGGTCCAGGCATGCACTGGGCACATAGCTGTGTAACTGGCATCGCACACATTGCAACATCACATGACAGCCTAGTTTGTACTGTGATTGACATGGGCAGTGTGTGTGGGCGGTGGTGCGATGGCTGGTGCCGCCTGTTTGTGATGGCCATGTGCATGTTCACTGTGGGTGGGTGCATGCCATCACATGTGCAGCACATTGGGTTAGATGGGTTGCAGGTTGGGTGGTGTTCAGGGTTGTGGTCAGTCTCAGCCATTGACTGTGTTCCCATTTTCCTAGGCCTCGGTGTGCTTCAGCGCATGGGCATGATGTCAGCACCTGACCCAGGTTGTGGTCGAGGCAGGAGCTCCTGCAAGCCCTACAGCACCAGGGGCGGGCGGCGCAGACATGGGAGGACGACGTCAGGAGGAGCAGGAGCCTGCTGGGCCGTAGCCCACCTTTCATTTGACCTTCACCCATCCCTTTCACCCTGCCTTCCTCTCCAAGTTTTTTTCCTCCCCTGAACACCTCTGCCTTTTACCCATCCCCCAACTTGTACATAGTTATAACTTTATTGTTCACTGTTTTATTTCAATATACATTTCTATTTTGGTACAACTGCTGTTGGTGTCTGCTTTGCAACTGGCTCTGGGTGCTCGCTGCAGGGGTGTACATGCCATCTGGGCTACTATGGTCCTGGGTATATGTGTGTGTGTGTGTGTGTGTGTGTGTGTCCATGGGAAGTATCACCAGCATAGCATTGCCTTTCTGTTGCTCTTGCCATCTGCTGCCACCCACTGCTGGGTGCACAGGGTGGGTCTGGCTGGTCTGCTTCTCTGCAGCATGGGGTTGCCGTGGCACGGGGGGATGGTGTTTCCTGCAGTGCCTGTCACTGCACATGAGCGGTGTCTTGGGGCACGGTGCACGCTGTGCTGTGCGTACGGGGGACTGATGCACTGTGGTTGTCAACCCGGGTGTGGCAATTTCTGCCTGCCAGTGGTTGTGCTGGGGTGTCATGGCTCTGCTATGCTTTTAGTTGGCTTGTCCCCATGGGCACGTGGATCATCCGTCCCACCCCAGTGATGCTGTGCTTGGGGTGTGCCAGTGTGGTGTGGGTTCTGCAGTGAGTTCCTGTGCTCTATGTGTGGCATGGCTGGCGGTGGGCCCCAGCCTGCCTCCCTGGATGTGCAGTTCCATTGCTCTGGGGCTGTGCTTGTGCTTGGCAGCTCTGCACTGCTCAGCTGAGCTTCCATGGTTGCGCCATGGCGCGGCATTTGGCTCAGCCTCTCCTACCTGGTGCGCCATGGCGCAGGTATGTGCATATTGAGACGTTGGTTGCTTGCGCAATTTGCTCTGCTCCATGTTTGAATATCGCACCTGTTGCGCATTTGCGCAACTGGTTTTTGCTTGCTCCTGCTGTTGCGCTACTTTTGAGCGCAGTTTGAATATCTGGGCCACTGTCTTTGCCAAATCTCAGCTGCTTTAACAAGCATAGAAGTTTTGGTCTAAGTACTCCTGGGGAGTCATCTGCTGCCAATAAAGACATCTCGCCTTTAAAGAGCCCCTGACATTGTTGTGGCAACTTTGAGAAAATGTAATGTTTAGCACAAGTCAGTTTATATTTGAATATTGTTTCTGTATTTCTCATTCTTTTTTGTTACTAAGGACATTTGCACGTAAACAGGATCGCTGCCCTATCTGTTCTGGCTGCTTGCCTACATATGACATCACAGTTCTGTTTATGACATCACAGTCTGTTGCTGTGGGGATAAATACAATGCCATAAAGGGGGCTCATTTATTTTATTTATTTATTTAAAAGTTGGTAGCCGGGAAAAGCACCATGAACAGAAGCTTGTTTCCAGGTGTGACCTGGATTATGCAGTCATATGTCATAGAAGGCAGTATGGCTCAGGAGTTTAAGGCTCTGAGCTCCAAATCTGGAGACTTGGGTTTGAATCCCACAGCCCCCACTTGCATACTGTGTGACCCTGAGCAAGTCACTTAACTTCGTCGTGCTCCCAGGTTGCACCTGCAAACAAGCTTTCAGCTTAATGTGTCTCACCTGGTAAAATAATTGATAAAAATAAAAAAAATAAAAAATATGTAGGAAAGCAGAAAGAGCAGATAAAGTCTGAGGGACAATAAACCTCTTTCATACAGTCGTCCTCAGTAATAAAGAAAAAAGGTAAATAATTATAGAAAATACATGAAAAACAAACTTAACTGGCTAAATCTCACATTTTTTTCTAAGTTTTTCTAACATGTCAGGGTCTCTTTAATGTTGTTTTCTAACTGAGAAAAAGCTTGTTTGATGATAATTGGCGTATCAATCCCATATTTATTGTATTGTAATATGCTTTACTTTTTACAGCAAGCACACATTTGGGGCAGTGTCTATTTTCAAGTCTATTTTTTCGTTCTTTCGTTCACTAATATTTACACACAGTTAAACAATACAAAGATAAAAGAAACGTAATTTTAAAAAAACAGTTGCAAATACATTCTTATTATTTTGTTGCAGCTTTGTGGAAGAGGTTTAATGATGGCTGGTTTTTAATTGAATCACTCAACCTATTCCAGTACATAGCAGCATTATGGTGACTGAAGAACTGAGTTTTCTAAATGACAGATATTCTTCTGTTTAAGTACAGTGTTGCTTATTTTATCAAAATGGAGAGAGAATGGGCCCCTCTCTAAGCGAATGGTTGTGCACTATGAGAAGGCTGGCAGAAAATGGAAAATTAAGCCATACTGCAGAAGGGAAATATGAACTCTTCAAACAGATCTGGAGTAGTTTCTTGCACTATGATAAACGAGAGTAATCTGTGCAGTTGCCTTTGTGTACAGCAGTTTACCATTATACAAACTTATTTGCTAGATAATTTATAGTTGGCATTTCCTAATAATATATATCATATTTAGTATTATAAAATTATATTTAATTATGAACTTTGTTTCTTGCATATCTGTGTAAATTTTTGTTTATAAATGAATGTTCAAATGCAATAAAATTCAATAAAGAAAAAAAAATGCACTGTGAAATTTTCTCCACATGTGAAGTGTAGTACTAATCAATCATGAGCGGCAAAGATGTATTGAAGGCGATTTATCAAAAGGGTTATGAATAGTAGCATTTTTGTGTCATGTTTTAAAACTGCTAAAAGCATTAGTTCTTAATATTACTGTCCCTGTATATTTCCTTTTTAATTATAGAAGTAGAAAGAAAACTAGGAGCTTGCCATAGGCACAAAGCATCCTTTGTTTCATCTGGGCCGTTATGCACCAGTACTTACTTAAGCATTCATATACATGAAAATGAGGGTTAGTACTAAGTATAAACCCTATCCTTTTGATCTTTTTAGCAAACTCTTTAAAGTAAAAAAAATATCTGAAGTAATGGGCATGAACTCAAAATGCGAGCTGTAATTTTTCTAGTTCAGCCAAATAAGGAAAAAAAAAACTCCTTTTGGCAAAGCTTGAAAGCTGCCCTTCTCCTTGCAACACAGTCTCCACTGCAGTTGAAAAAATGTTTCTTTCAACTGTTTTTATTATTTTAACTTCAACTGCTGTGGAATCTTAAAGGCAGTGTAATTATTTGTATCTAAATACAAACAAACAATGGTTCCGTACGCTTGCGGACATAGTTACTAAGAGAAGCAGAATTTATGAGCAGGGTGGTGTCTGGGGACAGGGCTTGAAGTGACAGAAGAGTGGGGGCAGCATTAGACACACCAGGAGCTGCCTCTTTTCCTTGTTTTGTTTTACTTTCTATTGATCTCCTGGCATCTGGCCAGCCCTTGGCCCCCCTCAAGCCTTCTACTAATCCCAAGCTTCCAACACTTCTCTTTGTCCTAGGGCTTACCTGTCCCCATGTTACCTCCATGGCATGTCTCATGGCTTGCCCCTGTAGCTATGCCTCTGGCCCCCTCTAGCTCTCTACTATGCCCTAGCCCAAACACCCTGCCTTCTGCTAGGGCTGACTTGTTCAAATATTACCACCATGGCCCCACCCCACATGGTGATGCCCCTGGGATAGGTCAGATCTGTTCTGGAAATCTCCGCTGGTTATCCAGAATCATCCAGAGAGATTGCCCAGGTGTGGGTTCTGCAAATGTATTGGGCTGTCATCCTTCCAGTTTCTTCCCTTGAGGGTGCTGCAGACTAGGACTGCTTACCGGTTAAAATCAGCAGAGTCCTTCCATCCCTGTAGCTCCGTGCTGCACCTCCCCCTGTGGACACCACAAGGGTGGTATCATAGTGGGGATCTCATGTCCTCCCTCCTGGAGGACAGGAGCATTGACTGTGATGCTTGACTTTCTTCTCCCTGGCTGGACCCCAGTGACCCAGTCTCTTTCCCAAACCCAGGTCACTTGTGTCACCAGCGGCAACTCTACTGCTGTGCTGATGGTCTTATCTATTTTTGCTTTAGTGTATTAGATGCTTTTTATATTGTATTACAGATTGATGTGTGACTTTCAAGCCAGGCTTCCTGCATACAGTAAAATAAGATATATATCAATTATCATTAACAAGAGGAAGAGCTCTAGCTACAGTCCACAAAATACATACATTTGTTTCAAAAAATACATTTTGGGTGAGGTTTTATCAATTGCTCCATCATTGTGAAAACTTATTTCCAAATGATTTTTGAAATGGTACATATGAAACACTCAGAGTGCTTTTGACCACCCGAATGAGATCCGACAAATAGTTCATCTATCCAGTCCCAGATCCAAGATTCCGTCTGACCTCATTTGTATTTTGGATCTGAGGACAGATACTGGGATCTGAGGCACAAGTGGATCCAAGGTTGCATGTCTGCCTTGGATCCCAGATTGTCGCATGGGATAGTTGGTATCCAACTGGATTCTAGGTGATAGATTCCATTAGTGAGATGCCAATGGTATCTGATGCCATTCAGTGTCTGAGAAAATCGAAGGTATCCAATGTTATCTGATTCTGTCAGATACAATCCGAGTAACACAATTCATGATATACTGTCCCCCAGTGAATTAAGTTCTGTTTTCAGCAGTCTTATTTTTCATGAGGAATTGATCCAATTTGATTTTAAAAGATTCAACACTCCCCACTTGCACAGCTTCCTTTTGGTGCTTGTTCCATAGGTTGGCCACTCTGGGTGAAAAAAGTTTCCTAACATTACCCATAATTGTATTCCCACTGAAACCTAGGATATGACTCTAGTTCTGCTATCATGAACAAATTGAGAAAGTGCCCCCAGGTCCACCCTACCCAATCCCTTGAACATTCTAAAAACTATATGAATCTAGGAAATCATAGATAAAAAAAAAAAACATAGGTCTAGTGTGTCTGGAGTCATCTCCTAAGGCTGGACAAGGACAGACTGGAGAAGGTGCAACAGAGGCTGTCCAAAATAATTTAGGGCCAACAGGACAGATCTTATGAGAATCGGCTCAAAGCACTAAACATTTACTCACTGTGGGGATGTAGGTCAGGGGTAGAGTGCATGCTTTGCATGTATGAGGCCCCGGGTTCAATCCCCGGCATCTCCATATCTGTTGTATTTAGGGAGGCAGTATAGCACAGTGGTTTAAGGCTCTGAGCTGCAAATCTGGAGGCCTGGGTTTGAATCCCACAGCCCCCACTTGCATACTGTGTGACCCTGAGCAAGTTACTTAACTTCCCTGTGCTCCCAGGTGGCACCTGTAAACAAGCTTTCAGTGTAGTGAGTCTCTCCTGGTTAAACAATTGGAAAAAAACAATCACTAGAGACCAAACAAGAGAGGGGTGACATGATAGGGACCTTCAAGTTCTTGAAAGGAGGTGCACTGTGAGTAATTATGTAGTATGAGTAAAGGTTTGAGAACACCGGGGCATGAGTAGAAACTGCTGAGGAGAGGCTCAAGAGGGATATGAGGAAGCTTTATTTTATAGAAAGGGTGGTGGAGCCATGGAACAATCTGCCACCTGATGTGGTGGGAGCCAAAACCATAACTGGACTCAAGCACAGCTGAGACAGAGTGAAAGGGTTAATGTTTGCTCAGGGTGGTAGCAGTAGGGAAGGGGATAGAGAGGGCTTGTACCCTGCATGGACAATAGGTCATAGGGTTTGATAGGGCATTGTGGGCAGACTAGGCGGTAGCTTGATCTTTTTCTGCCATCATTGTCTATGTTTCTGCGTTACTAACTGTACAAGACATGCTTGAATAATGGATACTCTCTACCTGTCACTAGATAGGTACACCAGATCCTAACCCTGTTTTAATCAAATCGTGTGATTTGGATAGGTGTTGCACATGCATCTTCCTTTTTACCTCTGTCCATTTAACCAATGAAAAATCATTTCGATATATTCATTTTGGACTCAAGTTGGTAACTATTGTCACAAACCCACTCAGCAGGTCAGCCCTCTACTTTCAAAGTACAAACCTCCGAGCACAGTCTTGTGAACAGTTAACAGAACCAGGGTAACCCTCTTGGTCTGTTTTGTGGGTTCAAGTCAACCTTTGGTCTCAAGTTCTGGAGAGATACAAACTGTGAACCTCTTGTTAGCGTACCCAATGTACAGGCTCAGATAATTCTGTCTTCAGGGGACCAGATATCTTTGCCTACAGGCACCTAACCAGGTGTACAGAAATGAACCCTTAAAAACTGTAATAAAAGACCTCATATTTAAAACGCTTACCTTTTTCCAGTTTGGTATCACCATTCAAGCTTATACTGTATACCATGTCTGTTTTAACCATATATACACTCTACTTGTAAAGGAAAAAAAAACAAAGACAGACCAAGTAAGCTCTAAAAATAGTTTTACTACAATAGATAAAAAATATGTAACACATAAAATACAGAACTATTACATCACAAGACATACAAATCTCTTAAACAAAACAGGTTTTAACGGTGCATTTCCTACTACAGTACTTAGATTTGTCTCTCTCTCTCTAAATACCTGTTTAAAGTGCTCACAGATGTTTATTTGTCAGAGTCTAGATAGAAGTGTCTCTGAAGGAAAACTGAATAATGTTTAAAAGCTGGTTTTCCCCACCTATTTGCATGAGGTCACCTAGCTCTTCCCTGTCAGAATATGTAAAAAATATATCTGTATAAAAACAGGATGTCTTTTCCAAATATTAAATTCTGCAACCTCAGCATAACTCATGTTCTTCAAATTACTCTCTTTGATCTTATGATGAGCTTTCCCCTTCCAGGACATGAAATAATCTTTTATGACTTCACACTAAAACATCACAGCCTGCTCTTCTTCCTCTAAGTGTTATCAAGGTTTATAATTTTCACCTCTTAGCAACTACAGCTATAATTAACTTAGTTAAAGTCTGTAACTAGTGTCAGGCTTTCCAGGTAACACCTTGTATCTAAAACCTGTGTGTGTGTGTGTGTGTGTGTGTGTGTGTGTGTGTGTGTGTCATACTCACATGCTGTTTCAGCATTTCTCAAGAGAGACAGTCCATAACGCATTTTTATATTACAAAAAAATGATACAGTGATCAGAACCAGCTGTCCAAGTGTCACAACAATCAGACATGGAATATATATTTAAAGTAGCAGTGCATTTTATGGTGGACATTTTGACAAATATAGCACCTTTTTATTTTTTAGTTTTGCACTTTTTAGGTCTGTATGTACAGTAGAGCCAGCTAGGATGCAGTGCAGTACCTTGCAGTAAGTGACATGTCACAAAATACTGCTTGAGGAAAGGGTTTAATTGCCCCTAAATGGCACTGTTCCCTGCAGCATACTACAGCACTCTACAGTGATTCTGCAAGGCACTGCTTTACAGCCTGGCTGCCTCTGCTGTAAATGCAGATCTTATTGTGTTTTTTTTTCTTCAGAGTATAAAAGGGGTATTTTTGGGCACAGTCTCGGCAGATTCTTAGGGCAATGACAGTAATTACTATCAATAGCCCTAATGAAAAATAACTCCCCTCATTAATTAGCTGGTGTTGTTCAATGTCTTCATCAATGACATTGGGGATGGCATTAAAGGCAAAATGTGCCTATTAGCAGATGACACCAAGCTCTGTGGTAGAGTGGACACAGCTGAAGGGATACGGGACCTACAGGAAGATCTAGAAAAGCTGGGAGGTGGTCCAGGATCTGGCAGCTTGGCTTTAATGCCAAAAAATGCAAAGTTATGCATATTGGAGCCAAGAATCCCAGGACAGAGTATTACCTGGGTGGAGTCCAAGTAGCTGCATCAGAGGAGGAGAAGGACCTAGGAGTGATGATCACTAGTGACCTGGAGCACTCCACACAGTGCAAGAAAGCAGCAGCAAAGGCAAACAAGATGCTGGGATGCATAACTAGGGGGATCAGTAGTAGGAGAGAGGAGGTTACACTGCCCTTGTACAGGTCACTGGTAAGGCCACATCTAGAGTATGGAGTTCAGTACTGGTGCTCACACCTCAAATAGGACATTAATCTGCTGGAGAAGGTCCAGAGGAGGGCTACAAAGATGATAGCAGGTCAGCAGAGCAAGGCATACAAGGAGAGGTTGAAGGCACTGAACATGTACTCCCTGGAAGACAAGAGAGAGAGAGGGGACATGATTGGGATATTCAGGTACTTAAAGGGATAAATAATGTTGATAAGGAAAGTCTATTTAAGCTGAGTGGCAACCATATCAGGAGGGGGCACAGTCTTAAGCTGGAGGGTGGGAGGTTTGGGAGGGATGTCAGAAAGCACTTCTTCACAGAAAGGGTGATGGACACTTGGAATGCATTGCCAGAAGAGGTCATCTCATTAAAGACAGTGAGCAGCTTTAAGAGAGGCTGGGATAGGCATAAGGGGAAGATAAGAATCATGGGTAGGGAGGAGTGGAGAGGGAGGGCAGGGACAATAGCTCAAGCTGTGGACCCTGCAATATGAGCAGACTTGATAGACCAAATGGCGTTCTTCTGCTGGCTTCTTTGTATGTTCGTATGTTCGTATGTTTAAATCTCTGTATCATGCTTGTCAAATACAAGAAGTGTTTTTTACAATACTTTGTTGATGTCTGTGTTTTAACTTGCTGTATATAATACCAAAAACATGTTTTAAAAATGTATAGGGATATCAGTAAAATATGCAGACTAGCTTAGGAGGCAGTATAGCACAGAGGTTTAGTACTCTGAGCTGCAAACCTGGAGACCTGGGTTTGAATCCCACAGCCCACACTTGCATACTGTGTGACACTGAGCAAGTCACTTAACTTCCTTGAGCTCCCAGGTCGCACCTAGAAACAAGCTTCAGCTTAGTGTGCCTTTCCTGGTTAAACAATTCCCCCTTTCCCTTCCCTTATATATATATATATATATATGCATGTTGCCAACTCAGAATGGTATTAAACGAAGACAACATGGGTAAATTTGTCATTCTTTGACAATGGCTTTATTGATTTTGGCCTCACTGGGTAATCTTTTTTGGTGCTTTTGGAGGGTATTTTTTGTCATTAAATTATTTATTTTCTCACATTCCACTCACTACAGTATTAACAACACAGTATAATGTGACACGTTCTAAGCACCCAGTGTGCTAGGGTAACAGATAAAAAACATCACTGGGTATTAATAAGAATGATTCATTTGTATATGGTTTGTAAGAAGTTTAAATCGCAGACTTTGCAGAAGATTTCTAAGGACTGCAGTTAGTGCTCATTTAGATTGTACACTGCAATGATTGACCATTGGAGGTTTCTTTCACTGGAGTCACATTCTGTATGTAACTTCATCAGATACGTGCTGTAACATGTCAGAAAAACAGACAGCTCTCTCTTTCAAGGAAATGGTATTCTTTATGTAATTTCATCAGAGACATGGGCAGTACCCATGATGGAGCAACAGAGATCTGTCTCTTTCAAAGCAGTGACGTGTTGTATGTATCTAAATCATAGAAACATTGAGACATTGAATTTGGCCAGTGGTGCTGAGGGTTGAGACGCTGGACGCCACACCTCACACTACGAGCCTGCGTTATCAGGGGTCAGCTGTGGAAGGAGGGAGAGGGATTGAGCAGCCTAAAGGCAGCTCTCCTCTCCTGGAGAAAGAGACCTTGTCACCCCCACAGTACAGTTGCCTCCAGGTGGAGGCCTGTGGGTAGTGCAGGTGGGTGGGAGGAACGAATAGGGTGCTGCAGATCCGGGGCATGCGCATGCCTCCACATGCATATGAACAGCCGTGGCAGGGGTGGGTAAAAACTGGAGGAATATGGCGGCAACTGACAGGATAAAGCCTGGCCCCCACAGGCTCTGCACCCGGCTTGCTGGGTACCTTTGTGCCATCAAGGTGAGTCCCAGTGGACGTCAGGATGACAGGGCTGGGAAGTGCTGTGGAAAGGGATCGGTTGGCATGGGGTGGCAATAAAATGTGGACTAAAAAAAAAAAGAAACAGAATTTGTTGGCAGAAAAGAACCAGTAGGACCATCTAGTCTGTCCTGTTTTTCCCTGCCTATTTCGACACCCCGGGAACCTATTTGGTCACCTGTGTCCCTTACACCTCCCTTTCCACTACTTATTGTGCCCAGGTGCCTATTCCATGTATGCTTGAAGCTCCCAACTGTTTTCGCCTCCATCACCACTTCTAGCAGGCTGTTCTGGGCATTCATCACCCCTTCTGTGAAGAAGCATTTCCTCACACCCCTCTTAACCCCCCCAGCTTCATTGAATACCTCCTGTGCTCTGGTGAGGAAGAAAGGAAGGAAGGAAGGAAGGAAAGATCATACATATGCAGTACTAGTACCACAACAGATCAGCAGAGGTCTCTGACCCTGGAATTCCAGGGATCAGCTGAAATTAGGGGCTACTTTTACGGAACCAGGTTGCACCTCTTTCTTGACCTGGCAAGAAATCACTACAGCTAGCACTGCTGAAAGGTAAGTTCTCCCATTAACTAGGTGTTTTTAATCTCTATATTATGTTTTAAATAGAATAAATATGTTTACACTGCTACACGGATGTATATGATTTCTTGGGCTATACCTAATTTTAAAAACATGTATTTTCAAAATGTTTAGATATCACAAAAAAAGAATGCAGACTTGCTCATATGGGCACATTTTGTAAGCTCATAAGACATTTTAATGAGGGCAGTATGTGTAATTTTGTTGTTTTTCAAAAAAATGGCTTTATTGATTTTGGCCTCAGCAGGTAATCTGCCCTTTAAAACTTTTGCAGGGTGTCTCCGATTATTAAATACTTCACTATATTCAACTAGCTATGTGAATAACAATAGTTATAATGTGACAAGTTACTGAACACCCAGTGAGCTAAGGAACAGAAAAAACACACTGCTGGGTATTTTAAGCCCTATAAACAATATAAATAATATATAGAAAGGATGTGTGTCCGGGAACCTTGGATCCAGCCATCTGAGCCTCTTGCTCAGTGATTGGAGTGCCGGGATGGTATTCCAGGGGTTTGGGTTCAGTTCCCAGTGGGTCACATTATTTCTTTCTCTCTACAGCTTGTGATTTAAATTGCTTTGCATTGGCTAATATTGCATAAAAACATCTAATTGTCATCTGAAATATTCCTAGTTGAAGGATTTGCATTGCTAGAGAACGGATGTGTTTCGAGGAGCCCCTGGGCCATCCATGTGAGCCTGTAGCTCACTGGTTAGAGCACCAGGACAGTATTTCAGGGGCCTGGGTTCAGTTCCCAGTGGGTCACATTATTACTTTATCACTACAATTTGTGATTTAAATTGCTTAGCAGTGGCACATACTATACCAAAAAACATCTAGTTGTCACTGCTGGGTATTAGTAAGAATGACCAGTCTATTTCTGGTGTGCAAATGCAGCCTTTGCAGAATATTTTTAAACAAATTAGCTCTGTGTTTTGTATCAGATGCACATAGTGCAATGACTGATCAACAGGTGTCTCTTTCAGAGCTGGGGCATGCTGTATATAATGGCTTCCTAACTTCCTACCAATCTGGCTTTTGCTCCAACCACTCAGCCTCCTCCTCCCTTCTTAGAGCCACTAACCACATACACACCAACGTGGACAAGGGCCTGGTCACAGGGGCCATATTTATTGACCTACCAAAGGCCCTTGACACTGTGGATCACCACTGGCTCCTACTCGAACTAGCTGACTCTGGTATCTCCCCCTCAACCTTAGCACGGTTCCAATCATACCTGACCAACCAGACCCAGTCCATCATGCTTGTCCCATGCTCCTCACCTTCCCTATCAGTCACCCTCAGGGTCCCACAAGGCTCAGTCCTGGGACCCCTTATCTTCACTACCTACAGTAATGATCTACCCAACTCCCTCACTGTCAGCAACATACACATGTATACAGATGATATCTATGTGTATGTATATATATCTATGTATCTGGTACCTTTACTTCCTCCATTGAGGGTCACCTCCAACAGGACTTCATAACAGTACAAAAATGCTTCCTGGATAACTGTCTCATAGTGAACAAAAAGAAAACAGTGTTCATGTTATTTGGCACTGGGAACTGGCTCAGCTCTACCACCCCCACTCTGACTTCACGTAGCCCACACGGTTCCTGCCAAGACTCAGATTCCTCCTACATATACCTTTGTCTCCACCTGGAACAGCACCTTGACTACTTGGGTCATATTTCCAAGGTAGTAGCCATTAGCCAAGTCATACGCCAAGCTAGGCATTCTATATCGAGTAAAGGGATGCCTCCATCTAAGCATCGGAAAACAGATTGTGGAACAATAAATTCTTCCTCTCATAAACTAAGGGGATTTAGTCTACTCAGGTGCTACCTCCACCTCCCTTATTAAAGTCAATACCCTGTTCAATGCACTTTGTAGGTTCACCCTGAGCAGCCCCCCACTCCCACCAATGCAGTGTGTACAATGAGCTACAGTGGTTCTTCCCCCCCACCCCTTGAGACAAATGATACATACTGTCCTCCTGGGTGCCAAGTACTGGTCTAGCAAATTGCCCAGATATCTGACCTCTTCTCCCCTGCAGCATACCCTTCCTGTCTGCTGAGATCCGAGGCATGTCACCACCTCCATGCCCCACGGTACAAGTGCAGCCTAGGCCAAGCCTCCATCAGCTGCAGGCTCCCTAGCACTTGGAACAATCTTCCAGTCAATGTCACTCCCCCCAACATCAAACAAGGCTCCAATCAAGTCCCAATACAAATGCCTTCCCTCGTGTCCCTAACACCAAGCCCCACCTCAAACCTATCTAACTCTCCTAGCTAATGCACAGCATAATCACCCAGTTATGCACATTGTGCTAACTGCTGTGCTCCTCTGTGGGTTAGCCATGGTTCTGCCCTTTATTTTGTTTCCCTGGTGCTACACTGTCATGTTGCTATAATGTACTGCATCCTGACAAGTTGTTAACCATGTACTTGTTTCATTTGTTTTTGAACTGTATAATGTATGTAATGTATGAACACTGTAAGATTCTCGCTGCCCTGTCCCCCAGGTCACACTTGGAAATGAGCCCAGGGCTCTGTGTGCTTATCGGGTAAAACATGTTTAAAATAAAATAAATAAATAATTTTGTCAGAGACATATGCAGTACCATAACATTGCCATCATGAGATCTTTTTTTCTCTGTCTCCCGCTTGCGAAACAGCGACATAGAAACATGGAAACATAGACTCTGTCAGCAGATCAGGGCCGCTTGGCTCACCTAGTCTGCCCCTCTTTTCCCTGCCTATTCTGCCAATGTAAACCCTACCTGGTCTCCAGACAGAATGAATGTAACTCTATCTGAAACATGTGCAGTATCACGACAAACCAGCAGAGGTCTCTGTCTGATTCTGGAAATATGGAGACCCTATACTCCATCAGCACTGAGGGCTGCAAAGAGATGGCAAGGACCACACTGTGGCACATTTCTAACTTGCACCACTTTGTTCTGCACACAAAGGGGTTCAATGTGTTTTCCCTGTGCTGGCGCATAGGTCAGTACACCAGCACAGGGAAAGTGGCAGAGGCAGAACTCATTAATGAGGGCACCACTATGAATGAAGGTGCAGTTCTATGCATAGTAGCTCCCGGGTGCTCTCACCCCTCTTTGCAAGGTGCAATAACTGCAGTCTGAAAGCAGCTCCTATAAGGGTCACAGCCTTGTGAACCGGACTGTCTGTTCTGGCAGGGGGAAGGATTAGAGCTCCCAAATAGAACACTTTGCTGGGTCTTAATCAGACAAAACAGGTGTTTCAGGTTTGCTACTGCATTTGTGGCCTTGCAAAAAGTTATTTGCAAGTTTTTTGGCACTGCAAGGCCAGTTTAAAGCAACTGTGCATGGTATATTGAAATTTTTGTTTAATACCTGAATGCAGGGAATTAAATAACGAAAGTTAATGTTATTTTGAAATTGATCATTTTCATTGCTTATGCCTCTTTAAGTATGGAACCCCCAGCAGCTGCTAGAACTGGTGGTGCACATGACACCAGCTTTACATGCACTTTTTGAAGTAGACTATGCCCTTTTCTTTGCATAAAGTCAGTTTGTGTCTCAAACATATTGGTTTACGAATTAGACATACTGGTTTGTTTAAATAATTTACTGGTTTGTAGGCCCCAAACAATAGCCTGACTGCCTATTGTTGTCATGCAGGAGTTTGATGATTTAGGAAGATTAATATTATGTGAATGAGTGAGTCAGCTGTGGTGCGGTCTGAGTACTAACATGGTCAGCAGAATATAGTACCACTTGAAAATGTCCTATGCAGCTCCACCCCATGGAGAATTTGTATACCTATGATGTTTTGCCCAGGGTTTTGGTATTTAGAATGAATGCGCATAGCTTGGAAAGCTTATAAAAGCCAGACAAGTTGGAAATTATCTGTATTCTCATATCATAGAAGAAACACAGAAACACAAAATCTGATGGCAGAAAAAGTCAAATGATTCATCAACGTATCTGGTCAAAATCATGCAGTGAAAAACGGCGTGGTCAAAAACGCACAAGCATAAAAGCATGCACAGCTTTGGAGTTGGTTTATGTATATTTGCTTGGTTTTTGACAACACATTTTTGTAGTTTCCGTGTAGAGTGCTTTTTGACTGCACCATTTTTCATTGCACAATTTTGCCCTGGACCTGCCCATCAAGTCTGCCCATACTTATGGCTACCCTATCCACTGATTTAATGTCATGGTTGGTTATTCCCACTGCACCCCACCCCCTGCACCCTTGCATCTATTCCCTCCCTGGATCTGCCTCTCAGGTCTATGAGTTCCGTGGTCCTGTTCCAGGCAATGTTCCACAGCGCCATCACCCTTTCATGCAGAAGAACTTTCTCACATCCTTTTTGAATTTACTCCCCACAAATTTCAACTTGGTCCTCTTGAAATTGCATCCTTGTTTAAACAAACAGGCACTTGCAATGTACTCTATATACTGTATATCCCTTAGGAACCTTTAAGTCTCTATCATGTCCCCGTTGTCCCGTCTGACCTCTAACATGCACAGTTCTTCATATGATTTTTGCCTATTGGCCCTGAATAATTTCTGTGACCCTTTGTCGTACTGACTATAATCTAGCTATGTGTTTTCTCAGTTGTGGCTTCCAGAACTGGGCACAGTATATTATTTATGTACACCATAAGTTGCTCTTCTTCCAATATCTTGTATGGAACAAGGCATGCTGCAGAAAGAGGGAACTTCATTATTTCTGAACCTGTATCTCTGATTGTAATACATGCCTCATACAGTGGTCTGTAGTAAACTGCTTTGTTGAAGGAGTAATTTCATTGTGTGAACCATTGCCCTGCTTTACTTTGAGCTGGCAGTAATTTAAATAAACTAGTTGCAGTACAGTATATGGTTCTAGGATGAGACATTGCTGAGCAATGATGCTGATGATGTTAAAGTAGAGGTAGAGCTTTGGTATTTTAGCAGCAGGGTTAAACCGGGTGGGAACTCAGCTTCCCCATCTGTTATAAAATTATATGAGAGTTCCTGCACCTCCATCAGGTTTCTTCGTTATACTGTGCACTATAGGAGAGTTCCAGCACCGTGGGGATGACAGTTCTACCACCTGAACGAATGCGCATAGCTTGGAAAGACTTATAAAAGCCAGACATTGGAAATAAGTCATATTCTTATATCACAGAAGAAACAAAGACACACAGAGGACAGTGACCAAAATGGTGAATGGGTTACATCACAAGCCTTATGAGTAGAGAGTGAGGGAACTAAATTTGTACATGCTGGAACAGAGGAGGGAGAGAGAGGTGACATGATAGAAACATTCAAGTACCTCAAGAGCATAAACAAGGTAGAAGGGGACAACACAGCTCAGCTCAACAATAGTGCCAGGACAAGAGGGCATGACATGAGATTGAAGGCTGACCACATAAGGGGAAATATTAGGAAGTTCTTCTTCATGGAAAGAGTGGCAGATGCATGAAATAGCCTGCCCCAGGAGGGGGTGGCAGCCCATACTGTGGCAGGTTTTAAACATGCATGGGATAGAAACAAGGGAATAATGGAGCTAGTAAGAAAAAGCTAAGTCAATGACCAATAAAAGGTCACTGGTCACTTGGTGAGCTGGCCTAAATGGGCAGACTGGATGGACTTGGTGGTCCTTATCTGCCAACAGAATCTATGAGTCTACAGATTTGGATGGGAGAGTTCCCCCACACAAGCATCTCCAGTTTAATTACTGGCTTTTAGGAATCAGGGGATAATGAATCCAACATTTCCTATGCAACTTACCCCCGATCCCCAGGATTTTCATACCCTTGATGCTTTGCACTAGGTTTTAGCATTTAGAAGGAATGTGACTGGTTTGGAAAACTTTACAGAAATCAAGCAGTTTGAAAATTATCTGTTTTCTTGCATTGTTTGCAAGGCACTGCAGTAAGAGGAAACAGTTTTCTGGCCAGCACTGCATCTCCAACTGATAGAGTCACAGGTTAACCTCCAGAGAAGTAAAGTGCTTATGTGGTTAATTTGCAGAGCAGAAAAGGTAAGGAGTTGGCTGGTATACAAGTAGCTGAAAATTCTGTAAAGGGGAACAATCAGCACCAAAGGACCCACACTGAAGTGTTGAGGCTGGTCCCAGTGTGCACTTTGTATACAAAACATTTTAGTTTACTTACTGTTTACTGTAGTTTGGTAGATTGTATCAGACTCATTTTGCCTAGCTCTAGGCTGACATCTTCTGTAACTACAAATCCCAGAGTACCTTGCAGCTGACATCAGAACAATAGGCAGCAGTGGGAGATTCGATCACCTGCAGTGCATATTAGAGTTAATATAAGCTCTGATCTTTTGTTTGAGGGTCCCACTGTCCTCCATGAGCTATGTACAGTCACAGAGGACTGTACTTAGCCCTTGGAGTAAAGCAGACCTGGAAAGCATCTGATCAGAAATTATAAACACTCTAACATGCTTGGCAAACTATTGAATCTCCCGCTGCTGCCTACTGCTCTGATGTCAGCTGCAAGGGATTCTGGGATTTGTAGTAACAGAGGATCTCAGGCTAGAACTAAGCAAAATTAGTCTGATACAATCTACTATACTACTATAAGCCCCCCCTCCCAGTGTCCAGGATTTTTCCAGATATTGCTTAGGGGGAAGGGGCACTTGCAGCCATGAAAACACTGTCCTAGAAATTAAAATTTGTTAACTGGGTTCAGCTGAGTTGTCTCACATGGAGTACAAGCAGTTCATAGATGCTGGGTGCAGCAGCTGCAGAGGCAAACTTTTAGTTAAACAGATCACAAGGTGCTTTAAGTGAATACATTGTCTACTCAGAGGTAAAAGTGCAACAGAATGATTTAGTTGTGCAAAACTGATCAGTTCGCTCCATGGAGCATGGGGTACAGAATCAAACGGTGGGCAACTTTTCTAGGCATAGAGCCTGACACAGTCTGCAGTAACCTTCATTTCCCAAAAGCTCTTTCTGCAGTGCTTCCCTCTGAGCCGTGGAGGCTCTACAAATCCTGGCAGCAGATTTTTGCAGTGGGCCGAAATAGGCCACAAAAGGTTTCATTCTGGCTTCACTCCTGCACAAAACTTACCTGGGCTTCACTTTTTACTTTACAAGAACCAACTTACGGGCACCCAACACAGCTCATATTAAAGCTGCATAACAGGTGGTCCCAAATCCTTACGGTGGTGGTTCAATCCTGGAGCTTTCTCAAAATTGGGCAGTCTGCCTAACAAACAGAGACCCCTCATAGAAGCAGACAAGTCCCCTCTCACTGTTGCCAGTGCAAAGCTGAGCATCCCGGGACATCACAGCACACAGCAGGGCCCTGGTGATCCCAGAGACCCAGAGCACCTTGCCCTCATCGTCTGCATAAGATTCCTGGTCGCCTCCAGCCAGACCGCAGTGTTACACGGAAAGGGTAACAGGCGGCCACCACTGCCTCACCTACAGTGCGGGGTGCCACCACCACCACCACACTGTCTCCATGGCCCGGCACTACCAAGGACTCCACTTGCCCTTGTCACACAGACAAGGATGTCCGGGACCCTGCCTCAGTGCCAGAGATCAGGAGGTAGGCACCTATTTAACTTCCCAGGCTCCAGCTCCCACAGATGGCACATGGGGTCCCATTCTTTGCCTCCAGGATGGCACATGGGGTCCCATTCTCTGGCTCCAGGATGGTACATAGGGTCCCATTCTCTGGCTCCAGGATGGTACATGGGGCCCCATTCTCTGGCTCCAGGATGGTACATGGGGTCCCATTCTCTGGCTCCAGGATGGTACATGGGGTCCCATTCTCTGGCTCCAGGATGGTACATGGGGTCCCATTCTCTGGCTCCAGGATGGTACATGGGGTCCCATTCTCTGGCTCCAGGATGGTACATGGGGTCCCATTCTCTGGCTCCAGGGTGGCACACGGGGTCCCATTCTCTGGCTCCAGGATCGTACATGGGGTCCCATTCTCTGGCTCCAGGATGGTACATGGGGTCCCATTCTCTGGCTCCAGGATGGTACATGGGGTCCCATTCTCTGGCTCCACTGACTCATGGCATCACAACCACACACAAGCCCTGCCAGTCTTCAAGAGTGGGAACCTCACAACGGGCTGCACTGCTCTCTCTTCCTCACTCTCGACCTTCCCAAATAGGCACCAAAACCTCCCTTTTCAGCCTCTTGGCCTGAGGTCCCCCCTGCCAGCAGGCAGGGCCCCAGCTCCAGAATTACCAGCTACATGAATTAACTAGCAAGCTCCCAAAGGGGGCTTACACTGAAGTAAACAGTAAGTAAACCAAAATGTTTTTGCATACAAAGTGCACATTGGGACATCCCTACACTTGAGTGTGAGTCCCTTTGTGTTGACTGTTCCCTTTTAAAAATCTTTGAAATTGCTTTCAGACCCACTGACATGGCCATAGCAAACTGGGAAGAGATGGTGAATATTGGGCTACGAAAGGCAGCAGTCTGGAAACGACAGCAGATTTCAAAGAAAAAAAAGGGTTGTTTTGCTCACTACCCCACTGATACCCCTTTTCTTATTCTTTATATCTTTCAATTGCCTAGTTGTTTAGATACAAAACTGTACAGTCTTTTTATTTTTTCGGTTATTGTGGGGCAGTCCTTTAAATCCAGTGAAGAGGAACATAACAGACCACCCGTCAAGGCAACGTGGCTTAACCATGGTCAAGGCCCCTAGAATTCTGAGATTCTGCAGTTACGGAATTTTCCTCAGAATTTGTATCATGTCACAGAATATACACTGTGTCTCCAGGATTAATTGTTTCTGGCTAATTTTCATTTAATTTTACAGTTTTTCTATAGTGCTCAGCTCCCTTCCCCATCTCGTTTATCTTGAGGCCTCTCCTCTATCCTCAGCATGTGATGTCATTGATGACATCGCATCCGATTTTAGCCAATGGCAGGACTGCAGTCTGCCACAGAAATGGATAAATCATGCCGTATAAATCTGGAATTGCTGCCACAGAAGCCTAGGAGCCCTGCCACAGAAGTCAGGACAAAGTGCCACAGAGCTCTAGGGACCCTGAGTATGGTAAATTCAGTGGTTTTTCCTTAGTATATTTTGTTTTTGGTTTTTATGCGAATTTGAAACCAGTTTTTTAGATGTCACATTTGTCTGGACTTTTTGTAATTTCAGAAATGCTGGAACAATGCGTACCTAGTGGGCTGGAGGGTTAGTCTAAGACTCCCCATGCTACAGGACCATATCCAGTAAGCCATGGAAAAGGCATACATATGGGTTCTGTTGCCCACCCAGTTACAGACTCTGCCTCGTAAAGTACTACACAACACCATGATGAATACCAAGTTTAGTATTACGTCTGAGTTTTGGAACTGCCCCCCCCCCCACTCAGTCTGTGCAGGTTCTCAGGCTTCTGACTAATCACAGAGTTTCTCCATGTGGAATATGATCTAGCTTAGTGGCCACGGTAGGCTAAGGGTACAGGGTGCACGTAACAGAGAAACATAGACTTTGATGGCAGATAAGGTCTGCTTGGCCCACCAAGTCTGCCCATTTCCCTACCTTTGGGATAAGCTGCAGATTTTAGTTAACCAACAGCCTACTTCCTCCTACCCCCCCACTAGAATTGCCTTATGGCTGTCCCATGCATTCTTGAATTCTTCCACTGTTTTTGACCCCATGACCTCCTCAGCAAGGTGGTTCCACGCACCCATCACCTTCTTCATAAAAAAAGAAGGACAAGTGTTTGAACAAGAGGCATTGCCTAGGCAAGAATGAGTACGTGTGGTAGAAATGCAGGTTCATTATTTTTAACTTGGACTTTTATGCAACGTTTCTGGATTCTATTAGCACAGATATGGAGAGAACTGCCTTTCATCCAAATAGATTATGAAAGCTCGGTTTTAGGTGTTTACTAAGCATACGGAAAATACCACCAACAGCTTAATCTGGTTCAAGGTCAGTTGGCATTCATCTGTATCCCCCTCTCCCGGGTTGTGCCTGAAAATAGATAGGATTTGTCTAGTGTACTTACCCAGTCAACAAAAGCTAAATAAAGTAAATAAAATAAAAAAATACTGGAGGAAGTATAACACAAATACATTGGGAGTGACATTTGCAGCCTTAATATTAATATCGCAGAGAGGATGCCAGCTAGTATTACAACAGAAACTGATGATGCATGTAGGGTAAGCAAATATAATATTCTACTCTTATGAGTTCTTGGCAGTACAGAGTACTCCTTTCCATGCCATACATTTGTATCAGTTTAAGAGATCTTTGTGGCCTGCCCTTGCAGTCCATTGTAATTGGAACTGTAAATATTAAACTGTTTTATTTGGTTTCTCTCAGTACATACCCTGTGACTTTTTATAGAAACATAGAATCTGACGGCAGATAAGGACCGCTTGGCCCACCCAGTCTGTCCATTTCTCTACCTGATGGATAAGCTGCAGATTCTAGTTAATCAACAACTTACTTCCTCCTGCCCCCCACTAGAATTGCCTTATGCCTGTCTTATGCATTCTTGAAGTCTCCCACTGTTCCTGACTCCACAACCCCCCTCAGGAAGGCTGTTCCATATATCACAACTCTCTCTGTGAAAAAATACTTTCTAACATTACTTCTGAGCCATTCCCCATCTATCTTCAAAATGGTGCCCCCTTTTTCTTGCACATCTCTTCTTCTGAAAGATACTACCCTCTTGTACCTTGTTAATTCCCTTGAGATACTTGAAAGTTTCTATCATGTCCCCCCTCTCCCTCCTTTCCTCAAGGGTATACATATTGAGCTGCTTTAGTCTCTCTTCATATGTCTTCTGGTGCAGACCTTGCACCATTTTGGTTGCCCTCCTCTGAACAGCCTTCACTCTGTCTATGTCTTTGCAGAGATGGGGTCTCCAGAATTGCACACAGTGCTCCAGTTGGGGTCTCACTAACTAGCTGTAGAAAGGGATAACAACTTCCTGTTTTCTCCTGTTGATGCCTGTCCCTATACATCCCAGTATCCCCCCAGCCCTCCTTACTGCTTTCTCATATTGGTTGGCCACCTTTAGGTCATCTGATATAATTACTCCTAGGTCTCTTTCGATTTTTGTTGTTGTAATTAAGTCACCCCCATTGTGTACTCTTCCCCTGGGTTTTTGTTTCCCAGATGCATTACCTTGCACTTCTTTGCATTGAACCTGTGCTGCCACATATTTGACCATTTCTCCAACCTTGCCAAGTCCCTTTTCATTCTTTCCAGCTCACCTTGTGTATCAACCCTGTTGCGGATCTTTGTGTCATCTGCAAAGTGGCATACCTTTCCTTTTAGGTGCTTTCCAATGTCTCTTATAAAGATATTAAATGATCTGTATGGATTTTGTCAAAACTGAACGTAACTGATCTGTCTTAAGTGCTTTGAGCCTTTCTCAATTGCATTTCCCCTTGAACTACTTATTGTACTTGTCATTTATTTACACTTTTCTTTTTTATTCAGCTTTAGTTTACAAATAGTACAAAAGAAACCGATATAACACACATAATTTGCAGAACTTATTCTCAATATAATGACATTATGGTTACCTCTGTGATATATCAAAAGGCAACATTGTCTATGGATAACAATTACCACTCGGAAACCACCATTTGCCATTATAATATGCCCCACTACATGAAGCTTCTAAGGATAATTAAACAGCTGTTTTCCTGGAATAACCTTTATGAGCTGTGCATTGGAATAGAGCTGAAATCATATTCCTTTTATGCATTTCTGCTTAAAGTTGAACCAGCATAATATTCTGTGGTGATTCGCATATGCAGCCCTGATGCTTTGCATTGTGGGGTCACATGTGATTTTGTACTTCTCTGAAACTTGGCTTCCTACCCACAAATGGCAGCTGCCGTGTTGCACCCTGCAATACAGCAGCTCACCTGTGGGTGGCCAGCAGTTGTTCCTTTTTTTTTAGGCTCAACTGTGTGCAGCACAAGTAGGGGTTGTGTCTGCATCTGCTCAGCACATCCTGGGCTGAATATCGGGATGTGTGGAGTATGCATGGGCACACCCTCCCTATTTGCGCTGCATACATTCCTGATGTGCATTGGGATTTGTGCCATGCATTTTCCCCATTTGAATATCATACCAGGGTGCATCTGTGTTGCGACATGTGCAACCTTTTTGAATATCCCACCCATTGTATTTTTCTACTAATAGTTATATTAACATCCATTAGTTGGTTCTTTCTAGAATATTGACTTCCAAAATGTTGATTCCAGGAAGTAATTTGACTTCCCAAAAATTGGAATGACTTCCAGATTTCAACTCATGGAAGTTTTAGACTTCCACTAAAAATAGATTGACTGAACCCCTGGTGCTAGACCCTGTAATTGATTATGTTTCTCACTTTGCTTTCCTGTTTTCCAGTTCTGTGTTTTCCTACATTCTGTGTCTGGGATTGTATGACCACAGAAAATGTAAACTTCCATGTTCAGCAATAGCTCAGCAAGGGGCAATTAATTTGCTTAGGTACTGCCAGCCCTTTGGAGAGCAAAGCAATGATGCATACCATGCAGTCATATATTTCATCAAAGCATCCAGTCGAGTCCAGACCATTGCATAGGGCACCCATAACAGTCTACCATGCCATACCTGAGAATCAGCTCCTTAAATCTGTCAAAACCACTCACATCCTTCTAAATCACAGTGCAAAGCATCATGGGTATGCAAATCACAGGCATGGAGCTGTACAGGAAATTGTCCAATAACCAGTTTGTACAATTTCCATATATCACTTGCATCTGTGGCACTTTATCTTTCTCATTATGCCTTTCTGTTTGTTTTAATGTTCTCAGTTCTACTTTTCCCACATTCTTTCCATAGATTTCAGGACTACAGAAAGGATAAACCTATGCATACTGTAGAGCAGCAATTAATTATGCAAAGCAATCTATCTGTTTAGTCATTGCCCTCTCCATGAGGAAACAAGGGAATGATGCACAAGTCACATTTTTACCAAACTATCCAGTCCAGTGCAAGTCGTTGCATGAAGCACCCATTCAGTTGGACATACCATATACCCAAGAATCAGCATTGCAGACACACAATATGGAAACGAGCTCTATGTAGCCTATATAAATTATACTATACAAGCAGACAGATCATTTCCAAATTGTTTCATGTCCATAAATAATTCCAAGTAATGTATGCAGTATATGTGTAGCCCCTATAAGGAGCTTTGTTCTTTATGTCGGTCTATGAAACCTGTTTTGAATCCCCTAAAGGGTTACTTCCACTGGAGTCTTAATAGGCTGGGCCAGCTGGCCTGTTCCAGAATCCTGAGGATCTAGCTAGCTCAGAGAGTTACATATATATATATATATATATATATATATATATATATATATATATGTGTGTATAGAGAGAGAGAGGCTAGAGGGCAAGGCTAGAGGGTGGACTCCAATGGCTCAGTTGAAGCTGTGCGTCTGCCATACTGTGGGAGGATTGAGGTGCCTTATTGGTCTTCTTTACAAGTCCTAGGAGCCTCCAAGATGGGCTGGGGGTAGTGACAGCACTGGCTGGCACCAGTTTGTAAGCATGAACAGTTTGACTGCACCACAGTGGGGACACTGCTGTCCTTGGTGGACTGTTGCATGCTGCCCTCCCATGTACCATGTACAGGCAGGGATCCACAGACAGCCTGGCAGAGACATCCTATTAGCGGTCTACTGTCCAGAACAGCACCAGCCCATAGCTGCTGTGTGCAGCTCCGCAGCTATGGAGCATGGCGAGCGTGGGTTGTGGATGCTGTCCAGTGCAGATGGGCATCAGGGGGTGCAAAGCCTTGACCAGGTTACTCTCGGTTCATGAGTATCCTGGCCACCTATGCGGAATGGTCCATTGGCATGCACTATTTATGCCCCCCCAACTTCCTTGAGTCTGGGTCTTTTTGAAATACTGAAATTTAAGATCGATCTCCAGATATCCCTACCCCTCCCTGTCCCCTTTGGGATCCCCTGCGCTTTGACAGCCTGGCACTGCTGTTGCAGTTTTCTCATTCAGTTAGTAGAAGCAGCAAGAATGGCAAAGAACAACTCAGCATAGTAACTGAACATAATTGGGTTACAAGTGCTGATTCTGGCTGTGAGTTGGACTTTGTGGATGGTTTTCTGCAAAGCCTACCCCCTCTCTTTGAATCAGCACTTATGCAACCCAACTGCACTCAGCATGTAGGGTTGCTGTGCTGAGTGTGGCTTTGCTGTTCCTGCCACCTCTCCCAACTGGGTGAGATACCTGCAGCAGAATTCAGTGCCTCACTGTGTTAACAAGGGCAACTCAGTCATATATATTGGCTTGCTAATAAGGTGTCAGACTGACTTCCAGGTGCTGCTCCAACTTACATTATTTATATCTTGTATGCACTAGGATCTCATCACATCTCTCATTGTCTTGAGTCTTATCCTCCAGCCTTCCCTCTTACATCTTAAGGATGCTGGGGAAGCACTGTTGGTGGCACTTTTTCACATGCCAAATCCACTGGGAAAGGACCTTTTGCCACCGCAGCATCCATAAGGTTGATTGCCCTCTCCAAAATCATTAGTATGGTCTCCCCATAACAGCACTCATAAGGTTGATTTCCTACTCCAAAGTACATTAGCATGCATCCCTGTAGCACCCATAAAGCTCATTGCCCTCCCCTAAAACATATATTACACAGCCTCCTGGAAGTTTTATAAATATTTTAAAATTATACTTACTGAACTGAAGGGCTTGTCCAGGTTTCTGTGCTGCAGTGAGTGACTGTACCATGCGTCACACCAACTGATACTTACACTGCGCACGCCCAAGCATACCTTGGACCCTCATTTTTGTTGCTCTCACCATCCACCATCCACTTCTCCTCATCCAGGAGCTGCTCTCCTTTCTGACGGGACCTGTGGGCTCCTTCCCTACTACTCGTTCCCTACTATACTTTTGGCATAAGAGGACCTTGCCTCTGCAGTAAGTCTAGGGGTGGAACTCTCCTCAAGAGGTTTCCTGTGTCTTCATGATGTCGTGAAAGGTTGGTGGTCCCTGTTGCAAGGTCAGAGAGGGCGCAGATGGACAGATGAATGTTGTATGAGCATTCGAATGTATCCACGTACACTAACTGTACTGTTTGCTTATGCTTCTTGCACTTCCAATTGTAATCCGGCGATTGACTAGGGTCTGCTGTGATATTGTAGATAGGGAAGAACGGGCAGACTGGGTGAGCCAAAAGGTCCTCATCTGCCATTGAATTCTATGTTTCTGTATTTCTACGTTTCTAATTGGCTTGTCCAAAAGCCAATTAAAGCTCAATACGATCTAAGAGAAAGTGTATAAATATACATAAGTACATTTACATGGGATATGCAGTAGAGACCTTACTTATCTACACAAGAGCAGATTGGTTTCAGGTAACCTCGCGAGCGGCTAAAACCCTGAGAGATACACCCACAGTGACAGCGCCATTGTGGCCAGATGTGCAAAAACACATTTTGGGCAGGATGTGAAAAATGACAGCTGTACAGTACAGTTCATAAGGAGGTGTGAAAAAAATGGCAATATTGAAAATCTGGAGTGAAAATATTAAAAATTCTTGAAGTTATGAGCATGCATGGAAACTGCATAATGCATGTGTGTTAACAGTCATTTTTTGGAATTTTTTCACCAATTTTGCAACACGGGCTTTTTGGGAGCCCACCTCATGAACAGTGACACTGTTGTTTCATTAATTAGTTCCAAAAGGTGATTCTGCACAGTGACCATGAAATCACCTTTTGGGGCCAAATAATGGAATGACAGTGACTGAGTTCATGAGGTGGGGTCCCAAGAACCCCATGTTGAAAATTTGGAGCCAAAAGTCGCAAAAATGGCTGAGATATCCACATAAATTGAACCCCCCCATTCATGCCATGATACAGCTTACTGTGATTTTCTTCAGTTTGTGGTCGGCTTTTGAAGAGTTCAGATGTGTTCCGTTCCACTGAAGACTGTTGTGCCAGGCTCTGGAAGTAAGTATTAAGTGAGGGGGTGCGGGAAGATGGAGTGTGCAGATTGTGGGTGTGGGTTGGAGATTGGGAGGTGCTCCAACTCAATGACGGACCTTTTTTTTATTTTCAGGAATGGACATCGAGGGAAGGTTTTCTTTATTTACAGGTGAAATTAAACAACTGTTGGGCACACTGGGATGGTCTCCCAGTGTACCCCATGACTTTGGGGGGTTATGTTGGCCACATTGGAGTGGGCTTCCAGTGTGGCACACAGTGTGGGTGGGGTGGGACTGGGGCAGGAACATGCCGACACGGTCAGCTTCAGAAGACACTCAGACACACTGGGTTGGGCACACAATCTTGGGGGGGTTATAAACATGCCAACAGGGGGATTGGGCACCCCTGAAGTTAGCTTGCTGGGGATTTTGAGAGGCGGCCGGCAGCCGCCATGTTTATCGAAATGTTTCAGCAGGCAAGGCACGCCCTGCAATGATGGGGCACTCCCTCATTGCAGCAGCGACATTCTTTCAAGTTGGTGGCATACTTCTCAAGGGCTGTCATAGACAGCGTGCTCATTCATTGGTGCCACAGAGACCAGACCAGAAAAGCAGTGGCGCCATTGGCCACAACACGACTGCACCTCCACAACTTGCTACTCCAGCAAGCTGTCACAAAATATTGCTTGCACTGCGCACACAAGACAACACAATGAGGCAAGTACACAAAAAACAAAACTTAAATTTCTGTAAATACATTATATATAATATACACATGCAGAAATTCCATTTACACGAGTCACTTTCTCTTTTATCCCTTCCCCCTTTATCTCATTTCTTTACCAGAAGTTAAACAAAGCAGTCCTTTCCAGTCTTTGATTTCATGACCAGAGATACCCAAAAAGAGAGAAACCCTAAACTACTGCAGTGCAAATGTACCCGGCCCAACAGCCTACCAGTCATTCCCAGCATCCTATTATGCATTCCTACTATGCTGATCGGAAGGAAAAATCCCAGCTCTGCACACACGTGCATGCCATAAGTGAATGAGGCAAGAATACAAAAAACAAAGCTAAGACACCGCAGGCATCCCCCCCAAAGGTATTTATTACACATTGTTTAGCAGGCGTGGGATCACTCAACTGCTCGCACCGCCGTGCGACATCCTGATGACGCACGAGCGGTGCGAAACCAGTTGAGGTGATCCCTGTGCTGCTAGGCAGCTGTGTGTAGCACTTTTCTATGTAATAAAGTACTGCCTCTATTTTTGGGGATGCCGAGGTGCCTTAGTTTTGTTTTTTGTATTCCTACTACGCTGCCTACCAAGTCCTACGCAAGTCCCCAGTATACCAGAGAACTGGTTTTGCTGGTGTGTCTCATTCTCAGAATTTGCTAATGATGATGTTAGTTTTGAACTTTGCCTGTTTTTGACATAATGTTTTGATTCTATGTTGATCACTGTAAGGCTGCACTGTGGAGGAACTGCGGAACACCCAACATAGTGGCTAAAATGTATTGCTGTTTATTCAATATCTCGGCCTTTATCTAGATAAAAGAGCAAAGAGCCCTTGTGCTTACCTTTGGCCAGGATTGTATCACCATATATGGGAAAAACAAAGTACTTTTTTTTTTTTTTTACTATTTTATCAGCGACTGGCAAAACAAGTGGAGCAGTAATTTGCTGCTCCAAGTCTATTACTGTAGTATAGTTTGAGTTCTTAGCACATCTGCAATAAAAGACTACTAAAAGAAGCATGCTGTGTGACCTTGAGCAAGTTACTTAACTTCCTTGTGCTCCCAGGTCACACCTGTAAACAAGCTTTCAGCTTGGTGTGTCTCTCCTGGTAAAAAACAAAACAAAACAAAAAAAAAAGTTTTTACCTTTAAAGAGATTCATCAAGCTAAATATATGTTGCTGAACACCATGTAGTTTGGTGCATTGCCTCCCAGAAATGCCTTCTGCTTATAGCTGACCCAAAGATATGCAATTGTATTTCAGTTATAACACTCGTAAAATCATCTTTACTGGAGCACAGGCACTTCCCCATTCTAAGATCCACCTCCTGCACTACCCCATGCTCAGGAAATTTCTGACTTGATGACAGGGGGAGCGTGGGGACTTGTGACATTGTAATCTATGGAGGGCAATTTTACGATTTTTTTTATATTATAATGGCTGTTTGGCGATGAAATGTGGGCACTGGTCGAGTAAAAGGGGCTGGATCTTAGAACGGGGAAGTGCTTGTGCCCCAGTAAAGATGATTTTATGAGTGTTATACCTAAAATACAATTGCATATTTTCAGGTCAGCTATACACAGAAGACATTTCTGGGAGGCAATGCATCGAACTGAGTGGTGCAGGAGGCTAACTTGGTGAGTCTCTTCAAGTGTTTCCAGGATGCTTCTGGGACCGATTTCTAGTGTATGCTTGCCTAAATCATTTGTCATTCCTAACAGAAGGAGGTCTGATCATTTCCTTTGCTGTCCTAATTTTCTTTGTTTCCCTTACTACTCGAACCCATTAGCAATGCTGAAAGTGTTTAAGTATATGGCAGTTTGCTTGTTTCTGTGTTTTTTCTAGGCTTTATTAGCTACTGCCATGGGAAGCAATCAGTTTTTTATATTTATTTTTTCTTACAATTTTTCCCTTAGCACATTTCTTGAATCCTTCTTTTCGAAACCTTTTCTCTTTTACCTTTGTCTTCACTCACACCCACAGGCAGTAGCAGGTTTGTGACACAATTGAGATCAGCGGCACGTTTACATGATCTGATCCGCACTGTTGTGAGTGGTGCAGAACATTTAAATTACCTGATTCCACACTGTTGTGAGTGGTGGGGCACGTCTATATGACCTGATCCTGCACTGTTGTGAATGGTGCGGCATGTTTACATGACCTGATCTTGCACTATTGTGAGTGGTGCAGAACATTTACATAACCTAATCCCGCACTGTTGTGAGTGGTGCAGCCCATTTACATGAGCTGATTTGCACAGTTTGTGAGTAGTGTGGCATGTTAGGCCCCATCTGGAGTACTGCGTGCAGTACTGGAGGCCACACCTGCACAAGGACATTAACAAAATGGAGACAGTCCAGAGAAGGGCATTCAAAATGGTGCAGGGACTGAATAAGAAAACATATAACAAGTCCTATGAAGACAGGTTGAAGGAACTGAACATGTACTCCCTGGAGGAGAGGAGGGAGAGAGGGGATATGATAGAGACATACAAGTATCTTACAGGGAGGAACAGGGTGCAGGAAAACACTATTTTTAAGCGAAAAAGATGTTCCAGGACTAGAGAGCATGGGATGAAGTTGGAGGGAGGACGATTCAGAGGAAACATGAGAAAGAATTTCTTCACAGAACGGTGGTGGACAAGTGGAACACCCTGCCAGAGGAAGTGGTGGGGGCTGAAACAATCACGGGATTTAAGAATGCATGGGATAGACATAAAATAATTCTGGAGGTCAGGGGTAAGGGGCAACAGACTTCTAGGAAAACAAACTGAACTTACAAGCTCAAATGGGCAGACTGGGTGGGCCATAGGCCCTTATCTGCCAACACTGTCTATGTGTCTATGTATCTATGTATAAGGACAGATTAACAGAGCTCAATATGTATACCCTAGAGCAAAGGATGGAGAGAGGTGATGTGATCAAAACATTCAAACATCTTAAAGGCATTAACAAGGTGAAAGAGTCTAACATGTTTCAATACTAGAAAAATAGCAGGACAAGAGGACACAGCATGAGATTAGAGGGAGGCCGATTAAGGGGTAATGTGAGGAAGTTCTTTTTCACAAAAAGAGTCATGGATGCATGGAATGGCCTACCTCAGGAAGTGGTGGATATGAATACAGTGCAGGGCTTCAAACAGGCATAGGATAGGCATAAGGGAGCAATACAGATGAATATGAATAAATAGGTGACAGAGTAAAGGCCTATGGCATATTCATAAGGTAGGAAAAATGGGCAGATTGGATGGGCCTTGCGGTCCTTATCTGATGTCAACTTATATGTTTCTATGTTTACATGACCCGATCCTGTGCTGTTGTGAATGGTGTGGCACATTTATGTGACCTGATCTGCACTGTTGTGAGTGTTGTGGAACATTTACATGACCTGATCTGCATTGTTGTGAGTGGTAGGGCACGTTTACATGACCTGATCCTGTGCTGTTGAGTGGTGTGACATGTTTTCAGGACTTGATTTGCACTGTTGTGAGTGGTGTAGCACATTTACATGATCTGATCTGCACTGTTGTAAGTGGTGCAGCACATTTTCATGAACTGATCCTGCACTGTTGTGACTTGTGTGGGATGTTTACATGACCTGATCTTGCACTGTAGTGAGTGGTGCGGCACATTTACATGACCTAATCCCGCACTGTTGTGGCACATTTACATAACCTAATCCTGCACTGTTGTGAGTGGTGCGGTGCATTTACATGACCTAATCCCGCACTGTTGTGAGTGGTGCGGTACATTTACATGACCTAATCCCACACTGTTGTGGCACATTTACATAACCTAATCCTGCACTGTTGTGAGTGGTGCGGTACATTTACATAACCTAATCCCGCACTGTTGTGAGTGGTGCGGTACATTTACATGACCTAATCCCGCACTGTTGTGAGTGGTGCAGTACATTTACATAACCTAATCCTGCACTATTGTGAGTGGTGCGGTACATTTACATGACCTAATCCTGCACTGTTGTGAGTGGTGCAGTACATTTACATAACCTAATCCCGCACTGTTGTGAGTGGTGCGGTACATTTACATAACCTAATCCCGCACTGTTGTGAGTGGTGTGGTACATTTACATAACCTAATCCCGCACTGTTGTGAGTGGTGCAGTACATTTACATAACCTAATCCCGCACTATTGTGAATGGTGCGGTACATTTACATGACCTAATCCTGCACTGTTGTGAGTGGTGCGGTACATTTACATAACCTAATCCCGCACTGTTGTGAGTGGTTCGGTACATTTACATGACCTAATCCCGCACTGCTGTGAGTGGTGCAGCACATTTACGTGACCTAATCCCACGCTGTTGTGAGTGGTGCAGTACATTTACATGAGCTGATTTGCAGTTTTGAGTAGTGTGGCACATCAGGCCCCATCTGAAGTACTGCGTACAGTACAGGAGGCCGCACTTGCACAAGGACATTAACAAAATAGAGGCAGTCCAGAGAAGGGCATTCAAAATGGTGCAGGGACTGCATCAGAAAACGTATGAGGACAGATTAACAGAGCTCAATATGTGTACCCTAGAGCAAAGAATGGAGAGAGGTGATATGATCAAAACATTCAAACATCTTAAAGGCATTAACAAGGTGAAAGAGTGTAGCATGTTTCAATATAAGAAATATAGCAGGACAAGAGGACACATCATGAGATTAGAGGGAGGCCGATTAAGGGGTAATGTGAGGAAGTTATTTTTCACAGAAAGAGTGGTGGATGCATAGAACAGCCTACCTCAGGGAGTGGTGGATATGAATGCAGTGCAGGGCTTCAAACAAGCATGGGACAGGCATAAAGGAGCAATACAGATGAGTATGAATAGATAGGCCATTGACAGAGCAAAGGCCTATGACACATTTATAAGGCAGAAAAAATGGGCAGACAGGATGGGCCTTGCAGTCCTTATCTGCCATCAGCTTCTATGTTTCTGTATTTACATGACCTGATCCCGCACTGTTGTGAGTGGTGTGGCATGTTTACATAACCTGACTCCGCACTGTTGTGAGTGGTGTGGCATTTTTACACAACCTGATCCCGCACTGTTGTGAGTGGTGTGGTACTTTTACATGACCTGATCCCGCACTATTGCGAGTGGTGTGGCACTTTTACATGACCTGATCCCTCACTGTTGTGAATGGTGTGGCACATTTATATGACCTGATCTGCATTGCTGCGAGTGGTGCAGCATGTTTACATGGCCTGATTTGCACTGTTGTGAGTGGTGTGGCACGTTTACATGACCTGATCTGCATTGTTGTGAGTGGTGTGGCATGTCTACATGACCTGATCTGCATTGCTGTGAGTGGTGTGGCATGTCTACATGACCTGATCTGCATTGCTGTGAGTGGTGTGGCATGTCTACATGACCTGATCTGCATTGCTGTGAGTGGTGTGGCATGTTTACATGACCTGATCTGCATTGCTGTGAGTGGTGTGGCATGTTTACATGACCTGATCTGCATTGCTGTGAGTGGTGTGGCATGTTTACATGACCTGATCTGCATTGCTGTGAGTGGTGTGGCATGTTTACATGACCTGATCTGCATTGCTGTGAGTGGTGTGGCATGTTTACAAGACCTGATCTGCATTGCTGTGAGTGGTGTGGCACGTTTACATGACCTGATTTGCATTGACGTGTGTTGTGTAGGCCAGTTATGCTGGCGCCGATGAAGCCATGTAAGCAGACTGCAGAGTATTAAAGGATGTTCCTTTGTGGTGCAGAGTGAACAGTGTTTAGGTGAACAGCTGTAAAGGTGAAGGCATTTTTTGCAAGCGTGTAAACATGCTGCTCCACCTGCGATGGCAGCCCCATGACACCGTTTCAAGCCAAACTGCTATGTCCCCTCTATCACAGGCGGGAAGCAGAAATTCTTTAGCAGGGCATATAATTAAACATACAGTGATGACAAACTGACAACAGATCAGCTAGTTCCTGGATCTTGTGCTGATACACTAATGTATCATCATCCCTGGTGCAAATAATCTGAAAATGCAGTTCCTTATCTAGTTAATTGAAAGCTGTTTGCAGCTGGCATTTGCTTAAAAGAAAATATAGCTGTTTTATTGTATTGAGTCACAACTGCAGGAAATTAAGCCTGGGATACTAATCACTTATTTGTTTCTGTCTTGTTGAATATTTTTGATTATTATTATTTTTTGGAGGGGGATTATTCTTTGGAAAGCAAATAGGAATCCTGCTGTCGAGTGAGAATGGTATGCAATATATTATACGTTCATTTATTTTTTCTTCCCTGGATAAAATTCAGTAATAGAAACAATTGTTCTGGGAACAAACTGTTGGATTTGTCTAGTTACCTGCGCTAGAAAAGCAAGCTGCAACAATGTACTATATATAATGAGTCTTGTGAGCCAGTTCTCATGGTATTTGAATTTGGCTCACAAAAGACCTTAGTGTTTTGTGTTTTATTTATTTATTTCAAATGTTTCAACAGCATAGACATAAGGTGCCGGCTTCTTCCCAACTAGAGATTAGTAAATAAATATCCAACCAAAAGCATGCAACAGAGAAAAGGCAGCAATTTTACTAACCATGCTGTTCATGTAAGCTGATTAAAGACAGTTTGCAATGCTTTAAAATTAGAATAATGAATAGAAGAGTGTGTATTACAAGGTAGTAATACCATTGAGAGGTTCCCATGTCCCCAGAACCTCGAGATGGTATTTCTCCCTTGTAATGCACACTGTCTAGTCCATTATTTTTTGTAATATGTTGCTCCAATTCCAAATTTCGTGGCTCAGAATTTTTTTTTCAAGATGGTGCGATAATGGCAGGCCAACCGCCGCACTGAAGACTCGTCCGCTCCCAGCTGACCGCCGTACTGAAGACTGGCTAGCTGTATTCTCCCCCCAAGTAGTCTCAGTGAACTTGTGTTCATTTAGGTTTGTACTCCCATCTATCTTTTAGTAGTAGTTTTGAGGACTGACTGAACGCTGGATCCACCAAATAATTATTTTAATGTAAAAAAAAACATATCAGTGAAAGTGTGAAGGGTAAGAATTACTTTCGCTAAGGGAGGGACGGACACCATGTTTCAGAAACTGTTCCATCCGCCCACAGAGAACAACTGGCTAATAGTAATACATGCATTGAAGATGCAACACCGCAACTGTAGCAATCACACTTGGAAGCACAGCAACCAGCTCCATAGTGGGAGACAGTCATGCAGTTGTACTGTTCTCTTTAACTGATTTTACTATCGTTCAGAGCTCCCATTGATAGTATTATGGATTTTGAATGATAGTATTATTGGATCGATACTGTTATCACTTTTGACCAATGATATTACCTGATTTTTTTTATAAGTTTTTCTATAGTATTAAAATGATGTATCCATATATTACACACCAATAATAACTGGTGACACCCTTATCAGTGTGATCAAACTCCATAATAACCGCCCGTGACTTCACACCTGGTTATTACAGCATTTGGAGAGATCGCACTTCACTTTGCCTGTTGGGACACTTGATTTTTGTGCTCATGTTCCTGTAGCAGTTATTATAAAAGTAAAATATAAGCAACTGTGCACTTATGAATTTGTTTTACACATCCTCAGTGTGTGATGACAACATAAACCTCTCGAGCTTCGCTTTTAAGGTTTATGGGTTATCACACACCTCGGGTGTGTAAAAAAAAAAAAAAATTAATATAACAGAGTTGCCTATGCATTATTCTCTATTTAATAATTTTTGGGGGAAGGTGCTCAGTTCATACACTACAGTCACCCACTATGCCTGAGGTCCTGACCCCAGTGCAAATGCAGTCGAAACACAGAAAGTTTATGTCGGACTTCCTGCAATGTTGCATACTGTCAGTAATGGTAGATGCTGCCCAGTAACATTGCAGGCGGAGCAGCAAGTGATGCAGATGGCAGTACAACAGCATGGTACACGTAAACGTGCCATTGTGTGTTTACACACATTTTGGGTTTAGAAACCATTATAGCTCCTGTGTGTGGAGTGCGGGTGCTGCAACCACTGTGCTAACACCAAAGCCATATGGAACAGCAATGTTGCTTCCAAAATGCTTTTGAGAATTTTGGTTTTAACTATGCAGAATTCTAAAAAGCTTTCTCTATAAACTGCAGGCTAAAATGTCATGGATTACAAAAGGAGGAAACCACTTTGGTCCTCAAAAACAGTAGCAGCAAAGATCAGAGCAAAAAGGTTGGCCTTCAGGAAATATAAGGGAATGCAGTGGGACAAATATTGGGAAGCATACCAAACTTCCCGCAGGGAAGCAGGGAAGGTAGTAAGGCAGGCAAAGGCCCAAACTGAGGAAACACTAGTACTAACAGTAAAAGAAGGGGACAAGACTTTCTATAGATACATTAGTGAAAGGAGAAAGTCTAGAGGGGGTACTGCTAAGATCAAAGGGGATAAGGGGGAGTGTGTGGAGGAGGACCAAGGAAAAGCATCTATCCTAAATAGATACTGCTACTCAGTATTTACTGAGGAGAAGGTAGGGCAGGGACCACAGCTCAGCACCATGGACACAGGGGGAGGGACGGAGGTGTGCAAAAGTCCCTTCATAAAAGAAAGGGTCCTAGAAGAGCTTGCTAAGCTCAGGGTGGACAAGGCAATAGGACCTGAAAGCAAAACAAAATGGTTATATTAAATGCATGCTGAAAATAGAAAATAGAGTTAAAAATCTACGTTTTGACCTTAGGTCTTCTTCAGGAAATATCTAAAAGAGAAAAAAAAATAAGTTAGTGTAGAGGAGAGGTAAAATGAGAGAGATATATATGTAGAGAAAGAAGAAGGGGGAGGCTAAGGGAGAAGAAGTGATAAATGGTAAGATTAAGAGAGAATCTGGAAACAAAAAGGTGATGATGGGAAAGATAAAGCATAATGGGAGAGAAAGAGCTGGGAAGTTCCCAGGTGGAGACTAATTAACAGGGCCTTGTAAGAAGGCTGAAAGGTGCCAAATATGTGGAAGGAGACAGAAATGGAGACATATGGTGAAAATGAAAATAAATGAGTACAAAATAAATTGACTTTAGGAAAAAAAGGGATGGCTGAAAGATGTTAGGTGGAAAATAAGTCTATCATTTAAATCAGAGGGCTGCTGGGAGCCAAGGCGGATGATCAGCTTGGCTTCCATGTTTTTCTATGGTCAGGATCCCGGAAGCCCTGCTGAAGGACACAAACAGAAAGGTCATTGACATTGTGGTCCCTGGAAATAAAGTGGGATACAATGGGTTTAGCAGTTTCACCATTTCTGACTGCTCTGTAATGTTCCCTGAAATGGTCAGCAAGGTGCCTACCAGTCTCTCCAATGTAAATAGCTGAACACTTCCTTCAAAGAATACAATACATCACATTAGTGGAGGTGCATGAGAACTCCTTGGTGATGTGAAAAACACCTGTAGGCCTCCGAATCTCAGCCACACTGAAAATAAATTTGTAGGTGTAGGAGCGATCCCTGTTGCAAGGTTGGTACCTGGGGGGGGAGGAACTGTTAGGAGTGGATAGGCTGCTTTTAACCAGGAGACTGCGCAGGTTAGGTGGCCGGAGGTAGGAGGCAATAGGTGGTTCTATAAAGGAAGCACCAATGTTAGGATCAGTTTGCAAAATGGGAAAGTTACTAGTGATGATCCTGTGAAGAGAAGGTGTGCTCTGATGGAAAGGAAGAACTAGTGGAATTGCCGTTGTTCTTGTGTGACAGTATCCCTCCCTGCGGGGTCAAGGTTACGGGCATGTTACTGACCCAGGACAATGCTCTGTCCACTGTGCTTTTAGGGTATCCACTGTTGATAAAAAAAACTATGCATTATTTGGGTCTGCTCAGCAAAATCATCCTCTTCACTGCATAACCTGCGAAGTCTAAGAAACTGTGAATAAGGCAGGCCATTCTTGACATGTTTAGGATGGAAGGAGCTATGGAGGAGGAAACTGTGAGAGTCAGTGGGTTTGCAATAGACTGATGTCTTCAGACCAGTGTTCTGGACTGAGAGTTGGGTATCCAGAAAAGGCAGTGTAGAGGAGGATACTTCAACAGTGTACTGAAGGGAAGGATGGGCCGTGGTGAACTTGTCAAGGAAGACTTGGAGAGTCTTCCCGCAGCAGGAGGTGGCCCCCACACAGTCATCAATGTAGCGTTTGTAAGGTCAGGCACAGTCCCTGTGAATGAGAGAAAAAAACGTTCCTCCACCCAACCCACAAACAGATTAGCAAAGCTGGGACCCATCTTGGTACCCATGGCAACTCCACTGACCTGCTGAAAAAATCTGTTATTAAAAGAAAAAGCATTGAGTGTAAGAACCAGCTCTGCCAGACGAGTTAGTGTGTGTGTGGGTGGCTGCTGGACTTCCTGCTTGTTCAAGAAATGCTGCAGAGCTGTCAGACCATCATCATGGGGGATCACTGTGTAAAGAGATTTGATGTCCATGGTGAAGATGAGCTGATGAGAGTTACTGAATCTGAACCTGTCAAATAACTGGAGAGCATGGTTAGTGTCTTTAACATACGAGGGCAGGGACTCAACAAGGGGTCTCATGAGGCTATCCAAAAATGCAGAGATGTGGGATGTGGGGCAGGAGCAGGCAGACACTATGGGACAACCCGGGTTACCTGTTTTGTGGATTTTGGGAAGAAGATAAAACCTGGATGTCTGGGGATGCTGGACTATGAGTCTCTTAGCAGAAGCAAGGAGCTCATTGTTTTCAATAGCAGAGGTGATGGTGGTGGTGACCTCCATCTGATAGTCAGCAGTGGGATCCTGTGGAAGAGAAGAATAAAACCTGGTGTCAGAGAGTTGCTGTGTAGCTTCCGTAATGTATAGTTCCTTTTGCCAGACCACAACAGCACCTCCCTTATCAGCTGGTTTAATAACAATGTCATTCCTACATTGTAGAGATCTGAGGGCTGCAGGCTCACCAGGTGTCAGGTTGGAATGGTTGTGCCTGCAATGAAGATTAAAGTTAGTGGTGTTTTTCATGCATTGGTTAACAAAATAATCAACAGCAGCAAAACGTCCTGGAGGGGGTGTCCATGCACTTCGCTGGGGATAGATGTCATTGATAGTTCTGGTGATACTGTCATCATCTGTGGGAAGAGGAGTCATATTAGAAAAATGAGCTGCAAGGCGTACACTGCGATAGAAGCACTGCAGATCAACTTGAACCTGGGGTGCATCAAGATATCTGGGTGTGGGCACAAAAGAGAGACCTTTGCTAAGAAGTGATTGCTCATCTTGTGCCAGGGGAAGGTCTGGAGGAATACAAAATACCAAATTGTTAGGTTGTGTCTGACTCGAGGGCTCATGTTGGTTGTTGATCTGCTGGGTGAGAGACTGGGTTTTGCAGATTTGGTATCCTTGAGAAACTGAAAGAGAGTGGAGTTAAGATTTTGGATGCAGTGCTTAATAAAGGAAGATTATGTGGAGCCGTTCGCTGCAGGAAATCCTTTTGCCTTTGAATGGTTTTATCCACAGAGATCAGCTGTGTTTTGATGGAGAGAATCGTGTGCCTGATAAATTTCCTAGAGAAAGTTTTTAAAAGCTTGTTAGTAGAGGAAACGTGTCTTAGATCCAAATGAACATGGATGAAATTTCAAATAGAAACGTTTAGGAATAATACCCAGGTGGCGGCATTTGGAAAGAAACTGTAAGTGACTGCAGAGTTTAGTCTTAGAGCAAATGGCAGAAAATAATTCAAGGGAAGGCTTAGAAATATGAGAAGGGAATGTAGACATAGAAGAAATGAAGGAGCATTGTAGAGAATTCAGAAGAGATTTCAGATTAGGCATAGTGGGTCGCAGCAAATGTAGCCTACAAATTGTAAAAAAACAAAAACAAGGTGCTGCGTCAGCATGTGGTTTAAAAGCAAAACAAAATGGGTATATTAAATGCACGCTGAAAATAGAAAATAGAGTTAAAAATCTATGTTTCGACCTTAGGGCTTCTTCAGAAAATATCTAAAAGAGAAAAAAAACAAGTTAGTGTAGAGCAGAAGTAAAATGAAAGAGATATATATGTGGAGAAGGAAGAATAGGACCTGATGGCATACATCCCATACATCCCAGGGTACTAAAGTAGCTAAGGGTGGAACTAGCAGAGCCATTAGCAACACTGTTTAGTGAGTCTCTGAGCACAGGAGAGGCCCCAGAAGACTAGAGAAGGGCTTATGTGATCCCACTCCACAAGAGTGGTAGCAGGAAGGAGGCAGGGAACTACAGACCAGTCAGTCTTACCTCAGTAGTGGGCAAGATTATGGAAGCACTCCTTAAGGGAAGGATAGTGCAACACCTAAATCCATAGGAGCACAAGATCCAAGACAGCATGGGTTTACAACAGGAAGGTCCTGTCAAACTAATTTCATAGATTTCTTTGACTGGGTAACCAGAGGGGTAGACCAAGGGGGTGTAGTTGATGTCACCTACCTTGACTTCGGCAAAGCTTTTGATACTGTTCCACATAGACAATTGATTAATAAGCTGGGTAGGGTCAGAGGTTGATCAACTGGGTAGCAAACTGGTTGGTGGACAGAAAACAAAGAGTGATAGTAAACAGTATACAGTAAGAAGAGATGCAAGTCACAAGTGGGGTACCTCTGGGATCAGTCCTGGGGCCAGTCCTCTTCAATATCTTCATCAGTGACATTACAGATGGACTGGAGGGTAAGGTTTATCTGTTTACAGATGACACCAAGATCTGCAACAGAGTAGATGATCCAGATGGGGTGGGCAGAATAAGAAGAGATCTGGATAAACTGGCAAAATGGTCAGAAGAGTGGCAACTGGGGTTTAACGCAAAGAAGTGCAAGATCACATACCATCAGACAGGCACACCAGTGTTGGGATATTCCTTACACTGGACAATTTGCTCTGCGTGGATTGTCCCAGCCTTGTGGCAGCACTCAGTATATGGTGCAGACTGGCCACCTGTACACCCTCCCCTCAACACCCTCCACGCCCCCAGTGCTGCATGTGTGTGCTGGATTCTGTTGGTGTCCACCGAAGGGTGGTCTGCAGGTGTGTGCTGTATGGACACACTGTCATGGTGTCCACTGGGTGCCAGGTCATCAATGAATGCCTGGCATGGTTGGGACCAGTGGCAGATGACGGCAACTTAGGAGGTGCCATCCATGTGCAGCATGTTCCTTCCATGGCTGGTTTCTTTCTATGTTTAATATTTACTGGTTAGGGTCAATAAACCACTGCTGACAGACCCTCACAAAATCCATCTTTCACACTTGTGAATTACAGAGTTCCATAAACCATGGTTCTATGTCACGCAAAGTCGCACAGGGTTGCACAGTGTCACGCAAAGCTGTGTAAAGGTTTTCCCAGAGTTAAGACTACCTTTTCCTGTGCACTAATTTGCACCATCAAAAATGTTGTGCTAAGTCACGCAAAAACACTGCATGGCACTAACGCACTGAATACAGCATTGCACCTGTATTCATGTACATGCCCCTCTTTTTGCCCACTGCATACATTATACCTTTGCCCAGAGCTAATACAGTTTGCCCATGTTATTTGACCTTTTGAATATAGTGGCCTCTCGCAAACCATGTGCAGACGATTTGTGCTCAGCGCAAAGTTTTGAATATCTGGCCCTTAGTGTTCTGAAATTCTAAGTTGTGTCTCCATTTCCTTATTGGGGTGGGTATCTATGCTGTGTTGGAATACTCTGTTTCCTTATTGGGGTGGGTATCTACATTGTGTTGGAATACTCTGTTTCCTTATTAGGGTTGGTATGTACGTTATGTTGGAATACTCCATTTCCTTATTGGGGTGGGTATATATGTCGCATTGGAATACTCTGTTTCTTTATTGGGGTGGGTATCTAAGTTGTGTTGGTATACTCCATTTCCTTATTGGGGTGGGTATCTACGTTGTGTTGGAATAGTCCGTTTCCTTATTGGGGTGGGTATCTATGTTGTGTTGGAATACTCCATTTCTTTATTGGAGTGTGTATCTAAGTTGTGTTGGAATACTCCGTTTCCTTATTGGAGTGGGTATCTACGTTGCCTGGATTCTTTTTGTTTTACTAAGAAATCACTTTCACCAACTAACAAAATCTGGTCTTCTAAAAGAAAAATCTTTTTTTGCTCCCCTATTGTGTCAGTAAGGAATAAAACATGATGGAGCGTGCAGTTATTCATAATACAAGCACCTTGACTGTATTATGAGACACGAGACTTTACTGAACATTGTCAACCACCCAAGAGGTGTATATGCTGAATTACATTGTTGTTGTTTTTTTGCCTCCTTCCCAGTAGGCCTGTGCTCCAGTCTGGACCAACTCCCAGCCCTATCACCCAGCTTTCTATGGACTTACTGGCTTCCTTCCTTGTGTGTCCTCATGGCTTAACATCACCCCCCCCCCATGGTGTGGAGCAGCAGGGACCTCAGTGTTACTAGCCCAGGACCTGGTTTGGGGGGGCAGTCACGTCACCCCTGCAGGGTCTGTGAGAAGGCAATCCATCACTCTGCCCAGGGCTCACCTCCTTTCCTCCATTTTCTTCCATCTGGATGCCAGTCTGGGGTGTGATGCAAGCATGCATATTATCCTGGTGCACACCATGCGCTAACATCTCCCTACCTGCTGAGATGCTTCAGAGCGCACTGCTGCCTGTGGTCTCCCTGGTGGCAGTCATGCGTCCCAGCAAGCTCCCCTCTCTCCCTGGAGGAGAGCTTCCCATGGGATGCATAATCCCCCCCCCCAGGCTGGCCTCCGATGGGTCTGACTCCCTTCCAGCCCTGCTTGCCAGTGTCAAGAGCAATAGCACTGCTGCTGCACTGATGGACTGGTTATGGTACTACTTCTAAAATGGCAACAATTATTAACAAATATGAAAAGATACACAAAACACTTATCAGTGTGGTCTTAAGAGATTATTTCATGACTGCTCAGTCCCATCGGCTAAACAGATTGCTGTAATCACTGAACAGTCTAGGACCCATAAAACCATGTAATACTGACTGTTCCAAAGTAAACTGCCGATTAGTAATCTGCAGTTTGAAAGAAATTTTGATTTCAGAATTCTGCTTCTGATAGGATTTTATGGAATTAGCCAGACATTCTGAAATTCCAAAAAAGTTAGGCAGAAGCAGAATCTGAAACCTCCACAGAGCTCTACTCATTTTCAGTGGTGTCCTGTTTTTACTCATTCATACAGCTGAGTGAACTGAAGCACTAAGAAGTTAAGTGACTTTCTTGGAGTAACGATGGCAGTAAGTGCCATAACAGTGGTGGGATTTGAACCTGGGTCTCCTGGTTTCCAAGCCTGAGCTGTAGTTACTAGACCTAACTATGGTCAGTGGCAGCAGCTGTTCTGTGGCTCTGTATGCTAACAACTGTTGAAGTCTGCAGCTGAGGATGAGAGCGATGAATTTAGGGTGTTCTGTACTTTGCTCTTTTGACTAATGGAAGGACTCATATAATCATGACTGCGTTGAATAGAATAATAGTTCTGTCTTATGCAAAAGTTGTGATCCGGAATCGTGGAATTTGTTACCACTGGGCTGCAAAATTAGCTGAACAAGCTGAATAAGCTTGCTGCAGAAATCACCATTCTGTGGTGAGTTGCATTTATAAAATGCCAAGGGAGCGAGAGAGAGAGAGAATCTAAAAACCTTACTGATGAGAAGCCATCACTTGACCATGCTTAAAAACTTATACTCTCCATCTAGATCTAATCAAAACCTGATTACCATCCGTCTGTGTTACAAATCACAACACTCGCATACCAGGGCCAGGATACTCAAAGGTTTGGGTTTGTTCTGGCAAAAGCATTTGCTCCAGGAGCAAATTAATGCCTAGGACAAACCACAGGTATACTGTATTTGAACAAGCACTGAGTGAGCACTAAAGGCATGTTCCAATATACCGGCTAAAGAAGACAAGCACTATCACATTGGCTCCTGCAAACCACAACCTGCTACTGGCCACATGTGGTATGTAACCATAGGGAGCTATAGGGCTGACAGGAGCAAAGGAGCTTTTAGAGCTCGCTAGTGGTGAATGCTCCGAGGGAGCTGTCATATTCAACTGTCCCCAAGCACATGACCCAATAGCACAGGCAAGGTGCTGTGGAGTCATCTGGAACTTGTTATGGTCTCATTACAGATCAGGAGCAAACTACAGGTTCTACATACTGGAACATGAGTGGTAAAAGCATGTTTCAGTGGCACTAAAGCATTTGTTCCACTCAAGTCACAGTCCCCTACTGGCCTCATGAGGTATGTGGCCATAGGGAGCCACAGGAATAGCAGGAGCAGATGAGCTGCTAGGGCTTGCAAATGGTGATTGCTTCTGTGGTACTATCTGCTATGTTCAGCCACCCCCATGCAAATGACCCCATAACACAGGCAAGACACTATAGAAACATAGATGCTGATGGCAGAAAAGGACCGCAAGGCAGCGGCCCATCCAGTCTGCCCATTTCTTTTTCTACCTTATGAATGTGCCATCGGCCTTTACTCTGCCAATGGCCTAACTATTCATACTCATCTGTATTGCTCCCTTCTGCCTATCCCATGCCTGTTTGAAGCCCTGCACTGTATTCATATCCACCATTTCCTGAGGTAGGCCATTCCATGAATCCATCACCCTTTCTGTGAAAAAAGAACTTCCTCACATTACCCCTTAATCGGCCTCCCTCTAATCTCATGCTGTGTCCTCTTGTCCTGCTATTTTTTTTATATTGAAACATGTTAGACTCTTTCACCTTGTTAATGCCCTTAAGGTGTTTGAATGTTTCAGTCATATCACCTCTCTCCCTCTTTTGCTCAAGGGTATACATATTGAGCTCCGTTAATCTGTTCTCATATGTTTTCTGATGCAGTCCCTACACAATTTTGGTTGCCCTTCTCTGGACTGCCTCAATTTGGTTAATGTCCTTGTGAAGGTGTGGCCTCCAATACTGCTTGCAGTACTCCAGATGGGGCCTAACCAGTGTCTTGTAAAGAGGGATTATTACCTCCCTCTTCCAACTTGTGATACCCCTACTAATATACCCCAACATCCCCCTAGCCTTACCTACTGCTTTAGAGGTCTGCTTGGATGATTTCAGGTCATCAGTGATGATGATGCCCAAGTCTCTTTCTTTCCTTGTGCCTGCCAGCAACTCCCCTCCCAGCCTATTCAATTCATTTTTTTCAATTCATCTTTATTTTTAAAAGGCGCTTTTCTTAAAATCAAAGCGCCTGTACAAATTCACATAACAATAAATACAATAAAGTTAAAACTAATATAAATCCTTAAAAGCTATATTAAAAAAGTGGGTTTTCAAAGCTCCCTTAAAGCTAAGGACGGTCAGGCAGTCTACGTACCTGGAGGTAGAGAATTCCACAGGGTAGGTGCCATAAAACTAAACGACTTAGCACCAGATGTTTTCAAACGTACCCTGGGAATCTCTAGCAATCCCTCATCAGTGGATCGGAGGGAGCGGGAGGGACTATAGGAGCAAAGGAGCACTTTCAGGTAGGTAGGTCCCAGATCATGTAGGGCTTTATAGGTCAGTAAACCAACCTTGAAGGTGATTTGCCAAAACACTGGCAGCCAGTGCAGCCCGCGAAGCACAGGCATTATATGGCTGGATCTAGAGGATCCAGTCAACAACCCTAACTGCCGCATTCTGCACTAGCTGCAGGCGGCGAGATTCAACCCCGATAGCCCTAGGTATAAGGAGTTACAGTAGTCAAGCCTGGAGGTAACAAAAGCGTGGATCAATGTTGGAAGGTCCTCTGGAGGAACCAGGTGCTTCACCCTGGCAATATTCCTCAGATGAAAAAAGGAAGTTTTAACGACCACTGACACCTGAGATTTAAATGTCAGACGGTCGTCAATTATTACGCCAAGATTCCGCACCTGATCTGAGGTCGTCAGCTGAACACCTCCAAGCCATAAGCCTGAAGGTGATCCCTCCGGCAGACCCGCCTCACAGCGACCTTTGTCCACAACCAACACCTCAGTTTTCTCCGGGTTTAACCTCAGCCAACTCCCATTCATCCAGTCTTGGATTTCTTCAAGGCAGTTATTAAATACCGACAAGGCAGCGTCCTGACCGGGCACAAAAGACATATACAGCTGGGTATCATCTGCATAGCAGTGAAAACCAAACCGTATCGTCTAATAACGCCCTAACGGTAGCATATACAATCAAAACAAATATGGGTGCTAAATAGAGCCCTCATGTACTTCAGGGCAGGGAGAATGATGCTAAGGAAAAATTCCCGACACCACTCTCTGAGTCCTACCCTCGAGGTAAGATTGAAACCATCTGAGAACCATACCAGATAGTCCACAGACTGACCACAGATGCTCCAACAGCACACCATGGTCAACGGTGTCAAACACTGCAGAGAGATCCAGTAGTACCAGGATGGATCGGGTCCTACGATCTCTCGCTATTAGGAGGTCATTTAGTACCCATATGAGCGCTGTCTCGGTACTATGCCTTTTCCTAAATCTAGACTGGAGAGAATCGTAGATATTGTTGTTGGTCAGATGATCCTCCAACTGCGCTGAGACCACTTTCTCAATAACTTTACCCACAAAGGGTAAGTTAGAGACTGGCCTGTAATTTGCTAGACAATCTGGATCTAAAGAGGATTTCTTTAATAGAGGCTTAACTATAGCCTCTTTAAGGGGATCTGGAAAAATTCCCCTCTCCAAAGACTTCCAGACGATCAAAGCTAGGACTAGGCCAATCTTATCCACACAACCCACTAAAAGGCGTGTAGGGCCAGGTCCAAATCACAGCAGGTTGGTGCATTGTGCTCGAATGATCATCACAACATCCTCGATTATGGGAAGGCTGTCAGACCATCCAAACTGGGTGTTCGACATCTCCTGGCGACCACCGTCACTCCCATTGGGGAGGGAAGAGCGAATATCCGATCTGATTTTGACAACCTTATCTGCAGAAGAGAGCAAGTTCCTCACACCATTCTTGAGATAAAGTTCTGGGCTGAAGACAGACTGGATTGCACAGTCTGTCCACAGTCGAAAAGAGCTGAGCTGGTCTGTTCTGTGCAGCCGCTATCTCTCTGGACAGGAACTCTGCCTTCTTCACGAGAGATTGCGGATTGATAGGCCAAATAATGGTCCATCAAACTAAGCCTGTCATCATCAAGACAGACCTTCGCCAACGCCTCTCCAGCCTTCGTCCAACCCTCTCAACTCCCTCATGGTCTGCCAGACCAAGGAGACCTGGGGCGGTGAGTAAGAGGACGAACATGAACTGGTGCAATAGAATCCAGAGCTCCTGTAACTGCCTCATTATAAGCATGTACCAGGTCACCTGGATCTAAGCAATCTATCAGTAGGCTTGATAGGTCCAACACCGCCATCAGGTCATCTGGGGATACACCCCTCAAAGGGCGGTATCGGACCATCTCCATAGGGGCAGACCTAACAGGGGTGGCCTCAAAACTGAATCTAATGGAGTGATGGTCAGACCATCCGACCGGTTCCATCACCAAGTCGGATGTCCCCATCCCCAGAAGGAACACCAGGTCCAATGAGTGTCCACCAACATGAGTCGAGGAGGAAACCACCTGTGTGAAGCCCAGTGATATCATTAACTGGAGGAAGTCTTGACCAAAGAGAGAGTTCATCGTCGACCCAAGCATTGAAATCCCCCAGAACCAACCATCTGGGGGACCCCAATGTTAGGTCGACAATGAAGTCTGCGACTTCCTGCAGGAAAACATTCTCGCCACCTGGTGGACGGTATACGAAGTATCCTGCACCCCACACCCTCGCCCACAATACACTCAAAGGATCTGGTGACTCCCACTGGTACCTCCATCAGACCCAGTTCTGACTTAAAACACATGGCAACACCCCCGCCCCTACGATCCTGCCTCGGGCCGTGTATCACCGAGTACCCAGCTGGAATTGCTGCGGCTAAAACTGGCCCAGCATTTTCATCCAGCCAGGTCTCGGTGATGCACGCCAGGTCAGTTGACTCGACAAGATCAGCTATAACAGCCGTCTTGTTTTTAATAGACCTGGCATTGCATAACACCGCCCGAGTAGGACAAACCTCCGATAATGACCGCCCTACCCGCTGATCCAAATCAGAACCCTTGGGTATGGGCACAAGACAGGGAGGACCCCTCTCCTGGGCCCATTTCACCCCAGGGCATCTCCTTGACCCCACAATCCCAATCCGCCCGCTCCTTTCCATTCCCCCTATAGGTGGCTTCAGGGTTTCTCTTCCCTATGTGCATGATTTTGCACTTCTTTGCATTAAATCCCAGTTGCCACTCTTCTGACCATTTTGCTAGTTTTTCCAGATCTCTTCTCATTCTGCCCACCCCATCTGGATCATGGGTGTAGGCAGGCATGCTCCAAGCACTCCATGGTGTGCAATTTTTTTAAAGGGGGGTAGCAAATAGGCTCTGAACTGCTTCCTTTTTCCATGAAATCTAACAAAGAAAATGCTGAACCTTTCTGTAATTTTATTCATAGGAGTCGAAACTAGAAGGACTGGTCACTAATACTGTCTTTGCATCCCAAGGACAATACAACTTTACAGGCTTTGGGCTGGTTTGTGGGTGTCTTAAGGAGCAATGTATGGCATTTGCATTTACCCATGCATAGCAACAACCATTGTCATGAGATATAAAAGTTGTATTTATTGTGCCAAATGAGGCAACAAACACTGTCCTGGTGTACATTTGTATATTGTCTGGCTACACCCCTGGGGGTAGCTCACCCTAACAAGGGGGAGGGGTAGCAATGAGTCACTTGGTGTGCAGATCTGAAATCACTGGCTCACCCCATCTGGATTATCTACTCTGTTCCAGATCTTGGTGTCATCTGCAAACAGACAAACCTTACCCTCCAGCCCATCTGCAATGTCACTGATAAAGATATTGAAGAGGACTGGCTCCAGGACTGATCCCTGAGGTACCCCACTTGTGACTTGCCTCTCTTCTGACTGTATACCATTTACTACCACTCTTTGTTTTCTGCCCGTCAATCAGTTTGCCACCCAGTTGACCAATGTCTGACCCACCCTGAGCCTACCCAGCTTATTAATCAATCTTCTATGTGGAACAGTATTAAAAGCTTTGCTGAAGTCAAGGTAGGCAACATCAACTGCTCCCCCATGGTCCACCACTCTGGTTACCCAGTCAAAGAAATCTATGATATTAGTTTGACAGGACCTTCCTTTTGTAAACCCATGCTGTCTTGGAGCTTGTGCTCCTATGGATTCCAGGTTTTGCACTATCCTTTCCTTAAGGAGTGTCTCCATAATCTTGCCCACTGCTGAGGTAAGACTGACTGGTCTGTAGTTCCCTGCCTCCTCCCTGCTACCACTCTTGTGGAGCAGGATCAAATAAACCCTTCTCCATTCTTCTGGGACCTCTCCTGTGCTCAGAGACTCATTAAACAGTTCTGATAATGGCTCTGCTAGTTCCACCCTTAGCTCCTTTAGTACCCTGGGATGTATGCCATCAGGTCCCATTGCCTTGTCCACCCTGAGCTTATCGAGCTCTTGTGGGACCCTTTCTTTTGTGAAGGGACTTTTGCACACCTCCGTCCCTCCCCCCTGTGTCCATAGTGCAGAGATGTGGGCCCTGCCCTACCTTCTCTTCAGTAAATACTGAGCAGAAGTATCCATTTAGGATAGATGCTTTTACAAGGTCTTCCTCCTCGCATGCCTCTTTATCCCCTTTGTTCTTAGCAATACCCCCTCTGGAGTTTCTCCTTTCACTAATGTATCCCCTTTGATCTTAGCAATATCCCTTCTGGACTTTCTCCTTTCACTAATGTGAATACATTAGTAAAGTACTATGGGGTACTTTGCATCTAATTATGGCCTCATTACAGGCCAGGAGCAGAGACTGTGCCCATACCCCCCCCCCAATTGCCATACTGTCCTATTTAAACCATAGCCCTGGTATTCTACAGCCCCCCCAATACCCAATCACCACACTAACTGCTTTGCAACAACTTCCCTAGTAGTCTAGTGGTCCCCCACCCCTGATCACCATTTCAGCCAATGTTAACAATGGCTCTAATCCCTTACTGGTAGTTTAATGGTCCCCTCTCCCCCGATTACCATTCGGGCCAACAATAATAATGTCTCTGCTCCCTCCTGAATCTGCCTAAGTCCTAATCCAGAGCTAATGCCTATGCATGTGGACTTGGTGCTGATTCTCAGTAGAATGTTAATCAAGTCATACCTACGGCAACGTTTAGTGGCATGACACCAAACTTGGAGGTATCCTAGATACCATCCCATAAGGACCATGAGTGAGGAGTAATATCTATAACACCGCCAAGGTTTGGTGCCATACTACTGGACAGTGCCATAGACGTGGCTTGCACAACATATTACTACCCTGCCTGTCCTTCTCTCTCTCTCTCTTTTTTGCTTTCTCTCTGTCTCTGTCTCTCTTTCTTGCTTTCTCTCTGTCTGCTAAATGTAGCACAGCTTCCCCCAACACTGGGATGTGCTAGCTTGCAATCAGCAATTCAGCCACACTCACACACCAGCTTGCTTATGAAGGGACATGGATGGTTTAATCACTTAACATAAATTTACTGTGCTACTGCACTCACACAACTCTGTTTGCCTACTGTTCAATGTGCTTCCTCAGGAGCGCCTGGAACACCAGATGCAAGGTCTTGCTGGATGCAGTCCAGGTCTGTCTGCTGGTACAGTTAGTCAAGGAGCCCACCACACAGACCCCAATTCTCAATGTGGTGCTCACCAACTCAGAGGTGGTAGGAGCTGTAGGAGTAGGAGAGCCATTATGGAACAGTGGCCATAACTCCAATTGGTTCAAAGTGTTCCTCAGGTCTGGAAACCGCAATTGAGAGCTGAAGTCCTTGATTTTAGAAAGGCAGAAAATTGATGGAGTCATGGGTCAAAGAGGATCTTGTGGACTACTTGGAGAGCAATGGTCTCCAGGACAGTAAACAACATGGATTCATGGCAGGGAAGTCTGGTTAGACTAACCCAATAGTTTTCTTTGACTGGATGATGAAGGAATTGGATAGAGGCCACATTGTGGATTTTCTCTACTTTGACTTCAGCAAGGGTCTTGATTTGTACCCCTCAGATACTTGCTTTAGAAGACGGAGGATCTGGGTGCAGCTAAGGTCATAGCAAACTGGTTAGGCAACTAGCTAAAGTGAAGGCAGTAGAGGGAACTGGTCAGTGAGGTTAAATCAAAAAAGAGATCGGTCATAAGCAGAGTTCCACAGGGATCTGCTCTGGGTCCAGTCCTCTACAACATGTTCATCAGTGACATTGATGAGGAGATCCGGGACATGCTGTGTCTCTTTGCAGATGACACTAAGCTCTGTGAGAGTGTGGACAGTGACAAGGGAAAGAAATGCAGAAAGACTTGTAAAAGCTGGAGAAGTGGCCAAGGGTTTAGCAGTTGAAATTCAGTTCCAGAAAGTGCAAGGTGATACACCTAGGTTACAAGACCTGCAGGACAGCATATTGGATGGAAGGGGTGAGGCTCAGTACCACAGCTGAGGAGCAAGCCCTTGGAGTTATCATCAGTGACTCCCTAAAGAAACTGAGTCACTGCAATAAGGCTTATAGCAAGGCAAATGGGATGCTTGGATGTATCAGGAAGGGTATCGATAGCAGAAAAAGGGAGGTAATACTTCCCCATGTAGATCCTTGGTAAGGCCTCACCTGGAGTACTGCACCCAGTTCTGGGGTCCTCCTCAGCTCACGAAGCGTAGTGATAGGCTTCAGTTGGTGCAGTGCAGGTAATAAAAATGAATCAGGGCCAGCAGGGAATGTCCTATGAGGAACGCCTCAAGGCACCGAACATGTATTCACTGAAGACCAGAAGGGAGAGGGGAGATAAAGAGACCTTCAAATTCCTGAAAGGAATTAACAGGGTAAACTGTAGGAAACCATTTAACTTGAATACCAGCTTGCAGTCACGTGCTCATGAGTAGAAGCTAACAGGCTGGAGGGGAAGGCTGTGAGGAAATACTGTTTTACAGAAAGGGTGGTGGAGCCATGGACCAGGCTGACAGTCAGGGTGGTGGGTGCAAGAACCGTAAGTGGTATTAAGCATGGCTGGGACAGAATGAAGGGTGTAGTGGTTGCTCTGAGCATCGGGATGGGAGAAGAGGACAGAGGAGGGTGGGGAGGGCTAGGACCCTGGAAGGCCACAAGGCTAAATAGGGAACTCGGACTGAGTGAATGGACTTTTGATCATTTTGTGCTGTCATTGTCTATATGTCTATGTTTCTAATCATATTAAAACAGGCAATTTTATAAGCAAATTAAGCCACACCAAGGCTGTGGTTTAAAGGGTTAGTAGTGACAAAAGTAGCAGAAGGATAAGGTTATTTAATTTTTAAAAGTAATCAGTTCTTTTTTATTTTTATTTTTACCATTTCGTCATTACGACGTTTTCTAGTATGATGTGTAGCTTGGTACATTACCTGGAGAATGACCTATGTCGGCAAGTTTATTCACAAGGCTCCCTATTCCAGAAGGTCAGGGTACCATACAAGGAAACAGCAAAATAATAAGAAAATCTAACTCTCTCCCTCTCCATCCTCACTTGATATGACATCAATTGAAGTGCCCAATCTAGCAGTAGGTAATTGGCTCTTTTGGTTCAGTTGTGAAGTCACAGACAGTGAAGTCATAGAGCTGATGATGTGTGAGTAGAGCAAAATTAGGCACAGTATGTCAGGTTGAGTTGTGTTCCACACATCATGCTGTGTGTTGGCAGTTAGAAAATAATCAAAATATCAAAACAAAAAAAGGAAAACATGGGTGCAAAAGTAAGAAGCAGTAGTTCACCGCTTTATAAAATAAATATTCATTTCAGGGAGCACTCTAGCTCTTTAAAGGGTTTCAATGCATTTCCTGAGATGTAAAAACTGTTGGCTTTCAACCTCATGATCTTACATCCTTAGGGCATACATCGAAATCCTTTAAACCACAGAATATTGTGGCTTATTCCTTACTCTAGCAATGGTGGCTCTCTGATAAATTCTGTCTCTCTTTTTGTTTGCTCTGAAGCTTTCCTGTTACACTCAGCCCTTATTATCAACTACAACACATGGCTTCTTAACCATTAGCTGGACAGAAGCCTGCCCAGAAGTGAACACGTTCTTCTGCAGTGGATTAGGAACCCAGATGCAGAACTTAAAGCCTGATCATCAGTGTTCCACACCTGCAGAGGGGTGTCTAAGGGGACCAGAGGTGTGCAGAGGTCCCTCTCAAGAGATGTAGAGACCTCCGTGCATTTTTAGCCTTGGCTGTGCCTCTCACCACACCTGATCCCATGTCACATGTTACTATGCCTTTAATTAGGTCAGAGATGGGAAGAGGGGGGGGAAGGCTATGTGGCCCAAGGCACTACCATAGTGCCTACATGCCCACTCCTGCCCAGCCATATGCCAGACCCTGGGGCCCAGTCAGCATCCTCTACACCTGCTCCCAGCTTTTAGAGCCTGTATTACTGGGGTTCAGACAAGCACAGTACGGCAGTAATTGGATTTTATACTTTCCCTAAAGGGGATAGAGCAGTCCTTGGAGGGCTGCTATTTCCCCAGCCCCTGCTCCATGTGGGGCTAGGGACCCACTCTTAGAGCTAGTCTTGTCACCTGATTGAATGCCTGGTATCCAGCACTGTACCTCCCCTTGATCGATACACCATCACTGCAATGACTAGAAAACAGCAAAGACCATCATAGCGACAGAATTGGCTGTTCACTGTGATGGTCCACTGGTTTCCCAATGTTGCTGTCTTTGAGGAGTTCGCCCCCCCCCCACCAAACCAACTGTGACTCGGAGTTGGAAATCTGTTGTGTGGGGGATGGGGGGGGGCAGAGCCCCATGCATGGGTGTGTGTGGGAGGAAGCCCCCTGCAAAAATAACTTTTTTACAGTGATGGCACAATGCTAGTTGTTGGCATTGTGCCATCATTGTAATGATGTGTGGAAAACTTCCTGTTACTGTGGTGACATGGCCCCTCCACACACAGACCCTGTGCATGTCTTCAGGGTAGAGCAGGGATCATGAATGCCTGCAGGTACATCAGCATCAACAGGAGCAGAGGTAAGCAGCCCAGATACATATGGCTCATGCCTATCTGTGGTGCCTTTGTGGATCAAGCCCTTAGGACTTAATTGTTCTGAAGAACTTGGGGCCTGAGCTGGTTATAATCAAAGGTTACCATGTTTTCTTTTTACTTCTAAGGTGATTAGCAAGGGTGAAAGCAGGTGATTTTTCCTGGAGGACATTTTTGGAACACAGCATGATTCTGTTTAAAGGGTATGACCGTCAACATGAAGTGAAGAAAAATCACCACTTAGTGAGCTCATTTACAACTTCTTATGTGGTGACAAGGAAATTATACTTAATCTAATTCATATAAAATGCATTTTGCCATTCCTTTGCTTTCAACTATTTTGACATGACATATTGATTTGAAAGCCATAATTACCAAGGCTAATTTAAAAACTTAAAATACTGAGATTCTTCACTGTCTGAGCAGAAGTAGTTTCTTTTTAAACAGAAGATGCTTAAACAGCGCAGCTCAAGATAAATATTTCAGCCTACCTACAGTATTTTTAAGACTTGTGAATTGCTTTGTCTCATGTCTGACAAGATATAATTGCAGTGCGATGATTTATCTTGAGACATCCCAAGGGTGTAGTGAAGACAAGAAAATGTTTGTTTTTTGAGAAAAAGGTTTCAAAAACAAAGAAATGCCCCCTTCTATGATCCAGTGGTACAGATTAGGAATCATCGTAGCTACAAATTAAAGTACCAGCTGTTCCCAGCTTTCGTGCATACCACACTGCCAGTCATAGGAACTGATCTACAGTGAATTTAATAATTAGCTGGTTGCTGCCAGGCACCGTTTGGTGCTTAGGCAATAAGGCACAAAATAAGACATGGGTTATTGGGGAATATAACCGCGCCTCGCACGGTGTGTCATGAGGCACAGACGAGTGACTTAACCACACGGGTTGAGGGTACTCCTCCAGTTACCCTTGTCTTGAAGTGCATTATTGTGATCATAGCATGGACCAATGTGTAAAAAAAAAAATACAAAATGTATTTAATTATGTTTTGATTTTTTGTAAGTGCCCTTCCTCAGTGGTGCATTATTTCAGGATTTACCCATGGGTAATGACCTTAACTGACCAATTAGGTAACCCGTTTTTTATGTTCATTTTGTAATTATATTTTTAGACGTGGTCAGCTAGTTGTTACAGATATTCATAAAGTCACATAATATGGAAATTTACTTTGTACTTGTTTTGTTTTTGTTAACTGGATGGGCCATGGGCAACCAGTACCCATTTTCTTGGATGACCAGGGTAAGGTACAATGATAATCCACAAAGGCACTATAGGAGGGCAGTATAGTGTAGTGGTTATGAGCACTGAGCTGCAGACCTGGGGAACTGGGTTTGAAACCCACAGCCACCACTTGCATACTGTGGACCATGAACAAGTCACTTCCCTGGCCTCCAGGACACACCTGGAAACAAGTCATAGCTTAGTGTGTCTTTCCTGGCCAAAAATTGTAAAACTAAATAAATAATATTTACACAAGGTGCAACTGTGCATAATGAGACAGTACATATAGTATAAGTAAGCAAGGTGCAGAATGCATGTTATAGTGTATGGTGGAACGTTGTACTGACTCTTTTTTTTATCTGTGCTGAAAAGCTGTTCAGCACAAATAAAAAAATGCATCAAAATGCTGTTCAGCCTATACGTGCAGAACAGCCTTCTGCTAATTTAAAATGTCAATGTCAGTGTCCTACACTTGCCGCAAACTGCAAAATCAACCAGATAAATAGTCCCATCGATGGCAGTTCAGGTAACCCTTCTGGAGAAATACTGAATGGGCAGCATCAACCAGATAAGTAGATGAATGAACTTTAATATAAAAAAGGAAAAAGTGCAGGATCAACCAGATATTTTTATTTTAATTAGAGCGAGTCTCTCTCTTAGTGAGAACACGGCCACCATGTTTTTTTAAAGCACCTCTCACATTAAGATCACAGCCAATTGAAAGATGCTCTAGTAATGCAAGCTAGTTTGGTTCCCTAGCAATGATCAGTGAACCTAGCAACCAGCCAGTAACATGGACTTAAACAAAGCAGTTAAACTTTATTTCTGAATACAATAGAAGCTTTTAAGCTATTTTTCAGGTACCATATACTATAAAAAATACTGTATGGACAACCCAATGTAGAACCAGTGTGTTCTGCCACCTCAGGGCTCTGATTCCCTAGGACATTTCAAGCTTCACTCTCGAAAACACACTGGTTCTGCATGGTTGCCCATCCAGTATTCTCTATATAGCAGGGGCAGTGTATGATAAGCAAAACTACTGAAGGACACCAATCAACTAATAGCTGTAACCTATAGTCTGGGCAAGAGGGGTTGGAAACAGGAGCAGGAATGGACTGAGTCGGCCCTCAGCAGGAGTTTTAGAGAAAATAGAGAGGAGGCCATGTGAAGTCAGACTGGGACATTGTGCTATAGAGAGGTGAGTCTGTAGGAGAAAAAGGCCTGTTCAGCAGAAGTTTCGAAGTGCGGAGGAAGACAGGAGTGAAATTTAGAGTTCCTGGGGGAGTAAGATGGGGAGGCAGGGTGAGGGAGAGAGGAGGGAGAAGTGATAGCAGATGAGCTGGGAGAACTGGAGCTTGGCCACAGGTGCAACAGAGTGATCATAGAATGATGATATCCAGAATGTAGGAAGTATATTGGTAGCAGATACACATAAAACAATAACAAAAAGAAATTCAGTTTGCAGAATCAAGTAACACTATAAACTTGTGCAAGGAATTTAAACGGTAAAGTGCAAGTGAATTATGCAGCTCTTTCTGTTGTTTTGGGCAAATTGTTCTCTGAAATACTATCATACTAACATACTAAAATGCCAGCAGAATAGGCCTAATGGTCTTTTGCTTCTGCTTGTTTGGTCAGCTCCCACCCTGGGTGCTGACCTTGCTGCCCCCCTCGTCTTCTCTGGCTTCTCCCTTCCCAGTTCCGGATATTCTTGCTGCATTGGATTTTGCTTCCAGAACCCTTCCCCTGTACCTGTCCCACCCCCTCTTGAACCCCTCCATCATCTCTGCCTCCACCAGCCCCCTAGGCAGTGCATTCCATGGCTCCACCACCCTCTCAGTGAAGTAGTACTTCCTCCTTTCTCCCCTGAATCTTCCCCTCAGCTTCCACCCATGCCCTCTAGTGGCCCCCTCCTCCTTCCTTCAAGCACCCTGACTGTTCCTCCCCTATTTACCCCCTTCATGTACCTGAAGACCTCTATCATGTCCCCCCGGTCCCTTCTCTCTTCCAATGTGTACATATTTAGCTCTTCGAGCCTCTCCTCATAGGTCCTGTCCCCCAAGCCTCAAATCATCTTGGCTGCCCTCCTCTGGATCCTCTCCAGGAGTTTAATGTCCCTCTTTAAGTGTGGCCTTCAAAACTGCATGCAGTACTTGAGGTGCGGCCTCACCAAGCAGTTATACAGAGGGAGTATCACTTCTCTCCTTCTGGAGGTGATCCCCCTAGCGATGCATCCCAGCATCCTGTTGACCTTGGCTGCTGCCCTCCTACAAGTCTCCAAGTTGTTCATCTTGACATCCACCACCACCCCCAGGTCCCTCTCAGCCATCGAGACTTGTAGCATTTGCCCCCCCAGGGTGTACACGTGTCTCGGGTTTCTGGCCCCCAGGTGCAGTACCTTGTATTTCCCTGCATTGAACCTTAGCTTCCACTTTCTAGACCATCTTTCCAGAGCCTCCAGGTCCCCCTGTAGGGCCACCCTCCCCATCTTCCCATCCACCACAGCCCCCAGTTTTCAGTCATCCACAAAGAGACTCATCTCACTCCTGATACCTGTCCTTATGTCAGAGACATAGGCGTTGAACAGGAGGGGCCCAAGGACTGATCCCTGTAGGACCCCAATAATGACCCTCCTTGGGGATGAGACTATCCTGTCTTGGAGCCAATTGCCTATCTATCTGATCATCTGGTTCCCCACCCCCATTTCTCCCAGCTTATCCAACAGGCCCACATGAGGAACAGAGTCAAATGCCTTGCTGATGTCTAGAAAGAGGACGTCCACTGGTCTACCCAGGTCCAAGGCACTCATCACCCAGTCATAGAACTCTACAAGGTTTGTCTGACATGATTTCCCCGGGACGAATCCATGCTGTCTATCATCCAGGCACCCTGACTTTTCCAGGTCCCCCCCCAGCCTCTCCTTGACAATGCCCTCCATCACCTTGCCCACCACTGATGTCAGGCTGACAGGCCTGTAGTTTCCTGCCACCTCCCTTGATCCCCCCTTGTGGATAGGCACTATATGCGCCACCTTCCAGTCCTGGGGCACTCACCCTGTCCTCAGGGAGAGATGGTGAAAAGCTCCAGCAGGGGTTTTGCCAGGACATCTGCAAGTTCCTTCAGCACTCTGGGATGTAATTTATCTGGCCCCGGTGCTTTCTCCATCTCCTTTTCTCCGAAATACCCAATCTCAATTGTTTGCTTCCTTCTTTATTTGTTGCCGTCTGTGAAAGAGTGCTGTATTTACTTATAGGTTGCCATTTATGCCAGTACACATCTTAAAATGATGTTTATGTAGGGCTTCTTGTTGTTTTTATAAGATGTGTTTTTGACTACCGGGTAGGAGCACTAGAAAATAATATGCCTATTTTCAGGCATGGCCCAGGAGAGTACAGTTACAAGCAATCGTGAAACACAATACCTTAAGGAAGGATAAAAAATTTAAACGTTAAGGGTACCTAGAATACAATACATTAGGAGTAGAAATATTCAAAACAGTGCAAGGATCCAGGTAACAACGAGAAATCAGTACAACAGGAGCAAAAATTGGCTTGCCAGTGGATTGTGTCTATCTTGATTTATCAAAGACATTTGATATAGTCCTGCATGGAGCAATCCTTGAGAAATTAGTCAACCTAGATATTGATCATAACATAGTGAGGTGGATTCAAGCATGGTTGTGAGAGAGACAACAAAGGGTTACTATAAATGGTTTCCACTCAACATACAGGGCCGTGACTAGTAGGGTGCCACTCTGGTCTGTGCTTGGACTGGTTCTCTTTAAAGAGCCACTGATGCCTCCATAAGACCTTTGAATAACAATATTTGGACACAAAGCAACTTATATTTCTCATGAGCTCTGTATTTCTTCTTGGCATTATTTATTACTGAGGTTTTATGCATAAAAACAGGATCTTTGTTCCCTGAGGGTTCTTCAGCTCATATTGCTTTTTCCCAACCTGATGTCATTATACTCTACTTGTGACATCACAGTTATTCCCATGGCAAGCGACTGTGATGTCACAACAAAGCATTATGATTTCAGGTAGGGAGTACGCTGAAGGAGCAGATGAACTTTAAAGGATAAAGATCATATTTTTGAGGGTACTTCCTCAGTAATAAATATGAGAAAGGAGAAATCTATAGAAGGTAAATGACATACATGCTTGTTTCTAAGTATTATGATTTTCAAAGTTTTCCCAGAGGTGCCAGCAGCTCTTTAAGGTGTTTATCTCTGTTATGTGCAAATATGTCATAAATTGGACTTGCAAGTATGCAGATGACTCTAAACTTAAAGAATAGTAGGTACACCTGAAGCCAGTTCTTCAATACTGGCCTAGCTGTATTCAATAAAAATTTGGGCCAACAGATGGGGTATGATGTTTAATTATGATAAATGTTGTGTCATGCATCTAGGACACGAGCATCAAATGAACATATATACCTTAGGAAATAATATACTTAGGGAATCTATTGAGGAACTGGATTTAGGAATAAAATCCACAGCACCTTCATTTCTACCTCATACTGCACCGCTCAAGTTACAAAGGCTAACAGGATATTATGGAACATAAAGAAATACATCAGGAGTCGAAGTGAAGAAGTACGGTAATTATGCCACTTCACAGGTTCTATATTAGGCCCATTTTGGACTATGAGAGCCCAGTATGGTGTCCTCTCAATTAGGGTGATACTGGGCAAAATCAAGAGAGTACAAAGGCAGACCACTTAAATATGGATATAATCTCAAGCACTTTTCTCGCAATGAACATTTAAAACATTTAAATCTAATGTCCCATGAGACCAGAAGGTTTAGGGGTGATGTATTGCTATGTCATGACATAAGGAAGGATGGCTACTTGATGAATGAATTGGGCTTTGAATTTAAAAAAATGACGCTGTGGGTACAAGAGGCCGTCCCCTACAATTACGGCCAGGGAAGTTTCAATCTCATAAAAGATAAGTGTTTTTCACACAATGAGCTATAAACCCCTGGAATAAGCTACCCATGGAGGTCAGCATTAGTAAAGACAACTCTGAATCCAAAAGTAAACTGGATTCCTATATGTTAGGGGGTAATAACCTATCTTACTATGGACAATAGGTATTTGGAGGACTTATGGGCTTAGAGCCTTCTTTGTTCCTACCTGCCTTAGTATGCACCTAGCAAAACCAAAATTAATAGAGGGTGCGGTGACAAAACAGTTAAAACAAAGCAGGTGCATCATTCATAAGTGCGACAGGAAAAAGCAGCTACAGCAAAACACAAATTCGGACATCATAGGTATGGTGGTTATGGAGGCAAAAAACAGGTACAAGAGTTAGAGACAACGAGAGTGTGGTATTCATTCTGCAGATAATGTATTGTTTTAGTTTGGCATATTGACACATGTTACTGTACTGATAAAGGGAAAAGTCAGTTTAGTGCTGGCCAGAATTCTGAAATTCTGATCCTAATAGAATTCCATGAACATTTATGATTTTTGAAATTTGACATTTTGCAACAAAAAATTACAGAATCCTCAGTTTGCACTGATGTCGATGCAAGAAAAAAAAACTGGGGAAATCTGTAGTTTACATTTAAACATTCAACGATTTACATAGATAAGGAAAATAAATCCACAGATTACATTAACTTTAGTAAACATTCAACTGTTTACATTGATCTGGCCGCCCCGTTCTTCTGGTAAATGGTTTACATGTGTCTAACACCTCCTCTGTTGATGCTCACTTCAATAAGTTCTTCACTTGTGCTTTCCCTTTCACTCCCCCACCAGCCTCTATTTCTTCACCTCATGTATCCTCCCCCTACCCTCTCCTCCTTTCCCAGGGTTTCCTTTTCTCCCCATTACTACCCAGAAAGCCCTGACTGCCCTTTACTCCCTCAACCTATGTGTGTCCAGCCATGATGGGCTGTATCCTAAACCCCTCCATATCTTTGCTTCTGCCACTGCATCTTCTCTGACTCACCTACTCAACCTCTCCTTCTCCCTCAGTGATGTTCCTCTGTCCTGGAAGTTGGCCAAAGTTTTACCACTCTGCAAAGGGGGGAACCTTCCTCCCCCATAACTTCTAGCCAATCTCCCTCCTTCCCTTCCTTACTAAGCTGCAAGAGAAGCTAGTCTACACCAGACTCTACAATTTCCTCTCTTCCTCTGATCCCCCTGCCTCTCCCCCCAGTTCCAGTGTGACTTACGGAAGCATCATGCCACAGTCTCCTCCCTGCTACATCCAACTGATTCTATCTTGTCAGGGATGGACCAGGAGCATATCGTGGCTGCCATCTTCACTGATATGGCCAAGGCCTTCAATTCAGTCTCCCGCCTTCTCCTCCTGGATAAGTTGAGTTCTGCTGGCCTCTCGGCTCCTGCTGTCAACTTCTTCAGTTCTTATCTCTTGGGCCACCTACAGTCAGTACTGGTTGGTAGCGCCTTGCCACCTCCTCTTCCTTCCTAAGCCTGGGGTCCCACAGGGCTCCATTCTAGGCTCAAACTTTTCTCCATTTTCCTTAATCATCTCCCCTCAGCCTGTGCCAGCTTACATATTCACATGTATGTAGATGACACAGTCATCTGCACCTTTGGTCCCTCCACTACAGTCTTGGAAGGTCTACTACAGCAAGACTTCTCAATGTGCTGGGCTGTTTCCAATCTTACCAACTCTGGGTCAACACACACAAAAAAAGAAATGTGTCTATGACCTCTGGCACCAGTCAGAAACTGGCCAGACTCCCAATCATGCCCATCTTCTCCACCTTAGATGGCTCCTCTCTAGAAGTGGTTCATTCCTTCAAGTACCTCTGTGTGCGGCTAGACAACAAGCTTGACTTCCCTGCCAACATTGATGCCATCCATGCCATGCTCCACCCTAAACTTGGTGCCTTGTATCACAGTAAAGATTGTCTATCTCTGCAGGTCGGCTGACAGCTTGTCACCAAATGGTGCTCCTGGTCTTTGACTATGTGGATGTGGTCTATGACTTTGCCTCCTCCACCTCCCTGGCCAGATTGTGTACCTTCCGTGTAACTCCTTCTGCTACTATGCTACCAACTCCCCCTTTTGAACTCATCATTGTTCTGTTACTCATCCTTATCCATTCTTGCTATACCCTCATGTCAACAGATTCATTATTTCTCTTTCATATCTACATGCTGGTTTGGGTCCTTCCCTCCTACCTTTCATCACTCCTCTCCCCCACTCCCTCAGCTTCCTGCTCCCTTCACTCCAGGGATTCTCACACCTTCAACATTCCATATCTCCACTCCTCTGCTGGGCAATCAGCCTTTTCCTGTTGTCTTCCATCACTTTGGAACCAGCTGCCCACTTCCCTCCACTTCCCTGCCTCCCCTGCTCCCTCAGGTGTCAGCTGAGGCCCTGTCTCCCTCATTTCCTGTTCCCCCTCAACAATCCCCCATGCATTTGTCTCCTAACTTGACAGTGGTGTGGCTGGAAGACTTAATTTGTTGCTTTTGCCTCGTTTTCTCATAATGCACTTACTCCTGGATCATCATGTTCTCTGATTGCACATTATTGTAACTGTGTCTGTGCTTTATATTTTATATCCTCTGTGCATAAATCTGCAGTTTATATTATTTTAGTAAACATTCCACAGTTTACATTGATGCAGAAAATAAATCTGCAGTTTACGTTAACGTTAGTAAACATTCCATAGTTTACACTGATACGGAAAATAAATCTGCTGTTTACATTAACTTCAAGTAAACATTCCACAGTTTACATGGATACAAAAAATAAATCTGTTTACATTAACTTCAGTAAACATTCCATACTTCACACTTATAGGAAAATAAATCTGCAGTTTATATTAACTTTAATAAATATTCTAAAGTTTACAATGATATTTTTAACATGGCAATTAAAGCTACACTGCACTACAGCAAATACATTGGTTGAAAGACAACCTGTGACACAAACTCAAGTGGGTATTAATCCTCTAGTAATGCCCACTTGGGATCTTGAGTGCACTTCAAAAGTAATTATTGCTTGTCCCACATGTAATTCTGTATTGTTCTGTGTAGGTTGATTCCGACCTATAGGTGGCACGACGGAGACACACTGTGAAAGATAAGGCACTGTGTCCACAGACAAAGTGGAGCACTGTGTTGCCTGCAATACTTAGCTTTTTAGTGAAAAGATACAATTCAGACCTATAGGTGGCACGATGGAGACACACTGTGAAACGTAAGGTGCTCTGTCCACAGACAAAGTGGAGTGCTGTGTTGTTTGCAATACTGTGCTTTTTCTTGAAAATATGTGAGTTCCCATCCACCAGCTTGCAGCTTTAACCATCAGCAGAGATAAAACAAAGTGTTCTATGAAGTGCTCAGCATCATTGTTCTATTCCCACGTCCCACTTACTAGTGCATATTGGGTAACGTAGTAACATTTGCATATATAGCCATAGAGACAAATGCAAATCTTCCTACTTTACCCTAGATGCAGTAGTGAATGGAGATAGAAAATGAAAGGGCATGAACATTTTTGGACATTTCCTCTGTCCTGTGTTTCAAGAAGGAATGCTGTAAAATTTAGACAGCAGTCACAATATAAATGAGCACTAAATATTAAACGTGCATGTGCACAGTTCGACATAGAAAGCAACACCATGAAATTCATTGGTAGGTAATATCAGTTTGTCTTAAGTTATGAACAAAAGTCATTTACAGAAAAACAGTCTGTTCCCTATGCTTGCCATGTGACAAGTGCATTAATGCATGCCAGAGTCGGGCTCTACTAGGGAATTAATGCCCGGTTGGTGGTTGGAGGCACTCGGCCTTTGGCCTCGTGCCCCAACCCCCCCAGCCAGGCGTTAATTCGCTAGTAGAGCCCTTCTCTGTCATGCATTAATGCTTACATTTGCAATGATATGTAAAATAATTCTGCAGTTTACATTAACTTTAGTAAGCATTCCACAGCTAACAGGGAGGAAATCATGGATCATATTACCGATGGAGGGTTGGGAGACATGAATCAGCATGGGTTTAGGGGAGGAAGGTCCTACCTGACAAATTGTTTACATTTTTTGGAGTCTGTTGGTAGTGCTCTGGATATAGGATTTCCAGTGGATGTGTTGTTTTTGGATTTCTCGCGAAAGCTTTTGACAGCATATTCAATAAAATTTTAATATAAGAATTGCAGGACATGAAAGTGCCAATAAATATAATTAACTGGTTATACTCATGGTTACAAGGAAGAAGACAAAGGGTATGCATAACAGGACATTTGTCCTCATGGGCTGAAGTAACAAGCAGAGTGCCACAGGGTTCGGTCCTAGGACCAACGCTCTTTGTTATAGTTATCTCTTCATTATAAACAACCAGTGGCTGTTGGAATTCTAAATTTGCAGATGATGTTAAGGCTGGAGCAGTAGTGAGAAGGCCATTCAAATGTTCCAAGCTGAGATAGATAGAATTGAAGAGTGGAGTAGGTCACACAAACTCAGATTCAACATGGAAAAGTGTAGGGTAATGCACATGGGAAGCAGAAGTAAGAGGACAGTATATCACATGTATGGGAAAGAGATAAAGATAACTCAGTAGTGTGGAGGGGTTGTGGGATAACAGATGGACCAGACCCTGAACTTCAGGTTCAACACACAATCTCTGTGTGATGTTTATTCAAAATATAGGAAATAAGCTTCAGCAATAGCATATTCCTTCTTCAGTACATCAGATTACAGCAACAGACTATGAATGTCCTTTCTCTGCACTTAGCCAGCACCTGCTGACACTGATCTATGATCTAACCACTTTTCAGTGAAAACCCTTCATCCCTATGTGGGTCCTGTTTGCTTGGGTAGTGGGGGCTCAAAAAGAAAAAAAAAAAAAAGCAAGCTAAAAACAAAGAACCTCAATGTAGAAGCACTGAAACATGGGTTACCCCAAAGGGCATTGGCAACAAATCAAGTGTCAAAGAAATACAACATCATACATACTTCCATAATGAAAAGCATCATGGGATATATGCAGATCACATGACATTTCAGACTTGTTCAGCTTACAGCAATTTACATGCATTTTAAATAGCACAACTAACTTAATTTCTATAATATTCACCTAGTACTTTTTACCATTATCAAAAACACCTAGTGCCATGGTATTTTCAATATTTACAGGTTTCATAAACATAACGTATATACATTAAGGTATTTTATGACATAGTGCTATTACATTCTAAATCCAACAATGAGAAACACAACCTGTTTTACATACGTTTGGAGGTCACCACAATAACCTCCCTGTATGAGGACCTGAGAGGAAAAGGAAAATTAAAGAAGACACTATAGCATAGTCAAGAAAGGGAAGGGGGTGCCCATAGGTGGCCAACCTTATGGACTAGAAATTGTAAAGGATAAAGTAGGCTAAGAAAATAGAAGGACTGTTGCAACAGATTTAAGAAAAGGTCAGTCCTCAAGAGTGGCAGGAGCTCCCTGTCACGAGTATGAAAAAGATCTGGGAGTTATCACAACAAATAAAATGTTACAGGATGAACAACGTAGGAAAGTGGGTAGTAAGAGCACAGGATGATGGGCTACATTCTGAGGAACATTGTTAGTAGGGATAGGGAGGTACTGTGTCCCCTGTATAACTCAATGGTGTGCCCCCACCTTGAGTACTGTGTGCAGTACTGGGCACCCAGGACTAGGAAAAACATTAAGCTGCTGGAAAGTTCACAAAGAAAAGTCACAAAAAGAATAAGAAACTTATCTACAGAACCTATGGAGAATGGTTGACGGAACTGAACCTGTACTCACTGGAGTACATGAGAACTAGAGGGGATCTGTGTATGGTATACAAAGCAATACAAAATAGGGATATACTGGAATGCATAGGACTAGAATTAAGGACATCAGAAAGGGGAAACAGAGCCCACTGTCTTCAGTTAAAAGGGGCCATGTATAGAACAGAAAAGCACGGGGACTGGTGCGCTCAAAGGGTGGTGAGGATTTGGAACAGTCTGCCAATGAACGTGGTAATGAGTGGCACAGTGGAGTCCTTCAGGAATTAATTGGCTAGATTTATGGGGGACAGAAAGTGTATCTTCCATGACTGTATACTGGTGAGTCACATGGCCAAATGGCTAATGACTTGTATACCACTATGAAACTATGAAACATTGTCGTGGTAAATAAATCTGCATTTTACATTAACGTTAGTAAACATTTCACAATTTACATTGATATGCAAAATAAATCTGTAGGTTACATTACCTTTAGTAAACATTCTATAGTTTACATCAATATGCAAAATAAATCTGTAGGTTACCTTACCTTTAGTAAACATTCCACAGTTTACATTGATATGGAAAATAAATCTGTGGATTATATTACCTTTAATAAACAGTCCACAGTACTAAACATTCCACAGTTTACAATGATATGGAAAATAAATTTGTAGGTTACATTAACCTTAGTTTAAAAATTCTGCAGTTTTACATTAAAAATCCCAGGTTCCCTGATTTTCAGAATTTTGCTGATTTGAGTTACAAAAAATTAAAATAACAAATCCACAGAAAATTCACCAAACTAATCGACAATTCAGCAGGAATTTGCCAGTGGAATTCATAATTTTTCACTGCTCAGACACCAAACTGAATTGCAGTGAATACCGGTGGTGCACTTCAAAATACAGATTCCAATAAACACAGAAAGAGGCCACCCAATTGTACCATGAAAGAACTGTGCTTTACAAACAACTGCAATTAAATAGCTTTATTTACTCACATTTAGAAGAGTTAGAAAAGAGTCTGAAACAATGCTCAAAAAAAGACCCCATTAATCAGGATGCAGGCGGCGGCCCTTTATTTCTCATGCCACATCACAGTGAAGCTTCTTCAGCTGTATATGGAGTAGAGTCACTATGCTGTGATGTAATGTGAAATCTCACTGTGGACCATGGGGCGTGGGGTGACTTGCTAAGGATCATGCAGAAAACATGTGTATCTGGTTGAATTTGAAGCTGGGTCTCCTGCTTTCCAAGCTTGTGGTTTAACCACAAGACCCCCTGCCCTATGGGTGCCAACCTGAAAGTAAGAGATGATGTGCCAGCTCAAGTCAAGCAGAAGGAACAGTTACCGCAGCAACTGTGCCTGATGCCAGTGATTGCAGCATGTACATGCCCACTAGTGCTGCACCATATTTAAGGGTACACATAAGAAGGGGTCTACTGAGACTGCTCCCACCATGCTTAGCCACCAGGATGTAACCATCTTGTGACAGCTGCTCCCTCTCTCTGACCTTCCTTCCCTTCAGAGACATTGCATATCCTAGTGAACTGCACTAAGCCTCCTATGAGTTCCACTATGATCCCTGGTTTTGGATGTGAACCCAGATTCAGATCCCCATGTGGTAAGTGAATTTATAAAATGGCAAGAAAAAATCTAGAAATCTCATTGGCCTAGAGATGTCGCCTGACTATGCATTAAATCTCTTTAAATGCATAATCAGGTGTCAAATCTCATTTCCTCTCCAAACAAAAACCAACTTACAGCCATTTTATATGTATAACAAGCCTCTCTAGGGTATGCATTATTGGCTTTTAATGTACTTCCCAGGGTGGAAGGACACTTGGCCTTCAGCCTCATGCTTTACTTCACCTCTAGGGAGTGCATTAAAATCCTATAATGCAAACCATGTCATGGCTTATTACTTACATACTCTCTACTGGGCCATTGGGCCAACCTATTTCTGTACAGTTCATACGATCTGCCCTCATTCATTGTAATTCTGTACCATTTCATGTTCCAGAGTTTGTAATCCTTTGGCTCTAGATATCTGCAGTTACTGTAGAAAAATGATACACAGGGAATTCATAATGGGTTACAGTGGAATAACATATTTATTTCCACTAGTGAGTGGTAAGACCCATGACTCAGGAGTGGCAATGCCACAAAAAATGGTGGTTGAGGAAGATGGTGGCATAGACAAGAGAGTGAGCAGCTGCATCTCGTTGAGCTCCCGGCTATGAGAAGGCTCGCATCTCAGCAAACTGAGCAGCTCCCTGCAATATGATGGTAATACAGAGAGAAAAGCAGCAAAATCCTTTTTCAAATTCGACATCATGACTATGAAAAAAGACCACAAGGGGAGTAAAGGATTGTCCAGGACAAACAAGCTGTGACAGAAATTCTTAAAGCAATTAACCACGAGCATGATCAAAATGGTAACCCAGACCTTCAAAGCCAAGTCCACATCTATGGAATCGAGACTCCACTAAGTAAACCTCAAATGCTTAAAACCGTACAAAGTGTACCTTCTTCTGCAGACAACTGCCCCGAATATGCAGTTGAACCGGTTCCTGGCACCCCATAAGCTGTAGAAGGTTTGTGGCAGGAGAGCAGAGGATTGCATGCATGAGACAGAGGAAGTCCAAACTGTACAGAAAACCAGCATATCACAAGAGGTGATACTGTACCATCAGCAAATGGTGAGCTTGGCTGCGCTTACAATATTGGGACTTATACTAGAAAGCATGGTGTCAAGAGTAAGGGCGACTGGTGACCTGAGTCCGGGGTAAAACAAGGAGTTTGTCAAACCAGCAGAGCACATTTTGAAAGAAAGTCCAGTGGCTGAAAAAAAAACATCAAGTCAGGAGTAAGAAAGAAACTTCTGAGACCTCATGCAGTATGTTAGTGACTCCCGTTTGCTGCCTAAATGTAAATGTTATTAAGTGTGAATGGTGAAAGACTTCCTAATGCAGAGCACAGTGCAGATCATATGTAAGACAGTGCTGTGAAATGAAATGGCAGACACTAGGACTCGCCTTGCGTGGGCAAAGAGAACAGTATGGAGAAATCAGGAAAAAAGCAGTATGAAGAGCAAACAGTCATACTAGCGATATGCTTGCTATTCAAAAAATGTCTGAAAATAAAGCAGTTTTGTATCCAACATTATTGATTACAGTGGAAACTGCCCCCCAGCACTGATGGGACTCCAAACTACAAAGAGTCACTAACCCAAAGTTAGTAACTAACAGACAGCATTCTGTACATACAGTACATTTCCAAACAAAAATAGAGTATAGAGCGATACCCTTGCCTTAAAATAATATGGAATGTCTGAAATTAGTTGTTCAAAACCTGAGTTATTACACAATAAAAACACTATTGCTGGGAGGACAGATGCCAGCCTGTACAGCAAAAGCATGTCCCCTAGTGTTGCATCATGTTTAGGGTATATATAAGAAAGGGTTTACTGAGATGAATCCCACTTACCTTGGCCATCTTGGGGCAGCTATGTTATGATAGACCCCCCCCCCCCTTCGATTCATTCCTTCCTCCCTTCCTTTCTTTGTCCTTCCCATTGTCCCAAGATGTTGCATATCCTAGTGAACTGCACGAAGCCTCCTGCTGGTCCCACTGTGATCCCTGGTTTTGAATGTGAACCCTGATCTCCATGTGAGCAGTTGGGCCCACACATTTCTGTACAGTTCTGAAGTTCTCCCTTTGTTCACTGCATTTCTAGACCCATCTCACGTTCTGCAATTTGTAATCCTTTGGCTGTAGTATTTCAATAACTTCAGCAATTATTGTAGAAAAATGATGTGTCTTGCTTCTTTATCCCTAACATTGTCCTAAGCTATTATTGCAAATTATATCTTAAGGGAAATGACATTGATATATAGCATAAGTTAATAATTTGAGTATAAATGATCTATGCATAACCCCTTAAGAATTACAGTTTAATTCTGTTTGGTATATTCTACAGCTTGGAAGACAGTAGCACAGAAAGGTGGTTAAATTGACCTTGTCACCTCAGTGGGAACTGTGAAAAAGACATATTTTTTGTGCATGATTCAATATAGATTTAATATATTTCCTGAAGTTACATTCCTAGGTTTATTTATAATTATAAACTTTAACAACATTGCCCTCCCCTATCCTTCATCTATTCTGGCTACCTGTCCACACCTTGGAATTATAGAGACTAGAATGCCAATTATCTGATGTCATAGCCCACCTAAAGTTTCCCTTAGACAAATAATTGCCACCCTAATGGCAACCAGAAAGTTTATTTATATGACAGGCTATCATTGCTGTTCTTGTATTTATAATTTTATGTCTACTCCATATATCATGATGCCCTGCTTAAAACATCACAGTCATTGTCACAGCACACAGCAGACTGAGCTCTTACAAGCAGAGGTTTGCGATGTCATGTGTAGACAAGTGGCCAAAGCAAATGGAGTTAGCAGCCTTGATGGCCTGCAGCAGCATGGTGTGTTCAGCCATGCAGATGACTTCAGTTTGGAAGCTAGCTCTGGAAGCCGTGTTGGGAGGCAGACCATACAGTAACAGCAGTCGTCCCTCAGTAGTGCGCTGCATTTGGGGAGGGTTGGCATCAGGCAACTGGTGCCACAGCAATCCCTGTAGTGGGATAAGGGAGCTTGCTACCTGTACATGGTATGTGCTGCATGCAATAGAGGCAACTGGAAGGCTCTGCCTATGCCAAGGGAGGAGGGAAGGCGGGACTAAGAGGTAGAAAAACCCAATACACTGTCCTGAAGATGGCCTGGGTCCCAGAAGGCCCCAGACTGTAGCTGTTGAGGCCATTACCGGATGCTAGTCCATGCACGTGGATGGTGTAAGTGGGATGGACCTCCCCTTGGAGCCCCTGCCACAGAGGGGAAGATTTGAAGGAAATCAAACCCTACTGGTGAAACTGGAGCTGTGGCAGGGACAGCGGGCCTACTAATGGTAGAAACCACTCACCCCTCTACTCTTTGCCTTTCCCCTTTCCACCTCTCCCTCAACCATCAGCTCAAACTTCTCACTGTTCCCTCCTGCCCTTGCCCAGACCTTAGCTGACATAAGGTCCCTGTTCCCTTCTTCCCCTTTAAAGTGGCTTCTGTTTTGCCCCTTGATTTGCTGGGCAATCGTTCCATGTGCTACTCCTATACTCACTGCTGAAGCTTCCTCTGCTGCTTAACAAGATGAGTCATTGACATGGCATATTGTTACGATGAACATACGAACATATGAATGTGCCAGCAGAAATAGACCAGGTCTATCTAAGTCTGCTCGAGTGTGCAGCCAACACCCCTAGTTTGCAACTGCCCCACCCCCTTCCCTTTGTTATCCCACTGCCACCCCAACCTCCTCCACCCTCACTCTCCTCTGTTCCCTGTCCCATGCCCTTTTGAAGCTGTTCACAGATTTACATGATACCACCCATTCTGGTAGGTGTTCCATTTGCTACCACCTCTCTGTGAAATAGTGTTCCTCATTTGCTTCCTAAATCTTCCCTCTATTCTTAGCCTGTGCCCCTGGTGACCCTCCCTCCCTAACTTAAAGACCCCATCTGCCCCATCCTTATTGACTCCTCTGATACTTGAATGTCTCTATCATGTCCCCCCCCAGTCCCTTCTATCCTCCAGGGTGTACATATTCAGGTCTCTCATCCTGCTGTCATAGACTCTCCCCTCCATTCCACATATCATCTTTGTTGCCCTCCTCTGCACCCCCTCCAATAGCCTGATATGCTTTAGGTATGGCCTCAAAAGCTGCACACAATACTCCAAGTGTGGCCTTACCAGTGACCTGTAGAGGGGTAAGATCACCTCTCTTCACCTGGGCGAAAACCCCCTCGCTATGTACCCTAGCATTTTGTTCAGTTTTGCAGCCACTCTTCTGCACTGGGCAGTGTTGTTCATGGTCCCTGTTATCATTACTCCTAGGTCCTTCTCCTCCTCAGTGATCCCCAGCTTAACCCCCAGACAGTATTCTCTCCTTGGGTTTTTCACCCCAAAGTGCATAACCTTACACTTCTTTGCATTGAACCCCAGCTGCCACCTCTCTGCTCACTCCTCTAGCTTGCATAGGTCCCCCTGCAGCTGCTTCCATCTCTCCCCTCCATCCACCACTGCTCCGATTTTGGTGTCATCAGTGAACAGACATACCTTGCTCACCACCCCATGTTCAATGTCTGATATGAAGAGCCCAAACAATACTGGCCCCAACACAGAGCCCTGTAGTACCCCACTCATCACCGGCCCTGGAGTTGAGAGCTCCCTTCTCACTGCCACCCGTTGCAGCCTGCCACTCAGCCAGCTTGGAATCCGGTTCATAATTTTTGCCCCTACCCCTACACCAGTTAGCTTCTCCCCAAGCCGCCCATGAGGCACCGAATCGAAAGTCTTGCTGAAGTCCAAGTAAAGAACATCCACCACGTGACCCTTATCTGGCTCACCTGTCACCCAGTCATAATATTGGGTGAGGTTGGTTTGACAAGACTTCCCTAAAGCAAACCCATGCTGCCTCACATCCTGGAGGCTACTGTCCTCCAGGTATGACACCAGTCTTTCCTTTAGTATCATTTCCATGAGTTTGCACACTATGGAGGTGAGACTTGCAGACGAAATAATTACCGGTTCATCCTTAGCCTCTTGTGTAATAGTATACATACATCTGTGGCACACATCCTGACTCCAGTGAGGTGCTGTACAGATCTGCCAGTGGTTCTGCCAACACCTCCACCATCTCCCTCTGCACCCTGAGGTGGATAAAATCTGGCCCTGGTGCCTTGTCTACCTTCAGTGCCCTCAGTCCCTCTAGGACTGTACTTGCCTCAATTCTTCCATCTGTCACCTCCTCTCCCCCTGTCCCCACCCTCCCAGCCCATGCTGGTAGAGGTCCCCCCTTTCTTCTGTGAACACTGAGCAAAAGTATTCATTCAGTGCTTCTGCCTGCTCCTCCCCTTTTCTGTCCACTCCCCTTTATCCTCACTATTGTCTCCTTGCACTTCCCTTCTGCCTGATGTATCTGAAAATCCCCTGTTAATTCCCTGTGCTAATCTCAGCTCCCTCTGGGCCTTGGCTTCTCTTACTTTTCTGGTCACCTCCCTGGACCATCTTGCATACTCCTTCCTGTCCCCTTCCTTCCCCATCCTCCTAAACCTCTGGTGCACCACTCGTTTTGGCCTCACCACCTTCACAACTTCGCTGTTGCCTCTATATTATATACCTGAATCTTATGTTTTATAATTGTATGTACACTTTTTTTGCCTGCACTTATACATTGTACCATATGTATGTTATTTTTGTCCACTCCCCCTTCCCCCATGTCACACCTGGAAACAAGCCTTGGCTTGGTGTGCGTTCCCCGATCACCAATTTTCAATAAATCAAGAAATCAAGTCTCCTGTGTCCTGGGCTACATTACATGACAACAGAGGTACTTCTAACACCTCCTAACAACCATTACATCATTTATTCTTACAACTCCTACCTGAGTATATGTTAATTGCTTGACGTAGGTAGCACTATCCATTGTATAAGTAACGCTTTTTGTAGAAACCGCCATCACTTGAAGAAGGCCTTTGTGTAAACCTGAAAGCTTAAATAGTGGAAATTTCTTGTTGGTTCAATAAAACCTAATAAATCATCTACTTTGTTCGTACAGTTGTGCACGCAGTCACTGCACTACCAATACCCAACTCATTAATCTGTAAAACATTTTTAGACGCTTTGTAAATGAGTAGCACTGCTATAAATCCAGCTATGATTCTGTTCTACATTTTCTCAAGGAGCTGCCATTGAATTATTGTATAGTTAATAATCGACTTATCCACTATCCAGCAAACTAATATAATACTTACAACTTCCTATGCTGAATGCTTCGTGCCAGGGACAGCAGACTGAACTGGCCCAAACACATGCCAGTCCCAAAACTAACCAAAATTATATAGCCGATAATGACACTGATTTTATACAGGGAACCAGTGGGCCATGCAAATCACATCACTGACTCCATGTGCAAGCAGCTCATCAACTCTTGCATGCTGGCTCAATGATATTTCTCTCTGGCTTTCTTTGTATGCTGGCAGCCCTGATGGAGCCTTGGTGCACTTTACCTGTCATTTCCACTGCTTTTCTTGCATGAGCGTTCATGCTTTATGTAAAGTCAGGGATTGCCGGAACTGTGCACAATTAATCTCTAGACCTAGGTTTGGGCAGGTGCTATAAAGGCACTTGCACACAGAGCCGGATGTGCCAGGTTCTTCTCTTTAATGTGGACTGAGAGAAGGCGTCAGTTCATCCTCTATGCATATTAACTGTTGGGCTTCCTTCGAGTAACCATTTGCTGCTCTGAACCAAGATCTGTCTGTGCAGTTCTGTTATGCACCTTAATACATGTTAGGGCTGATGGAGATCAAAACAGCCTTTTCCAAATGGTCTAAATAAAATGGTCTTATCTGTGGAAATAAAAATTAGGTCCTGAGACCACTCGATTGATTATTCATTGAGAAGACTAGATGATCCAAAATGTTGATTTTAATAAGCTTATTTTGTATTTTCAGTATGCAGTTAATTTGGTACTATTTGTTATCTTTCTATTTATGCTCCTTTCACCATTGTTAGCTCCCATACACTCACTTTGCAAAATCCCCCACCTGCACCTTCTCT